>CAJHNH020005534.1:97500-464544 GCA_905116865.2 Candidula unifasciata
GAACATTACGTTTATTTCACTGTCTTTGTGGAATCTACTCGCTTGTGGTGTGTCGTGCATCTCTGAGATATGCAAGACCATCGAGAAATTTGCTCCGTTGCAATCTGTAAACATGATGTCAGTGCAGTTCGTTTATTTCAGCTTCACAAGAGGATTTTTATACATCCTGACCACACTTGTCACCGTCTATCTCTCCTTGGAGAGGTGTATTTGTATCATTATTCCTTTCAGGGTAAAAGATATATTTACCACACCTCGAGTTATCTTGGCCAACTTAATTATTGTCTTGCTTGGCCTTGCTTGTTTCTCTCCGGGCTGGGCAACTCAAGGAATTCATTTAGTGTTTAATCCGAAGACTAATAAGACACGTTTAGATCTCTGGGTGTCTGCCAACAGAACTGTTATTGAAAATTTCATAGACATCTTTGACGGAATTGCATTACCTGCAGTAGCTCAAATCATTATTTCAGTCAGTACGGGGTATATGCTTTATGGAATCAACAAATCAAAAACGTTCAGACAAAAATACGCAAAACCGGAAAAGGCAGCAACGGAGAATAACAAAGATCGAATACGCTCATCAACTATTAGAAAGAACGCCGATAACAGAAGAAAGATTATGACAAGCAAAGAACTGAAACTGACCAAGGTTGTAATATTGTTGGCTATGGTGTTTTTGGTTTGTAATGTACCCTTGTTTACTATTTCTTGTCTGAAAGTGTTCATTCCCAATATTAGCGTTGGCAGACAAAACTTCAACACATATACATTGTTTTATAACGTGCTCTTTTGGTTTAGGGTAGCTAACTGTGTAGTTAATATGCTCGTCTATTATAACGTCAGCCACAGATATAGGAAAGAGTTTCTCATCTTGTTCACTTCATCATGCTTCACTGATAAAACTAGCTAGATAATTATATACAGAATGGACTACAATGTTTACGCCGCATTTAATTGCTCATTACTTTTTTTCTTTTAAGCCGAAAAAGTCTTTGTTGAAAACATATAGTGTATATTGTAAAATATGATTATTATGTGCAGCTGATGGAATACTCCCAGAAGCGTTCTAACAATGCTTGACTTTTCTCGGGTGCCACCATTGTGTAAAGGCTAAACACTCCCCTGCGGATCCGGAGTAATAAGTTCGGAGCCTGTTGAAGCCGGACTTCAATTTTTCTTCAGAAATCAGCCTGCCTCCTTGGTACATCCGGCGTTGAATGGGTACCAACTGAAGTTCTGGGAAGTAAAGGCGGGCGACTTGATGTTTACCGCATCAGCCGCGGAGTGCCTATTGGTCTGTGAATTATGGGTCTTGCCCTATGTGCCCCAGACGCATGAAGGCGTGGAAGGTTGTTTTTTTTTTTTGGATCTTTTTCTATATTAACAGAATAAAGTGGAAGATTTTTGTCTGTTTTGCGAAACGGTTAGTTACGGGTGGGAACTTTAAGTAAATTATTACCTGTTTACCAAAGCTCTGTAGATTTCCCAATAGGCACTCCTTACGTAGTCACGTTAGTAGCAAGAATCTCTGGAATCGCACAAGCATGAAAAGTTTCTATATGTACACATACACAGGGTCAAAATACACACACATACATCTTTAGCATTTATTTAATAGTTAGTTATTTAATTGACAGATTATCCTCACTGAATATTTGACATGTCCGTAAGCTCTTGGATCCCATCTTCAGTTTATCCTATCTCGCATACCTTTACTCCTACCTGTATAGTGTACATGTTTGGCGATACTTTTTTTGACCCGAAGTTTTTGTAGTCTTTTTAGTGTTGCCGATTCAACGTCGTCTCCTGCCTGTTTGAGAGCATTTAGAACGTCTGCCCAGCCCATTACTTGTCCTGTGCTTGCGGTGGCCCCGCCAGCAAGCCTTTCAGCTCTTTAATTTTCTCTTACTCCAGAGTGTTCTGGCATTCATTATCTGAGTGTAACCTACTGTAGCTTTTGTAGCAGATACCACTGTCTGCGTATGATAGCATCCACATCATATAATACTTTTGTGGAAGAAATCGCGCCTAATGATTTAACATTCAACGAATTCCAGGCGTGTCGGAAAGGCATTCCCCGCTTTTCAATAAAATGTAATTAACGCAAATACTTAACGTGATTATTTAATTCTCGAATCAAAGAAATAACCTGCACATGCTACCTGCTCTAAAAGCTCGGCTTTAGGCCCTGCCAGGATAGGCACTGGGATCCAAACAATTTTAATAGAGTCTATGCCGCACCCCTTCCCGGTCCTTCATATTTGTCGGGAGCTGAGTCATTCTCTATGCCCAGCAGGCACAGTTGTTGTAATTTTAAGCATGGATTTATACATTTCATTTTATTTCAGGTACATTGTTAGATGAATTTGGCAGTCAACAAGAAAGATAAAAACAATTATTTTGTTATCATTTTAATTATTTTTCTTACTATTATTCTCATTTTTGCCAAATTAAACATAAAGATAAGTACTTTATTTCCCCCCCCCCCCCCTTTTCCGAATCGCACTCTAGATAATTACAAGAGGTGGTGGAGCAATCTGAGGGTCCCATCTCCAGGTGGAAGTACTAACCCCTCCTCCTCCTTCACTACCCTCTCCCAATCCCTCTATACATGCATTATTGATAACATGCAATTATGGTCTGAAATATGAGTGCTTGGAAGGGCCGAGCGTAAGACGAGCCTGCGTGCTCAATTTGTAACCATTTGAAAATAAAGTTTGTTCGTTCGTTCGCCCCCCCCCCCTTTCCGCCCCACCCCCGTAATCCCATTTAAAAAAAAAGAATGGCAGCTAGAACCCGTCTGTAATTTTCAAGGGACTTAGAGGAGCCAACAAGGTGTGAATTTAATAAAACACGAGAATGTCAGAGCTGAGACTTAAGAGTTCACCTGAGCAAGGAGTTATCAGAGGTCCAGAATGTGAGAGAAGGTAGTTCTGTCAGATGGCGCTTGGAGAAGAGACGACTGAATGTCTTTGAGTGAATATGTGAGCATCTGCACAAACGAACAGACTTTTTTTTCAAAGGGTCACAAATTGGGCACGCAGGCCCGTCTTACATTCGGCCCTTTCAAACACCCGTCTTTCACACTGCAGTTGTATTTTATCAAAAAGCATGTTATATTCATATGACAATATGCATATAATGAATATCAAAAAAGAGAGAACAAAAAAAGAAAAAGCACAAAAGCATGGGTGGTAAAATGCATGCACACCCACACACTCACCCACTCACTTAAACACACCCACATACCTTCACACACACACATATATTAACACACCCTATTCACCCACATACATACCTACATACAGACACGCACATTCCACACACATACAGATATACACACACAGTCACACCCATAGAAAGACATGCATTTACACACACACACACAAACAGACATACGCGCACATACCTAATCACACATGCAGATACACAGACACACACATGCGACACACACAAACCGGCATATACACACACACGCAGACACACAGAGACACATATGCACAAACACACGCAGACACAAACACACACAGATGCACTTGGAGACACACAAACACAAGCAGCAGACACCACCGTGAATCTTCTGTCAATGACCAAAAGTACTCAAGATGGCTGAGTGAAAGAAGTTTCGGTTGTGATCCTGGATTGAAGGATAATCCTTTGGTCCATGTGTGCTGCACGATGTGTTGGAAGAGTCGACCGTGACGGAGTACATCCATAAGGAAACTACAGTTTAGTTGTGTGTTATCCAAATGATCTTGATTGCTGATCAAAACCTAGAAATGTCGACTTACAAGGGAAATTGACTTAGCAAAATCTACGAAACTAAATTCAAAGTTTTATGTGTGTGGCTGTCAAGAATTATCTAAGCTTTCCTTCTTAGAGTTTGAATGTTATTCACCAAAATAGCTAGAGAAGACTGCATGCAGTAAGACAGCCTAAACCAACTTAGAGATTCTAGGAACAGTCGGATACTAGTGGTCATATCATAGCTAGCATGCTTGCTCAGCCGCAGACAGCAATGATTTTACCTGTGATGTATGTGTCACAAACCTTACCACGCCTCAACAAAAATACAAGGGAAGCTATAAAACCACATCTATGCTAAAGTAAAAGTAAGTTGCGGATCTTTTACAACACGTCCAGAACCAGCCCCATAATATTTTGGCTGTTGCTGTTTTTATAGACAAGTTTATGTCCAGTAGTTTGCCACTGCTTTCTGGTCGGCTTCTCGATACCACTGTCGAAATCAACGCAAGAAGAAGAAGAAGAAGAAGAAGAAGAAAAAGAAACGTGTTGAATTATGTGCTCTTTGTCCTAACAGAGTCTCTGTTGTCTCTGAGACTATCCTCTCTCTCTCTCTCTCTCTCTCTCTCTCTCTCTCTCTCTCTCTCTCTCTCTCTCTCTCTCTCTCTCTCTCTCTGTCTTTCTTCCTCCTCCTCCTCCTCCAACCACCACCACAACCGCCGCCGCAGCCACCGCCACCACCACCGCCGTTACCACCACCACACACGCACACATATACACATATACACACAAACACAACACAATGTTGACACTATTCCCCTAACAGTTTTGGCCACCATGGAAATAAGTCACTGCAAGGGGTGCTTTCCTATCCTGAAAAAATATTATACTGTTTTAAATGTTAAGCAGATATTCGTTCTTTGAGTGCTCTAATACTGAACACGATGGGGATACCTTCAGCATTGATTTTAAGATGGGAACATTCTGCAGAATAATTACATTCCTTTCTTTTAATTTTAATCTAACATAGAAGGTGGTTTGAAGTTAAGAATTCCTAATCTGCATTGACTCCTATCTAGAATGAAAATTCACAGCGACATCACAGGGTTACAGAATAAAATTGAAATATAATTCTTAGAAGAAATTATTCAAAGAAACTTCTGACTTTGAACACAAGATTTGGGAGCACCGTCGATGCGAGGTCAATTACTGATATTTTTTACTGCTAGCTGTTCCCATGGTTCATGGGGCTGAGTGGTCTCGAGGCATAGTGTCCACCTCGAGTGTTAGAGGTTCCGGGTTCAATCCCCGCAGAATCAGAAGTTTCGCAAATGATTTATGACATTTCCCGCCCAGGTGATGTGATTATCTATTCAAATGGCTCTGTGTTGAGAGGCAGACTGACTGACTTTCTACCCCACCAGGACATCACACAAGCGATAAACACCCGATGACACAAAGTGCCACCATGCGGATGAGGATCGCCGTGGAGAGGACCCAGAAACCGCGTTCAGACATTTGGCCATATTTATGGCCTGCCTATATTGCGGCCCCTGGCAAAAGCCAGAGTAGGGCTTCAAATGACAAAAAATTTCGTCCTGAAAAGGACGAAACTACTATTAAAAAGGACCTAAATTGAGAGGCAGATGAATTGCACGGTGTTCATAGCAAAAGCGAATGAACATCGCTGAGTGCAACAAAACTTGCATATGATATCACAACGTCTAGTTTGAGAATGGAGGTAGAGGCAGTCACTGCTGTCTTCCACTGACTTAAGAATCAGCGGTATACGTATGCCATGATTGTAAGTGACTCAAAGGCATGTTGAGAAAGGTAAAGACATGCATGCTCCGTGTAGAGTGGCAAGCATCACTTCACAGTTCCAGGGTAGTTAGCATCCTTTATATATTTTCTCCAGGTACTGCCGGTGGGTTAGAAAATGAGCAAGCAGATAGAATGGGCGGTTCTGTATCGCGCGAGCCAGTCAAGTTTCCGGCCAGCCAGCAAAGTAACCGGACAGCCAGCCAAGTAACCGGCCAGCCAGCCAACTAATCAGCCAGCAGGCCAGGTAACCGGCCAGCCAAGTAATTTGCCAGCCAAGTAACTAGCCAGCCAGCCAAGTAACCGACCAGCCGGCCAGGTAACCGACCAGCAAGCTAAGTAACCGACCAGCCGGCCAGGTAACCGACCAGCCAGCCAAGTAACTGACCAGCCAGCCAAGTAACCAGCCAGCCAGCCAAGTAACAAGGCAGCCAGCCAAGTAACCGGCCAGCCAGCCAACTAATCAGCCAGTAGGCCAGGTAACCGGCCAGCTAAGTAATTGGCCAGCCAAGTAACTGGCCAGCCAGCCAAGTAACCGACCAGCCGGCCAGGTAACCGACCAGCCAGCCAAGTAACTGGCCGGCCAGCCAGCCAGCCAAGTAACTGACCAGCCAGCCAAATAACCGGCCAGACAAGTAACTGGCCAGCCAGCCAAGTAACCGACCAACCAGCCAGTCAGCCAAGAAACCACGTAACCAGCCAGCCAAGTAACCGACCAGCCATCCAGCTTCTCGACCAGCCAGCCAGGTAACCGACCAGCTAGCCAGGTTCCCGACCAGCCATAAAGGTAGCTGACCAGCCTGCCAGGTAACCGACCAGCCAGCCAGCCAAGTAACCGACCAGCCAGCCAGGTTCCCGGCCAGCCAGCCTAGTAGCCGACCAGCCAGCCAAGTAACCGACCAGCCAGCCAGCCAAGTTAACGAACTGCCAGCCAAGTAGCCAGACAGCCAGCCAGCCAAGGAACCGGCCAGCCAGCTAAGTAACCGGCCAGCAAGCCAGCCAGCTAACCAGCCAGCCATGTAATCGGCCAGCGAGCCAGCCAGCCAGCTAAGTAACCGGCCAGCGAGCGAGCCAGCCAGCCAGCTAACCAGGCAGCCAAGTAACCGGCCAGCGAGCCAGCCAGCCAGCTAACCAGCCAGCCAAATAACCGGCCAGCCAGCTAAGTATCTGGCCAGCCAGCCAAGAATACAACCATGTAGCTAGCTAACTAACCAGCCAAGTAGATGGCCAGGGAACCGACCAGTCATCTAGCTAACAAAAAATCAACCATCCACCTTTCCAATCATACAGTAATATAGGTAACCAACCAACCGACAAACTATCGAACCATTTAACTAATAAAAGAACCAAATGACCAATAAGCCAACTATCCATCAACAAAGTTACCAACAAACGATCCAACCAACAAACAGACAACCAACAAAACAACAACTAATCTATTAACATCCAACCACCATCCATCCAACCAACCAACTATCCAACCAAATATCCAACCAACGAACCCAGTATCTAACCAGCCAACCATCCGACCAACCAAACATACAACTATCCATCCAACAAACCAACCAACCATTAATCCAACCAACCAACTATCCGACCAAATATCCAACCAACTCACCAGCATTCGAACCAACCAACCAAACTTCCATCCAGGCAACCAATCAACCAACCATAAAACCAACTTACAATCCGACCAACCAACCAAAAATCCAACCAACAGACTAATCATCTAACCAATCATAAAACCAACCATCCAACCCAAAATCCAATCAACCAACCATTTTTCCAACCAGCAAACCAACCATCCAAACAAAGACCAACCAACCAATCATCAAACTAACCAACAATCCAACCAACCAAATATCCAACCATCCAACTAACCAATATTCATTTAACCAATCAGACAACCAACCATCCAGCCAACCATCCATCCAAATAGACAACCAACCAAACAACAACCAACTAACCATCCAACCCACAACCAGCCATCCATCCAACTGATCAACCAACTATCCAACTATCTAACTATCCAACCAACTATGTATCCATTTAGCAAATTGACCATCCAACCAACCAACCACCCAACTATCTATCCGACCAACCAACCATACAACAAACAACAAACCATCCAAACAACAACTAACCATTGAACCAACAACCAGCCATCCAACCCACAACCAATTATCTAACCAACAATCAACCATCCAGCCAACAACCGACCAACTCTCTAACAAACAACCAACCAATAAACTAACAACCAACCTACCATTTAACCAACCAACGGTCCAACCAATCAATCAAAAATCGAACCAACCGATCAATCATTCATCAGTCAGACACCCAACCATACATCCAACCAACCAACAACCAAGCAACCATTCTTCTAACCAACCATCTAACCATCTAAAAAAAGACAACCAGCCAAACAAAACCACCCAACAACTATCCATCCAGCTAACCAACCATCCAACCAGAAACCAACCGTCCAACTAACAACCAACCATCCAACCAACAACCGACCAACCATCCAACTAACAACCAACTAACCATCTAACCAACCCTCCGACCAACAACCAATCAACAATCGAACGAACAAACTATCCAACAAACAACCAACCATCCAACCAATAACCAACCAACCTTCCAATCAACAACCAAGTACCACAAACCATCCCACCAACAACCCACCAACCATCCATCCAAATCACCAACCACCCATTCATCCAAATAACCACCTAAAAACTCAATAATTCATGATAGATTTATATGGTAAGTAGGCTAACTCACTGTCTTCTAATGTCAATAAATGTATAAGAGAACCAATGTCCGGCCAGGTCAAGCAAGGAGTTTAAATCAATTTTAAACAAGTGTCCACCTCGATGGTGATTTGTTAACGCCTTCTCAAGGAGGTCATGGATTGGTACACATTACCATGTGACCAACGGGCGAGAATTCATATCGACTGTGATAACCACAAAACTCGGGAGCCGCGTTAGCGCAGTCGATAGGAGGCTCGCTTTCAAATCCAGCTGCGACTCGCTGCAGCTACGGTCTGTGTTCGAAACGAGGCCCTTACCGGGGTTCACCTAGCCTCTGGGAAATAGGTACCAGAGTTGACACTCTGGGGTGAATGGAGGAACGTCGCTGTAGCTAAGCAGTTATGTGCGGACGGCGACACAGGCGGACAGTTTCTTATCAGCTGTCTGTATTGTGGCAGAGCACTTATGGTGCAATAACGCTGGTTCTCTCGACTTTACTTTATAACCACACAATCCTCAACATGTTTGTTTCACGTGTCTCTCTGGAACAGGAAGAAGCGATTGTATGGGAGCTAGAAACGCGTCTTCCTGCTCGAAGTTCATTGGTTCAAGTCCGTATCGTGCGGATTGCTAAAAAAAAAAAAAAAACATAATCTTGGCCCTTAGGTCGACCCAACCTAAAACTAACAACTAACAACCTAGGTACTTTGAATGGTAATCGCATCTAAATGCTGACAGTGCAGTGTTGAATACATCAGCAATTGAATACCAACAGGTCTTTTTTTTTTTTTTTACATGAGCCTAACACGAAATTCCAACAGTGCCACTGGCCTGAATATTCCTTACTTTATTAGTCTTACATTGTAAACATTATCGGTTATATTCTCACTCTATAAAGCTTGTCTGTGCACATATTATGTGGCAGATGGAAAACACCTATACAAGGACAAAAGTATAGTGAATTGGTAGCCAGTCTGAGGAGCGACGAGGGATACTCAGTAAAATTCTTCGCCGTCGAAGTAGGCGATAGAGGCCTTATCTCCACCTTCACATACAATGTACTGAATGCCTGGGCTTGCTAGGCGAAGTGCCAAAACAGGCTCTAAAACAACCAAGTGAAGCTGCGGAAATAGCTTCGAGCTGGCTGTAGACACAACGGAACGTCGTAAGGGATAGGCCTCAGTAGACTGGTTCGAGCTCCTAGTGAAAAAAAAGCTTTTGAATCCATTAAAGCCAATGTATCCGATTAAAGTCTGCAAGTATATAACATACATGGATAACACATGTAAGGAAACGAACTTTAATCATGAAGAAGATATTTCAGAATCACTATTCGTTGACGACTAGGTACTCATAGCAGAAAGTACGGAATGCCTAAAGAACCACCTAAATCAAATTATTAACAAATGGGTGGAAAGGAGGGGGGGGGGGGGATATAATATGAATATAAACACTAGAGACAATAGTAATAGAAAGACAGAAAGACAATTTAGAAAAAAAAAAATTAAAAACTAACACCTTAAGACAAACAGAAGAATTTAAGTAATTGTGAGAAATTTTCACATCCGACGGAAAACTCGACATAGAAATTTGCTCGAGATGTGCCAAAGCTAATCAAGTAAATTGGCAACTATCTCCTTTGTTGCCACATCAAGCAGATACCCCGGAGTACTTAAGTGAATCTTATAAGAACTATTTTTGGCCAACACTGTGCTATCAGTGCCAAGCGTGGACACTTACATCCTCCAATGAATGTAAAATTGAGACAAATTAGATGAAATGCCTTGGAAGAGATGCATGAGTTTCAACAGAATACGAAATCATGAAATTAAACGAATGCTAGGAATAAAGCCAGTCTTACGTGTCATCAAAGAAAAACAAATAAAGTGGTTTAGACACCCTTCCATCTACTGTTATTAACAGCAAGAGTAGGAAACCACTCTACGTCAGTCAAGATATTCAAAACAGACCGAAAGAATATTTCAATAAGCATTTAAACCGTGAAACTACGGATGAAGTACAATAGGAAAATAAATTTTCAAAAGACCATCAGCCAAATACACTGGAATCTGAAGTTGAAAATGCCATTAAACAAAGTAAAAAAGAACAAGGCATCGGGAATAGATGGTATTACAATAGAAATAATTCGTGCATGTTAGATAAAAGCAACAGATTGCTTGACCAGAAACAGTAAAATAGCTTGAGAGGCACAGAAATTTACATGTGACAGGCAGAGAGCAATCATTTCCCCATTTGGAATAATAAAGGGGACACAATATACTGAAACATACAGGGCAGCTCCATCGTGTGCCATACTGGAAAAATCTTTGTAACAATATTAGAACTTGGAGGTAGACCAGTACTAAAACCCAAGTTAAGTATGATTTAGTTCGGTCTCAGGAAGGGAAAGAGCTGTACAGATGCAATATTTTCGTTAAGGTATATATGCGAGCCAGAAAGCAATGGCAAACTACTGGACGTAAATTTGCCTTTAAAAAACCCACACAACAGCCATGAACAATTGGGTTGGTTCTGCAACGTCCTGTTAAGGATAAGCAAATAACCTAATATATGCGAGAAGTTCATTGAATGTGATAAAAGGCACACCATATATTTATAGATCAAGAGAAGACGTTTGTTCGAGCATTAGATTAAAAAAAACTATGGAACATTTTAGAAGATTGTGGTATTCATGATCAACTTTTGGGTAACATCGTGGCTCTTTATCACGCTAGTTAGTGCACAGTTAGAACAAGAGAAGGAGTGACAGACTGGTTTCCCATCTCATCAAGTGTCAGACTGGTTTCCCATCACATCAGGTGACAGACTGGTTTCCCATCTCATTAGGTGACAGACTGGTTTCCCATCTCATCAAGTGACAGACTGGTTTCCCATCTCATCAAGTGACAGACTGGTTTCCCATCTCATCAGGTGACAAACTGGTTTCCTATCTCATCAAGTGACAGACTGGTTTCCCATCTCATCAAGTGTCAGACTGGTTTCCCATCTCTTCAAGTGTCAGACTGGTTTCCCATCTCTTCAAGTGTCAGACTGGTTTCCCATCTCATCAGGTGACAGGCTGGTTTCCCATCTCATCAAGTGACAGGCTGGTTTCCCATCTCATCAAGTGACAGATTGGTTTCCCATCTCATCAAGTGTTAGACTGGTTTCCCATCTCATCAAGTGTCAGACTGGTTTCCCATCTCATCAAGTGTCAGACTGGTTTCCCATCTCATCAAGTATCAGACTGGTTTCCCATCTCATCAAGTGTCAGACAGGGATGTTTCCTGTCACCATTGCCATTCATTACATACATGGACAGAAACACATAGAAGGCAAATAAAGACGCTGAAGAAATCAATGAGTTCGTGTGTGTATTTATGTGTGTATGTGTGTGTGTATGCGTGTGTGTATGTGTGTGTATGTGTGTATGTGTGTATGTGTGTGTATGTGTATGTGTGTATGTGTGTATGTCCATGTGTATGTGTAGTGTGTATGTGTGCGTGTGTATGTGTATGTGCGTGCGTGTGCGTGCGTGTGAGTGCGTGTGCGTGTGTGTGTGTGTTTGTGTGCGTGTGTGTGCAGACTATCAATGTCTTAATACACCACAGAAAACAGATTTTACAATGCTATATTAACTCCTTACATCAAACCTGCACACAGTACGATATGATATGAGAAAGTTTAGTGAACTGGTGGCCAGTTTGAGGAGCGAACAGGGGTACTCAGTAAAACTCTTCGCCGTCGAGGTAGGTGCAAGAGGGCTAATATCCAAGTCCACATACAATGTACTCAAGCAGTGGGATCGCGAGGCAAAGATCGCAAGCGGGTAACAACTTGGTAAAGCTTCGGAAAGAGCTTCGAGCTGGTTGTGGACACGACGAAACGTCGTGGGGGATAGGCCTCTGTAGACTTGTCCGAGCCCATAGTGGGAAAACAGTTTTTAAAACTCTTAAAGCCAAAGTGTCAGATTAACGTTTGCCAGTATCTCTCTGCTAGCTAAAAAAATCTAACAGCTGTCCGATAAACCAACCGTTCACTTGTCACTCTAGTCGTGAAGGTAGGCGCAGTTTTGCTACCTCAGCAAAAATAAATAAAACAGTAGCAAAGCCACCATTTCGTCTTGTCCAACTGTCCGTAAGTGCAGCAGGAGATGTCTGGGGCCTGGAGTCATGAACCAGGTCGGCCCATCTTCCTGGATTGTCTAGGACAATATTGGGCCGAAACAATTGTCGGAGTGCGAACTTTCTACTGATGATTCGTAGACTCCCGCTATGCGTGCTCCCATTTGGAGTTCTTCTTATATATTTTTAGGAATAAACATCAAGAAAACTAAGGTAATGAGGATAGGCAGGAAAAATAATATCATCAGCGTCCATGTTAACAGTACTATAATTCAATAATTAGGAAAATTCAAATATCTAGAAAGCATGTATTTTATGTGTTTATTATAAATGAAGTGTTAACTCTTCCCAGACAGTGATCAATGCACGGATTACATTTTCATTTGCCATTATGACTACAATGTTTAATTTAACTGTCAAATTGGCGGATTAAGTTATGGTGCATGTCTTTATTTATTCCGACAATCAGTAAAATAAAATAACAAATTCTGGAGTTATATATCTGGAATATTTCTGTAATATTACTTCCGTAGAAATTAATTATTTTTTTTTCCAAAAATTATATTTCACCCTTATCTTCCTCGAAACTACGTATCTACATGTGTCTGAGACATCACATTTGTCTTTCTCCAAACTGTTAAATACTGGTGTTAGTATTACAGGGGATGTCTCGAGTGCACTTAGGGGCATTGACTAAAGATAAGCGGCGGTGGAGACAAAGATAAAATAGAACACGGAATATTAAACATAGGTTTTTAGTTAGATTCCCCATTTTCCACTGGGCCTACATATGAGGCAGCGGCGGAGACTAAGAAGACGTAGGGGACGGGAGACTTTCTTTCAGTTATCTTGGGCGAAGCTTGGTAGTTCAATATAGTACGTGTCAGCTTTTCACCCCATCTCGGGAACTCTTGAGATATTGTAGGTCAAAGGAAATTCACGACGAAGGCTAGGTCATGGCGACGAGCAAACGAAGGTAACACACAGTGAAAAAGATGACGCAGGAAACGATGGACACGCTAAAAACATTCAACACATGACACCCCTAGTATATAGCAGTTTTAGCATTGTAGTGGTACTGTTGAATGAACAGCGACTAACACTAACTCCTAACTCTTACCCTCTACAGCATTAGACCTTCCGGGGAACTGATCATGAATTCCCTACCAAATCTCACAGCCGACGAAATTGTGTAGAAAAGCTGAAAAACTCCAACTGTGCTGATGGAGATGTGTGGACGAACTACATTAAAGCTGACATAAATTACAGAAGAACATTAGCTTTAGTCTATGGTATGATGTTTAAGCATTTGCTTCTCTTCCTGTACAACAAGCTGGTTTATGTGTAGCAGCGTAGACAGAAGAACAATATGATTCTTACCCAGAGTGTTCTAATCCAAGACAAGGTAATGTCGCTTTAGCAGACGAACAATAGGTCACACACAAAACCGAGAGTATACACATCAGCGACCATGGAAACATACATCACTGCAGTTAAGAAACACCAAGAATTGGTAGAACTTGTCCCGAGTGCATGCAATCAAACGCATCAATCATAATTTACTTCTGACAATATATAGAAATTGTTTCCAACACAAAATTTCCAGCTAATGATTTAAAAGAAAAAAAAATGTTAACACAAATGCAATCATACAGCCCCATTCTACCATTGTTGAATATTTTATGTAGAATCGTCTAACCAGCTTTATTAACGAAACCTATTGACTTGAACAAGACCAAAAATTCTTTTCTGTACCTGCGGCTGACTTTATAATAGACAAGCATATTAACTACACAGTTAACTACTTTAGGCCAAAATATCACATTATATACCAAAGTATACGTGTTGTAGTTTTGTGTGTCCACAATAATTTCGGGAATGAACACTTTCAGACAAGAAATCGCAAACAAAGGCAAATTACAAACCAAAAACACCAGAGCTAACAATGCAACAACCATGGTCAGTTTCACTTCTTTACTTGTCATTATCTTTCTTAGGTTATCAGAATTTGATCTGACATGTGCAATGAACATTCTTTCTTTGTGATTCTCCTTTATTGATTTTTCCTGGTTTGCATATTTCTGTCAGAACATCTTTGATTTGTTGATTCCCTGAAGCATATATCCCGTACTGACTGCAATGCTGATCTGAGCTAATGCAGTTAATGAGATCCCACTAAAGATGTCTATGAAATCTTCAATACCGGATCTGTTGGCAGACACCCAGAGATCTAAACGTGTTTTGTTAGTCTCGAGATCAAAGACGAAATGCATTCCTTGAGTTGCCCAGCCCGGAGAGAAGCAGGCGATGCCAAGAAAGACAATAATTAAGTTGGCCAAGATAACTCGAGGTGTGGTAAATATATCTTTGACCCTGAAAGGAATCATAATACAAATACACCTCTCCACGGAGAGATAGACGGTGACGAATGTGGTCAGGAGGAACAAAAATCCTCTTGTGTAGCTGAGATAAACAAATTGCAATGACATCACGTTTACAGATTCTAACGGAGCTAATTTCTCTATGGTCTTGCATATCTCAGAGATGCATGACACGCAGCAAGTGACCAGATTCCATACAGACAGTAAAATAAACGTAATGTTCACTCTCTGAGATGCCTTGCCTCCAGTAAATAATTAAGTTGATCACACTGGCTGCCACGCC
Organism: Candidula unifasciata; assembly: GCA_905116865.2. NCBI lineage: Eukaryota > Metazoa > Mollusca > Gastropoda > Stylommatophora > Geomitridae > Candidula > Candidula unifasciata. The sequence continues at coordinate 112,613 of CAJHNH020005534.1, forward strand.
GACTAGAGAAATTAAACCTCCTACGGCAGTAGAGACATAATTGAGAAAGACGGCCGATATAATTTCTGTTATAACAGTTGGTGTTGTATTGTAGAATGCCCCTTCATTTGTATGTGTTTTAGCTTTATCGCCGGTATTATTCATGTTTTTTTTTTCTTTGTGACTGGATGATGACACAAGTGTAACTGAGAACAGTAAATAAGGAAAATCTGGGGGATATACTAAGCAAGATTTAAAAAGCCTTTGGGTACAACGGCAGCTTGCATGGGCTGGAGATCCCAGCAGCCGCACATGCAATAAACAATAATCGTATCAGACTCTATGAATAGTCCGATGTCTGGTCACTACGTCACCACGACTCTTCCATACGACAGTGCCTTTTTTTTTTTTTTTTTTTTTTGAAAATACATGTATCTCGTGTTTATGTGATAAACCTTCCGAAGTGAAACACGAAGACCTCCTATTAGTCTTAAAACTGAAGATGGCTTCTGGGATTCGAGCTAAACCTGAAATGAATATTGCATTTGAGGCGCTGGTCTGAAAAAGTTAGTTGCGTATCCTTTACAGGACGTTGCAGAACCAACCCTAACAGCCCCTGGCTGTTGTGTGGTTTCTCTTGGCAAATTTACGTCCAGTAGTTTGCCATTGCTTTCTGGACGGTCGGCTTTCTTGATACCACTGTCGAAACCAACGCAAGGCGCATTGCCCGCAACTGGGATCGAACCCGGCATCCCGGCATTTCGAAGCGAAGCGTTCGCGTCGACTTAGCCACAGAGCCGACGAGGCGCTGGTACATAATCAAAAGTCTGGAGACTAAATGTGTTAATGGTTGTTTAGTCCAGGGGTTGGCAGTAAGCTCAGATCTGGTTCCGACCCCCTATTTATTAATAGCATGTAGCCCTTATATCCGTTCCGCCGACCTCTAGGATTCAGCCAACCAACAAATGAGAAACATGTTGAATTTATGGAATCTGCAAGGTTGGTTTAGAACCAAATCTCTACACGTTAGTCAGACTAAGGCTGCAGACCTTTGCTGCCTTAGCTGAGATGAATATTTAGCTTCAATTAAATAAACATAAGGTTTGTTAATAATAATTCCTAGAGTTATTTGCGGTTAGGTTACTTGTGTAGGCTTTGTGACTGAACTATGCATTTAGCTATTGGTATTGGCTTTATGATTGAACTGGGTATTTAGGCTATGCAATTAGGCTGTTGGTGTATGCTATGTGATTGAACTATGCGTTCAGACTTTGTCTTACAAAATAAATGAATCCTTATATTCATTTGAAACAAAGATTTCTAGCCAGATCACAACACATTAACGAAGACTTCACAAAATATTTATAACTGTGCCAGTGAAGTATTCAGTGAAAATAGCAAATTAATTAGAATTGCACTCGTTCTATTTGCTAGTTAATACATTTTATAACAATTTTGAAATGCATCATCATCGTGCATCAGGTCCTTTGCAGAACGTCGCTCTCATCACTATCTGCCTGAAAGAAACTCGGTCTCCCACCGGCACTCCCGCTTGTTGCATTTTCATATCCAATGAGTCACCTATGTCCTGTGCCCATCTTCGTGTTGGTCGACCCCTGCTCCTCCTTCCTGGTACCATGCCTTCTGCTAATATTTTTTCCAGTCCATCGTGGCACATAGGACCAAAATATTTCAGATTCCCGAACAAGATTATGTTTATACCAATCTTCGTTGATGTTCAAATTTATTAAATGTCAGTATTTCTTTCTCTTCTTTGCTAATGATATTCTGAGAATCTATCTATAGCATTAGAGTTCAAAAGCGTCTCTTTTCTGTCCTAAGGACTGGGAGATAGTCACATACCTATGTTGCTACAGGGAAGATGGGAGATAGTCACATCCATATGTTGCTAGAGGGAAGATGGAAGATAGTCACATCCGTATGTTGCTACAGGGAAGATGTGAGATAGTCACATCCATATGTTGCTACAGGGAAGATGGGAGATAGTCACATCCGTATGTTGCTACAGGGAAGATGGAAGATAGTCACATCCGTATGTTGCTACAGGGAAGATGGGAGATAGTCACATCCCTATGTTGCTACAGGGAAGATGGGAGATAGTCACATCCGTATGTTGCTACAGGGAAGATGGGAGATAGTCCACGACTTACGTTCGTATGTTGCTACAGGGATGATGGGAGATGGTCCACAACTTACGTTCGTATGTTGCTACAGGGATGATGGGAGATAGTCCACCACTTACGTTCGTATGTTGCTACAGGGAAGATGGGAGATAGTCCACCACTTACGTTCGTATGTTGCTACAGGGAAGATGGGAGATGGTCCACCACTTACGTTCGTGTGTTGCTACAGGGAAGATGGGAGATAGTCCACCACTTACGTTCGTATGTTGCTACATGGAAGATGCATGCTCGCAACATTTTAACTTTGATTGCCTTGCTGGTGCTTAACCATAGACTTTTAATGCTGTTTACAATTTCAGAATTGATTGCTTCAAATAGTTTTAAAAATTATGTTAGAAAAAAAAAAGATATGTAGAAATTCCTCACCACGCAGACATCGGGCATATTGAAACATGTTCTAAGGTTTCATTCCTTTCAAATGAGATAACTGTCTACTTTATGATAATGTAAAGAGCATTATCGAGTTTCGTTTTTTCTTTGGATATTTTAAACCTAAGATCAATTTACTAAGTACGGTTATGGTACACTTTTTTTAAATAGAAGCTAGAAAGGCTCATTTTTGTGCTCAGTAAATAGATTTATGTTTCCAAATAATGACAGAATAAACTTGACAGCGGGAAACATAATCTCTGTCTACACAGTTTCTACTTTTATCTGCTGTGCCATTATCTGCTAACATAATAATGAATGAAGAAACAGGGTGACGAGAGTTGTTAAGGAACTTGGAGCTGTTATCTTAAAGAAATATAAAATAGAAGTAAATTTAGCTAAGGTAGTCGCATGCGTTGACATAGCAGCGACAGCTAGACCTGAGCGTCCAGGCTCTTAAAAAAAGAGTTTCGGGAGGGGGGGGGAGGGTAGTGTACTAAGTTTATAGAATGATGATGATGATGATGACGTTCAACCCCACTAGGACAATACAAAGTGCGAAAAACACCCAATGACACAAAATACAAGCATTCGGATGAGGATTACACAGAGATAGGTCTCAGAAATCCCGTTTATCCCATAGGCTGGGTTATTTTCGGGCCTTCCCCAATAGCCAGGTGGGGCTTTAAAACAACAAAATGTTGCCTTCTTAGAGGTGAGAGGTGAGAGGTGAGGGAATATTATCAGGGGCTCTGCTGTTGATAGGCGAAGGCTTAGGTTTTGGGTTTAGGTTTAAAAGACGGATTAACATCATGGCACAAGAGTAGTAACCTATAAGTGCTCCGCTCTACTTCTGATTCAAGCCTGAGCCCAAAGAATCTCAACGCAGTGCAACGAACTCCACATGAAAAAATACCAGCCTTCACCGGGGTTTGAACCCGGGATTTCACCACTCGAGGCAGATGCCGATACCACGCAGCTCCCTAGGCGTAGGCTTCCATATTATGTGCGCCAACGTGCTTAGGGGGTATTATTGCGAGGCTCTCCTGATACTTGAGAAGGTGTAGTTTGTGACCCAACAAAATTCAGCACAAATCAGCTTGAACGCTAAGGTCAGTGTGATTTGAACAATGAAACATCTCTCAATCACAGTAAGGGTGAAAACAATCTGGAACTCCAACTGCAACTGTACAACAGCAACAGCAAAAATCCATTTCAAATGTGTTAATTCTTGACTGAACGACACCGGGGAGTATATGCACCCAAAGGTGTATTATGATTTCAGGATTTACATTGCGAGTGAACATAAAAATAATATACAGGAACTCACCGCGATGGTCAAATAGAAAAACACTTCTCACGTCCTCAAACAAGCTCGCGATGAAGATTAGATATAACAGATAATCATTGATGCTTTTACTTCACATTGTCTCTATAGGCCAACAACTCAACCTTGAAACACTACCGGTTTCTTTAACAAGTCAGTATGCAGCCCAGTACTGACGAACATAACCATGTCGTTCCTTTATGATTATCCAGCAGTCCCGCTGAATTAAAACATCAGAGTAAAGTTATCCTGCTTCCCGCAGAAACGACAGTAACGCCCCAGCAGCCAGGCTGAAATTCTCCGTGGGATCCCCGGGTAAATCTTCCCATAGGATGAGCCACACTAGGGCAACAACGTCCCCCTCCTTTGACTTCTAGCGGGCGAATCCTCAAGACTCAATTCCCTATACGTTTGCCCAGTCAATATTGGTGTGTTTTAGTACACGATCTGCATGCGACGCCTCCAACATTGGTACGCATCAGTGAAGCGTCTAAAAACTTTGCAAGTGGCCTAAGTACGGCCACGGCCATAAGTCTGCCTTAGCTTACAAAAAAACCCGGCTCTCTTTAATATGGTCGAAATCAACGCAAAGAAGTCTACTGCCAAAAAGCCAGCATCTGAAATCGAACCAGGTCCCTCGAAACTACGAGATGTTTCCGCAATTCTTTAAACTTGAACTAAGTATACATACATATATATATATATATATATATATATATATATATATATATATATATATATATATATATATATACATATTGATAGAACATTCCATTGCTTATCTCTCTTCATACATCGCTTGAAACTTCTATCACGGGATTTGAGAATGAAGATCATGTCGCGGTTGTTACACAGTGACTAGTACGCCTCCCTGTCGACCGGTGGTCATTGAAACATTGGTGTTGAATCTTCTAAGCTCTTCGTGTTTCTGTGAAATAAGTGCACTTATTTCTCTTTCGACGCTCACTTCCCTTTCTTCTGTTTTTGAAAACATATTATCCTTATCCCAGTAGAGAAAATGCAGTATGAAAGCTCAGTACTGTTTCAGTACAGTCCAAACCTTAGTTAAAAGCTCTTCTGAAGCGATTAATGCCACTCTTCACGAATCTTACCTTTTCCACCTTTCTCTTCATGCTTTGCGAGTCAGTTACAAGCACAACTGCCTGTGCAGCTGATTCTCAAGACAACGAAAAGCTGCAGGGATGGCCTCTACCTCCAATCTCAAATTAGATGTGATATCATCTGCCAGGCTCTGTTGCGCTAAGGGTTGCCTTTGCATGCACTCCAGCTGCCTCTCAGCTCTTCTTGAGGAAGACATGGTCTCTATAATACTACGTAGGCTTTGTGCAGTGGAGTGGCGCGGCTTTATCCTTAGCATTAGCTGGCATCGCCAATGCTGATTCCCATGCCCCGAAGATGCACTTTAGAAAACTGTCATCTGGAAAGGTCTCAGTTAAGAGGCAGTGCGTATATTCACCCCCCCCCCCACCCAACCCCCTAAACAAAGGGGGGGGGGGCGGGGACGGCCCTGTAGCTTACAAAAGAAGATCTATTATCAAATTACCGTAACTCGAGATGAGTCCAATGATCTTAAAAAACGAACAGCTGCTCTTAGCATGATTCACGAAAACTATCCCGAACAGTCATGGATACATGTTTACACAGATGGATCAGCAACCAGTGCGGTTAAAAAAGGGGGTTGCTGGAGTGTTTATTACATACCTAGGCAACTACCGCCACCAGTTTTGACTGCCACCAAGTGGTCATATTCACAGAGGCGCTATCAGTGCTTCAAGCCCTCAGGAGTGGCAAACTCCCTCACCTAAGATCTGAACTTGGCAAAGTGGCTGCCCAAAAGTGTACTGTACTCCAGTGGGTGTTATCCCACTGTGGTATACCAGGAAACGAAACCGCAGATAAACTTGCTAAGAAAGGGGCAGAATGTGACCAGGAAGAGAATGCAGTAACATACTATGAGAAGAAAAGGGCCATCCAGGCTATTAGAAGTGAACAGAGTCTGTCCAGAGATGACTACCACTTACTTGACCGGCATGGGCAGGTCATTGTCCTACGTCTCAGGACAGGACATAACAAACTTAACCAGCATGTGCACAGGCTTCGTCTAAGTAGTTCACCCGTGTGTCCTTGTGTGCAGACTACAGAACGTGTCCTGCATGACTGTCCATTGTTCATCCCATTAAGAAGAGAATACTGGCCCAGAGAGTCACCACTGCACACAAAGTTGTATGGGACTAAAAAGGAACTCATAAAAACAGTCAAGTTTATCACAAGAACCTGTCTGTCGGTGTAAATCAGAAAGCGAACACAAGAAGAAGAAGAAGAAATTAACGTCATCACAGCTATTGTGGTGTACTTTTCTATTGTCCCTCTACAAGTTCAAGAATAAACGGGATGTTTGTACTAAAATAATCACAGCAGCCTTATGACAGACGCTCGCCTTGTAGCCCGAAGATGTAGAGTTCAAATCCAGCTTAAAATCTGAGCACATGATGTTCTGGAAAGTAAACACACCCGCATGATTTTGACCACGTGTTCCACTTTTTTTTTATATGCAGAAACCATGCGTTGTTAACTCTTTGGCTCCGTACTATAGATATTCTAACTCTTCGGCCTTGATTCCATGATAGATACCGTAAATTTGGGAGAAATGTGGCTTTTCTGCCTACCTCTGGGCGTGAACCCGGATCACAAGGAGTTCGTCACCCGGTCACTGCGAAGTCAGGTTGAACCAACTACACTAGCGAGCCGGGCATCCATTGGTCAATAAAATATTAAGGTCTCTTACTGTATGTATCTCCCTCATTGCCGGCCCAAAGCCAGAATGATAAAAGAGGAAGGTTTAGCCTTGGGACGGCTCCCCCACCCTGGGGAAAATATATTGCTACAGAAACTTGCAGAAAGGGAAGCCATTCCGGTAAACAGATGATGTGTATGCACACAGCCAGGTGGAAAAAAAAAGTCAGTGGAATAGAATTGTGGAATGTTAGGACTATACCGCAAGCAACAAAATTAGCCCAGATGGCAGAAGTAAGGTTAGGTGGCCAGCGGCAGATAAAGGAGTGGGTAATGGGCTCATGAACTCAGGAAGAAAAGATTTAAAAAACGTAAAAGAAAAAACTATGGTTATTATAATGACACCCAGAGTTGCAAAATGTCTGCTAGAGTTGGGACTTATCTCAGTAAGAAAGATTAGAGCTCAGTTTGATACTAGATATATTAAAATGACAAGAGTTACTAAATGCAGCGTAACTTGTGTCGAAGAAAACTGCGCACAAATACAATGGAACGTTTCTACAGAAGTCTTTATCAACGCAATACTAAATACAGCACAGGCTGTGACTGGAAAACTCGACGGGCAAGACAACAGAGCTTCTAAGAAAAGGTAAAGTCGGGAGATGTGAACCAGTGTCACTGCGCACGGTTATACATCATAAGTGCTCTGCCACCAGTACGGACAGCTGATAAGAATTGTCCGCCTGTGTCGCCGTTCGCACGTAACTCTGTAGCTACAGCGACGTTCCTCCATTTACCTCAGAGTATCACTCTGGTACCCATTTCCTGTCGGCTCTGTGGCTAAGTCGATTCGAACGCTTCGCTTCGAAATGCCGGGATGCCGGGTTCGATCCCAGCTGCGGGCAATGCGCCTTGCGTTGGTTTTGACAGTGGTATCAAGAAAGCCGACAGCAATGGCAAACTACTGGACGTAAATTTGCCAAGAGAAACCACACAACAGCCAGGGGCTGTTAGGGTTGGTTCTGCAACGTCATGTAAAGGATACGCAACTAACTTTTAAAAAAAATTAGGAAACCCATTAGCTAGAGGCTGGGTTAACCCCGGTAGAAGTCCGGTTTCGAACACCGACCGTGGGCTGCAGCGAGTCGCGGCTGGATTTCTTATCAACTGCGTTAACGCGGCCCCCAGCTTCTAAACCAACAATGTAAACAGGAAACTAAGAAATTCGCAATGTGTGTGGAGGTGGGGATGAAATAGTGGAATATAAATGTTAAATTATTTCTCGTAAATTATTATAGCTATTTACCATTCGTGTATGTGTTAGTTACTGTGTAATTAGTAATTGTTGGATGTTTTCGCTAAACGCATACGTCATAATTTTAAGCGCCCTTAGCAACATAGACGATCTATATTCGAAATGGATACCCAAGTTTTCTTTTCCACCAGAATACACAAGGGTCAGAGAGTTCCATGGCTGTAGAAGTCCCATCTCTCGCATAGTGGAGCACACCAGTTGTTTTCCATTGAGAGCTTAGTCTAACCCTATGAGTACTTGTACGTATAGGGGGGTAAGGAGCACACTTGGGTCGTAAGTCCCATGATCAGGAAAACCCTTCTACAATCAAGACCTTTGTTCTTTGTTCGTGACCGAAGAGGCACAAAACACCACGGATCTAGAGGAGACAACCTCGATTGAAAAAAAAAACCTAAGCTTCCGGTGGAACTACTTGCCTATTGGCTGAATGGCTGTGGGATATATATATATATATATATATATATATATATATATATATATATATATATATATATATATATATATATATATATATATATATAGTTTGTTAACGTAGAACGTCTGGTTAGCGGGTGGGGTGGCGCCAGAGGTATGGACTCCGTCAGGACATCCCCTGCCTCTTCCCTAGGAAGCAGGCAATACTAGGGTGACTGTGTACTTCCTACACTGAAAGAGTATTGTCTATGATTTTTTTATTTAATAATAAAAAGAATTAACACCAGTACTACGGTGTGCGTGTTCTGTGTTTTATATCATCTTCAGGTGACAACGGAGAGAGTGGGAAGAGGAGGAGACGATGAAATGGAGAAAGAAGAAGACATAGAAGTCAGGGAGTGGTAGCCCGGAGAGTTAGAAAAACGCAGCGTCTGGGAATAAAGCAAATTAGCGTGTGATACTGGAATTGTCGTAGTGCAAAGCAGAGAGTGCCTATACTGGAGAGACTGATTTATGACTTTGATATCATCATGCTGCAGGAAATAAACATAGATAGATATGAGTGTCCTTGATACATTAGTTACATAAATCCTACCGGACAGGGAAGACATGGGCTGTTGATGCAGAATGGGGAGAAGAATGTGGTTCTTGACTTGGGCCAGTGGAATCATAGTATACAAGAGGTTCAGGCTTTACAGATAAATAAAGAGGGAAAGGGGGGGGGGGGAGTGTGTGGAACCTGGAATTTAGTAAATATTTACGCTGCTGTTGATCTCTTGTCACAAAGGAACACTGGGGTTGGCTTAAAGAGTTTGAGGAAATCACTGGTAACAGGCTTCTAATCTGTGGGTAATTCAATGCAGGGAACACATCATTGGACAGTACTATAAAAAAAATAGTATTGCTTTAGCAGATGGTTGATGGATGTAGACGTAGTCAGTATAAATGACCATAGGCCATCTAGAATGGGAACGAGACTTATGATGCAGATACGGCCATTGATTTGGTGTTTGTTACTCAGTCAGCAGTGCCTGAAAAAAAATGGAGTGTCCTAGGTGATCTTGGGAGTGACCATATGCCATGCTCAGTCTTGATTTCTAAAGCTAGCAAGATCAGTGATGTGAGAACACGCAAGGTGTGCAGCAAATGCAAAAAGGGCTCAATAGGAACCTGGTATGAGCGAAAATGATGGGGATAAATTACTGGGTAAGTTTTGTAAACTTCACAGACAGATGCAAAGGAACTATTGGCCTATCATAAGAGATATTATATACACTGATAAATCTATGTCAATGACAACAGACAAAAAGAAAGGGGGAGTGTGTGAGTGCGCGCGCGTGTGTGTGTGTGTGGAGAGAGATTTATATCCTAGACTGATCATAATCATAGGGAGCGAAGAAATTCAGTTAGAGACGATCTGTCTAATACTGTAAATAAGTATTATTTTCAGAATATAATTAGGGTGGAGGATATTTAATATATACATTGCGCCGGGGCCAAACAGGTATGCGCACATGAAGAGCATGAGTAATGAAGACTTGAGGGAGATGGCTTTTCACTTCAGCCAGAACATCAGAACAGCTTCAGTATCCCAGAATGGGGTACACGGCTACCTAATCCCACCTCCAAAACAATGCAAAGATCATTCCAGACTCACTGGTGTCAGGATTATCACTACAAAATACTTTTGGCAAGGTGCTAGAGAAGATGTTTACTGTTAACCTACAAATCATTTTGAACGGTGAAGAGCTCCTGCCAAAAAGGTTTGATTAGTTGCCGGCCAGGGAAAGGTACCTGGTCAAATGCAACTACCTTTGCTTTCGATGTTTAAATCATTTAGTATCAATTTTAATTCCTTGTGTAGACGAAGTATTGAACATTGTGATTTATTTGAGTTCAATTTGCAAAGTGTTAAACAACGTTTTCTGAAGTTAGTTAGAAGAATAATTATGAGTTCCGTTCTATTCCGGGGATTCACCCTATTGGTTTGTTTATCTGTATGTCCGTTCCTTTCTTGATGAACTCAGGGACCATTAGAATTCCCCTAGACTTTCTTAATTCGAGCCCTGTAAATTATTAGGAAGGATTATAGGGGATCTCCAGGCGACGATAAATTCCGCCAAACTAGATTACCACACCAGATGACCGAACAGTTTGATCTTGTGTGTCACAAAGAAACTTGTGCATTGGTCTCTACAAACTGACATCATTTTTTTTTCATCTGTCTGGGTTTATTATGTTGGAGACTTTTCTCAGATACCTGCTATTAGAAGTGTCAACTATACGTGTGTACGGCTTTATGACGCAATAATTCCACAGTATTAAATGTGATTCATTTTTTGTATCGCTATATGAAATGTGGTTTACTTATTTCATCTTAAAAAGAAATTTCAGCAGTCAATTCACATCAGTTTCAAATACCACGCTATCATAGATGCTGAGCATTTTTTTTCTCTGGATGTTCTCTAATACAGAACACGAACGAAGTAATTTCAATATTGATTTTAGGATGGGAACGTCGTGTAAATTACACTGTCCTCTTAAACTGGTAATCTTACAAAGGAGGTAGCGTGATGTGGTAAGAATTGCATAATGCGAATTGATTATTACCTCGTATGAAAGCTTTAGAAGATCACAGAGCTACAGAATACAATTGTTGAAATTTGATTTTACAAAGACATTACTGAAAGACCTTTTGAAGACAAAGACAGGAGGGCACTAAGTCACAGGCAAGTCAATCGTGGATATTTCTGTCCGTACGTATCACGCAATAAGTAACAGAAACAAGTAACCAGAAGTTACCTGACATTAACAACTTCACGTAGTTTCATAACATTGTACAGCAAATCAGCGTTTTAACTGAGGACTGCGGGGCTGAAATTGTGTGCACAGACAAGTCGTAAACAAGTTAGTTTTAAGAAAGTTTTACTCTGTTATTTCACACATATTTTACACAAGTGTGGCTGTATGTTAGAGATTTTTTAGTGTCTTTCATTTGACACTATCGAACACCAGCGTTTCATTTCCTCTGTAGATGGATCTTTTGAAATACCGCTTAAAGATTTGTTAACTGTGGTATGAGAACTGCACCGTGATGAGGTCCTAAACAAGTAATATCCACTAAATCCGCAGCAGCTGAACTTATCCAATGCAGTCGTATTTTTTATGAAGAAGAGAGTAACAATAATCATGCTAGTAAAAATTATTTTCATACATTTTATTTCGGGAGATTTCGTCCCTTACTTTCATAATTTTAACAAAACTGTTTGGGGGATCTAATGTTTTAATCACATAGCCACACCCCATATTTAGATAACTGGGACTAAATCTAATAGCTGTAGATTTGTTACTAGAAGCAGATACCAGGCACAGACACGACAGCCTAGCTTTAAACCACAATATGCCAACATACGTTTTGAAGGCGAAAGCTTACGTTTATTATAATTTCATCTTCCGAATAATTAGTCAGTCAATCAACCAACCAACAAACTAACCAACCAGCCTGCCAGCCAGCCAGCGAACCAGCCCGCCAACCAGCCAGCCAACCAGCCAGCGAACCAGCCCGCCAACCAGTCAGCCAGCATACAAGCCCGCCAACCAGCCTGCCAGTCAGCCAGCGAACCACCACGCCAACCAGCCTGCCAGCCAGCCAGCGAACCAGCCTGCTAGCCAGTCAGCGAACCAGCCAGCCAACCAGCTAGCGAATCAACCAGCCAGGCAGCGAACCAGCCAGCCAACCAGCCAGCGATCGGCCAACCAGCCAGCGAATTGGCCAACCAGCCAGCGAATCGGCCAGCCAGGCAGCGAATCGGCCAGCCAGGCAGCCAACCAAACTACCATCTAACCAGCCAGTCGGCCAGCCGGGGAGCCAATCATCCAACCAACCAGCAAAACGACGAACCATCCTTACCTTACAAGCCAGCCAGCTAGTCAGCTAGCTAACCAACCAGCCCGCCAACCAGCTAGCGAATCGGCCAGCCAGGCAGCCAAACAAGCCTGACAGCTAACCAGCCAGTCAGCCAACCAAGAAACGAGCCAACCTACCCACCAGCGAACAACCAACCAGCCAACTAGCCAACCAGACAACGAACCAACCTTACAGACAACATGCCAGCCAACTAGTCAGCTAACTAACCAACCAGCCCGTCAGCTAAACTACCAACCAGCCAGCAAAAGAAAATTATTCATCTGGTTGATGAATTGCACACATGATCACCTGATCAATCATGTATGACATCCACTGTGATAAATACCCCACACTATACATGTTATTGGCGTCCTTGACTACCATGATTCCACTACAGTGCAGTGACTAGACGCTCGCCTTCACTGCCCAGTTGTTTTCAAATCCACATTGTTGTGGATTAAAACAAACAAAAACCATTGATCTTGACCTCAAAGTGGATTGTCTAAGATGAGTACCAGGTGTTGTCATGGGAAGTATTGGAGGTCAGTGTTATGTTGACCACATCGGTAAATGGACTGCCGATAGGTCTATAGAAAGACGAATCTAGCACGAAATGCCCAACGTGCCACAGGCCAAAATATTACTGACTTTCTTTCTGAAACATCGAACAAATTACCGCTTGTATACATACTCTATAAAGCTGTAATTGCACAAATTGATATATGTTCTGTATTCTAACAAACTATCATATATTTATTCACTGCAAGGTTGAATTTTCTCAGTAGCTTTGTCGTCCCCAACACAGCAAAGTAAAGAACAATGGATTTGTGGAATAAAACTAGCAATGTAGAGGCCGCATTCCTATGCGCAGAAAACAGTCCAGCCATTGACCAGGTTCAAACACAAACGGATGTATCCCAAGCTCTCTTATTCTTCTTAGTAACATACATCTCAACCACAATCAACTTTATATTGTCAGCACTGGGAGTGGCGGCAAATATCATCAACATTATCGTCTACTGGAGGCAAGGGATTAGAGAGAGTGTTTACGTGACGTTTATTTCACTGTCTGTATGGACATTAGTCAACTGTTGGCTGTCTTGCTTGTCTGGGATTTTCCAAGCTGTGGAACAATTTGCTCCATTACCTGACGTGAACCTGTTATCGCTTCAGTATGTCTATCTAGGAAACTCTAAAGCATTTTTTACGTTGTTATCACCTTTGTCACCGTCTATCTCTCCGGTGAGAGATGCATTTGTATTATCTTCCCTTTGAAAGTCAAGGAGATATTTACTTCCAGACGGGTTATTATCGCCAACGCAGTTGGTGTTATATTTGGTCTTTCATGTTTCTCTCCAGCATGGGCCACCCAGGGCGTGCAGTGGACGTTTGATGTTAGAACTAACAGGACTCGATTAGATATTTGGGTGTCTGACAACAGACGTGATGTCGAAAAGTTCAATGACGCTTGTAATGGAATGGCACTGCCTGTGTTAGCACAGATCATGATCCTAGTATGTACCGGGTTTATGCTTCACGGGATCAGCGATTCAACCAACTTCAGACAAAGATATACAAAGAAAGAGACTTCACGAAGAGGCCTAAATTGCACGGTGGAAGTTTCTCCAGCAGAAATCAGAGTAAACATATTTAAAAGAAGCAAGATAATGACAAGCAAAGACCTGAAACTTACAAAAATTGTAGTATTACTGGCCAGGATATTTTTTGTTTGCAACTTGCCTATTTTTTATCATTTCTTTTCTGAGAGCCATGATAGCAGAGATACGTGTGATCAGTCAGCAGGATGAACTGCACGTACTGTTGTATCGACTGGTGCTGCAGTTTTAAGCTATCAACTGTACAGCGAACATCCTTGTTTATTATAATTCTAGCAGCCGGTACAGACAGGAATTTATGATTTTATTTAGCAGGTGTTGTTTCACTCGAGACCATAATTGGAACTGATTCGTACATTTGAGTAAGGCAATAATATCATAGCAATATCACAAAGCTAAAATGAAATAGTATCCATGAACAGTAAACGGTAAAATATAAAGGAGCTCTTTTAAGCATATAGGATTATTATTATTATTTTTTTTATTGTTATTATTATTATTATTATTATTATTATTATTATTTTTGACTAATGGGTGCTCGCCTGGGGATATGGTCTACATCATGCCAGATGCCTATAATTTATTTTTGAATAGGGGGCAGTACTAGCAAGGGATGTTGAAAAAATTCGATTTTCGAATTTTGAAACAAACTTGGTTGCCAAGTAAAGATTACCCAATCTCCTACTCGTTCGTGTGTACATTTATTGAATCGGATAAATAGTTTTCGAGTTATTTCGGCACAAAGATGGTCTGGTTTTTCCAGTCTGGCAAGGGAGAGGGGAAAAAAACTATAACTGAGTGATTAGTATTGTCAGCCATATGTATATCTTTTAGCTACAATGAGTGCCCCCCCCCCCCCCATCCCCCTAACGGTTTTCTTACAATGAACGACCCTGAAATATGGCAATCACAATGGCCGTTTTCATGGAAGCATGCTAACATTTTGAAATCGTTTGTATAAGTAATATTCTAAACAATGTCAAGTGATAAATAGTATTATAAGCATTCAAGGAAGCGAAAGTTTCACGGGAAAAGAAATCAATATTGCAAAAAACAGACCATTTTTCATTCCAACCCTTTTTTTCCCCCTCCAATATCCAGAAACCATGAGTTTTTAACCCTTTGGCTCAGTAGTATGAATATCACCACCCTTCGGCCTTGATTCCATAATAGGTATCGGCCTACCCCCGGAAGTGAACCCGGACTACAAGGAGCTCGTCACCCGGTCACCGTAAAGTCAGGTTTAACCAACTACGCTAGAGTGCCGGGTATTCCAACCCTTAAATTAGATAACAACAGCTTACAAGAACACTCAGTCAGTATGCGAGCTGTTTTTGTTATGTTCTGTGCAGGAGGTGACCGTTAGTATTGCGTTCTAAATAACTAATTCTTAAAATGCGTCTATAGCATTTATACTCCAAAGCTTGAATCCTCCTTTCCATTTGCACAGTGACAGTACTCTTGTGGCTACTGAAACACTCAAGAGAAGGATTCAAAAGCTCATAAGTTTTGGAAGTATTGGGAAACAAAATCGCTAATCACAGTGTGCATCTATACATGATGGTTCATCTGGAGGTATTAAGGCAGCAATCGCTAAAGAATTATTTTCCACAAAGGTTGACGAAATGAATGCAGACCAATATCTTTTGACTTCACTCATCACTCACTTTTACTTTAAGAATATATGTCAGTTAAAATAATTTTAATGAAATGCTTACCAATACAAAACCAGCTGATGCACACTACTGATGTAGCAACGGCCAGCGGTAAACACCGTTTACACTCAGATAGCACACGCCCATATACACGTATTGATATTAGCCGATCGGTACACTCTGATTGAAGTTTTACACACACGCACGCACACACGCATGCGCGCACACACACACGTGCACGCACGCACACATACACAATCGTTCCCTACCATGAGCTACAGGATCAAGATCTGAAGGGCTCGTTCATACCTCAAGATAAGCTCAGATCTGAAGCACCCTTTGCACCACATGCTCTTCAAGAAAAAGGGCAATAGGCTTAAAAGAGGCAAATAATGGCTGGGTAAGGCAGAAGATGACATCGTGCAGGTTTGCAGCCTTACAGACATCCATCCAGGCGAGGAGTAGATACCAGCGTCTAAAGCTTCCAATCTCACATTCTTCTGTGTCGTGACGCTTGATTGGAGTTGTCGGGAGCAGAATCCAGCTGCTGTCAATGACGAGGTATGCGCGCTTGTTAATGACAATTCAGATGAGACAAATGTAGTGATCTTCACAGACGGGTCCGTTATACGAGGACATAAGAATGCATGGGCATTTACAGCTTGCTCTTCAGGCAGAAAAGTTAGGGAGGCCATCGGTGCTTTCTCCATGACCACCAGCATGACGATGGAGGTGATGGCGGTGACACAGGCTTTCATGTGGCTGGGATCGCAGGACTATTCCCGCGTTTGTTTGATGTGTGATTCTTCGAGCATGTTCCGGCGGGTCGAGGCAGGCTAGTTAGGCAGACAATCGCTTGAGTCGTTGCAAAATTATCCTGTGTGTGCAGTTACTTTCATATTCGTCCCAGGGCACGCAGGCGATGTTGGTAATGAGAGAGCTAATAGACTGGCAGGTGCTGCGTTAATTGAAGATGGCCGGCCCATGGATCACGCGACAGTGTCATTGTCCTTAGAGAGATAGGACGTTCTGAGGATTTTGGAAGCAACGTGTCAACATCAGTGCTAAGAATACGCGAATTGGGAGTAAAGATCGGCACAGCCAAGCATGAGAAGCACACTGGACGCACACGAAGTCTTGTTAACCAACATAGGACTGGTACTATTAACCGCACGACGCTGATGAATATGTTGAGAGGGGAATCTTAGCGCCAAGGAGGTGTCTGGAGTGCTGTGAAGATAATCTAATCATAACACTCATAGCGCACACATATACAATGTCCGGCAATGTTTACTTGTTCCGACACTTTAAGGCTGCAGTGATCTATAGTATGTCTGGCCACTTAACCCACAGGGCTATTCATATCGAGTACAACACGTTTCGATTGACAGGAAAACGTTCAAGTATAATTCAGTTTCAGAAATTTGGATAAAAAAAGAATTACACAAAATATACTTGGATATAACCCAGTTTTACTTACAAAGAAATTATACAGATGCATCCTTTGAAGAAGAATTTTCCATTAAACCTCGATAGCATAAAAGTAACTGAAGAAATAGTTACACCAAATATATGCTATGGTCGACCTGGATGATAAGATAGACGACTGAAAGTTTGGGAGCTCACTACCCACAAGATTCTGAGAGACGAGGAACCAACAGTCTGCATAAAAATATGCCAGATATGTAGAACTGATATCTAAGCAAAACTCAAATTGTGGAAAAATACTACAGACCAGAAATGGATGAATAACCTGAACTTTCCGCCCGAGTTTAATCTGACAAACACGAAGAAGAAAAACGCTCACCAACAGCGCAGCACACAGCACGAAACACCAAAGCTTCGGCGACAAACGCAATCATATGTGAAACTCCTGCGTGTGTGAGGCAAAGGACCGAACTCAACACCGAATTTATCAGCTTCAGAACTGGTGGTGAACAGTTCAACCACTTCGTCAACGAGTCTTCTACAGTACAGCTACAATTTTATAGGACGTTCAACTGTTACACTTTGTTGCCGAGGGCACTTTTGGAGCGCGTGAACAGTGATGAGGAACAGACAGATCGTTACTGTCTGAGGAGAATGGCACTGCGAGGAGTTACAAGGGAATCTGGTCGACGCTCGACACTCAGGGAAAAGGCGAGACGGATTTACAGTTACTGGTACCATCGAAATTGTATCTCTTCTTTTGCTGCTGAAAATGGGGAGATAGCGCTTATGGGGGTGTCCCGAGTGCTGTGATGTCGATTCTTAATTAAACATTCAACAACTTTGTTGCTATGTTTTAACTTACGCTCTGAAACTGTCTCTTGTACACAATACAGACATTATCCCCAATACTGCATTCCTTGAGAAAGACCGAAACACACAGACTGCTGCGAGGACGCAACAAAAGCCTACTAACGAACGCAAGATATTAGGTTTTATCCATGCACCGAGCAGTTGTAAAGAAACAAAAGACTTCGCTCCTAGGTCTACCCATAATAAAAACTATAACAACTGCTTCCAACGTGACCACATCATCTTTGTCTTGTGTTAAGTGACAGTCAATATTTGTCCGCCAGGACAGCTTCAAAGACCCAAAGGGATTATTATTGCATTTATGTGCAATCAGGTCGTTCCGAGACCTGGTCTTTCCTTTTTCAAAGTATGCGGTTTCAGAGAAACTACCTTAAATTACTTCATTCAGATGACCACCAAGTTCCAGGATGGCTTCAGAACTAATAAGGGCGATTTGTAGGAAAGCATAAAAATATGTGTCTAATTCCTGTATGCTTGTAACCATTAGATAATATTAATGAAGAGGATCATGTTTCCCCCCCCCCCCCCACCCCCCCCCCCACCCACCCACCCCCACCTCCATTTTCAGCAGTCTTGTATACTTGAAAACACAGGTTTTTGTTCTGTTTGTTCCTTCTGTTCCTTACCATCTTTCGGGCAAAGCCTCCGAGCCATCTCTGGTCAGCTCTCTTAATGTGACCACACCTCGCCGCTTCTTCGTGATCCTTCTCATAGTAATCTTTTTATTCTTCTCTTCCACCTTGTACCTCATCGAAGTGTCGGGGGAAGATGTAATGTTCGTTGATGAGCTCTGTCAAGAGCACTATTAAGACTGACGTTCATTTCTGTAAGCTCTTCTTAATGCCATCACTCCGTGTTTTCCGAGGTCTTCCACTCGCTCTATACCCGTTGTAACGTTTTAGTGTGGCTCGCTGTGGCAGATAGTACCAGGGCATTCTTGTTAGGTGTCCAAACCACTTTATCTGTTGTTCTTTGATAACCTTTAAGACTGGCTTTATTCCTAGCATTCGTCTTCGTGATTTCGTGTTCTGTCTTTCCTTGAAACTTCTGCAGCTCTTCTAGGGCATTTAATCTCTGTTGTTACAATTTTACGTTAATTGGAGGATGTAAGTGTCCACGTGTCGTATTGATAGCATTGTGTTGGCCAAAAAATAGTTCTGATAAGATTCACTTTAGTACTCCGAGGTATCTGCTTGTGTGTCAACAGGGGAGATAGTTGCCCCATTATTTGATTAGCTTTGGCACATCTAGAGCTAATTTCTCTGTCCAATTTTCCGTCGGATGTGAAAATTGCTTCCAGATACTTGAATACCTCTTCTCATAGTACTCACAAGTCATTAATTATCATCTCTGTGTGTTTCTTTATCTTCAGTAATTAATTTTGCCCAGTGGATTCCAGTCCAATCACATAACAATAATACTGACATCTAACTTGTCCACGTGTGTCCTATCCAATAACAGCTGTTAATCTCAAATTAACTGAAATTGTCTGTGTCCTTGTACTGCACATTACTGTTTCTGTCACGCAACTTTATATATATATATATAAGTTTCAGTTAGGATTATATAAAATAGAAGGTTTTTGTCATAACAGAAGGAGATATGCTGAAGTCTAAAGAAATTTAATTTAGTATCAGGCAGTATATATATATATATATATATATATATATATATATATATATATATATATATATATATATATGTGTGTGTGTGTGTGTGTGTGTGTATATGTATACTCAAAAATTTAAGTTGTAGAATATATATATATATGTATATATATATATATATATATATATATATATATATATATATATATATATATATATATATATATATATATATTCCACAACTTAAATTTTTCAGTTATCCTTCTCTAGGATTATATGCCTTTAGTCGTACGCCATGCTCGTGATCAAGGCGATAGTACTAATTAGCCGGAGGAAAAAGAGAGGGTTGAGGGGTAGGGTGGGTTTGGGAACGTAAATTTACTGCTTAATACTAAATTAAATTTCTTTTGACTTCCATACATCTCCTTCTGTTATGAACAAAAAACTTCTTGTCTTTTACAATCATAATACATTGCGCAACTAACCACACAAGACGTAATTTCAAAAAGTTAGGTTATCTGATAATTTGCTGGAGTTTTTTTTTTTTTTTTTTTTTTTTTTTTTTTTGTTGTGTTTTTTTAAATTCTCATTGTCTTCTCTTTCACCCCGCTGAATCAAATCGACGTTTATCTTAACATCGAATAATTGAGCAAACCAAGAACATACAAAGTGGATAATTTCTTACCATTTAGGTCCATTATTACTTTAGTAATTTGTTTTACGGTAACTCTTCTGAGCAAACGTAATAATTGTCAAAAAGTATCCAACATTAGTCTAATGTTCATTTCAAAACATCACGGGACTTTGAATCTACACTTGCCCACTCTGTCGATCTAAGTAGGTCCTTAAACTATTTGACAATCGAAATCATGTTTATTGAGTTCATTTAAATCGACAAAAGAGGAAATAATATTACTCATGTTGAACATCAGACTCTGCCAATAGTTAGACGACATTAACGTTTTTCAGGAACATATTCCTGAACGAGCAATTTGTGAGCACATTTGTGTTTGAATAAACTAACGTACGGTTGGTTGTTTGAGTCTGAATCACATAATTTGTACTGGGGATCACATGTATTTGCATGGAATAAAAATGTACGAGCAGTCTCTTTTCAAGAACTAATGTTTGTACAATGATATGACGTGTGAGTAGATTTTTTGAATTGTGCAAGACATCTTTAATTTCATGTGGAGACGGGTATGTCCGTGCAGAGTGGCAAGCATCACTTCAGAAGTTCCAGGTAGTTAGCATCCTTTGGATATTTTCTCCAGGTTATGCCGATGTGTTGGGAAATAAGCATGCAGATAGACTGGTCGGTTCTGCACCAGTTGGTGGTGAACTGATATATGACAAGCTGGATGTTGTGAGGGCCCTTTGGGAACAGACAGATCAATAAGGTCTGAGGAAAATTGCACTGCGAGGTGTTACAAGGGGACATGGCCAACGCTTGACACTCAGGGAAAAGGCGAAGCGGAAATACATTCAAATTGTTACTGGTACCATCGGAATTGATTCTTAATTCAACATGTAACATTTGCCATTGCATGAGTAAATGAGTACTTTAGAAGTGTTGCAAATGTACCAGTGTTTATTCCCCACGTTAGACATTGATTTGTGTTTGTATTTTATTTAGGTAAGTAGAACAATCTCTTTTTTTTTTTACCGCTTCAAGTGTCGAGGGATATATAAGGTCCTGCTTCGTGTTTCTTTGTCTGCTTCGGCCAAAGACGCATCGTGGTATTGTAGAGATTGTCTGGTGTTATCCTTCCATCTTGTTTTTGGTCTACTTCTTGCTCTACGTCCCTCTCCTCTTTTGATATATGCCTTGAATAATTTAGCATCAGAAAGCATTCTCTCCAAGTGGGCAAACCATTAGATTTGCTGTCTTTCTATGTAATTTAGAACTGGTTCTGTTCCGACTTGATCACGCATGACTTATTCCTGATTTGACCTCTTCTGGTCACTCCTACTGCCTTTCTCAGAAACCTCATTCCCATTCGATCTTACCAATTTTTATTTTGACACAGCCCACTAAGACTTGAAACGCTACGTAAATCTAACCTCTATTTACACATGTAGTGACAATGCCCTTCACACCGTGAGATCCTTAGGGTTTGAAGAAATTTGTCTAGCAGGAAGTGAGGGGAGAAAACTCAGACAACAAAAAGACAGGAGGGGCAGATAATCAAGACAAGCACTACTTGTACTGATAGTATTCTGTGCTGGTTTTAATATGGAAACGTCTGAGAGAGATACGATGACGTGCTTTTACTGGACTCAACTTTAAAGAACTCGCCTCTTTATTCGCGTTGTGTAAGTGTGCGTTTGTTGGTCAGTGTTTTCGATGATTACATTCTCCTGCCTACTCCGCATTATACTTTGTAATTTTCATAAAGACAACAATCGTTCCAGTGTAAATCTTTTGTCATTTCGCGTACTTCGTTATGCTCAAAAACATTGAACTTCACAAGGTAACTTTCTGGAGTAGTCCTGTTCTTATCGAGGTGAAGTATGAAGACAGTTCCTCCAGAAAAGTAGACTTATATTTTTATTCTTCTTAGCGTTCACCACCTGTTCTTCTTCTTCTGGGCTGTAGTCCTGCTTCAGAACTTAAAAATTTTTTGCATGCAAAGCCGTTTTACAAGTTAACTTTCTTGTATGCAGACTACTTGCTGCTGGCATAAGAGGCAGATAAATTCCACCTTTGGAAGAATCATCAATACAATACCGGCGTTGTGCTGACCATATCCTCCATCCACTGCCGAATCATTGATGCAATACCGGCGTGGTGCTGACCATATCCTTCATCCACTGCCGAATCATCGATACAATACCGGCGTGGTGCTGACCATATCCTCCATCCACTGCTGAATCATTGATACAATACCGGCGTGGTGCTGACCATATCCTCCATCCACTGCTGAATCATTGATACAATACCGGCGTGGTGCTGACCATATCCTCTATCCACTGCCGAATCATCGATACAATACCGGCTTGGTGCTGACCATATCCTTCATCCACTACCTAATCATTGATACAATACCGGCATACACATATAAAGTTAGTGGCTGAACTTTGCAGAACTAATCGCAGAATATTTTTTCTTCCAAAGTGATTGGCTTACTAGCCAAGTTTAGGTTCATTTGTTTGCCAGTGCTGATTGAACAGTCCCTGAGTGACGTACAACCCTGCCAGGACCCCACAAGGAGCGACAAAAACTTGGTGACATCACCGTTAGATTAGTTTATATTTAGGCCCCTCGACAACAGTTGGGTGGGGCTTTTAAGTAAAAAAGCAAACAAGTAAACATTGTGTCCCATATAGGGGCGGGGTTATTAGTCAGCGGTTCCGGACACCATGCTCGAAATGAAAGCATTACGGTCTTTGTTTTTTAATATACGACATAAAAATCATGTCACGCTTTTAAAAAGATTTAAAATCTATATTATTTTATTCCCATTTACATAGAAATACCTTGAGTTACATTGTGGATGCTTCATATAAATTATATCACTAACAATGACTCTTTTGAGAACACACGAGAACAGAACAAATGTTCTGGTAAAGACAGAGTCAAGCCTGTCGCCTGCAAATGTTGGGGCGCAACGTGACATAACTGAAGAAGCACTTCAAGTGTTCAATAAATACATTTCTACAGTTCTGCTAACTGTGTTATCTCCTGTTGGTTTGGTAACAAATATTCTCAACATCATCGTCTACTGGAATCAAGGGATCAAAGACAACGCCAACATCACGTTTCTAGCCTTGTCTTTCTGGGATCTAATGCATTGCTTCCTATTGTTTTTATCAGAAATATGTTTTGTCTTAAATATCCTCTTTCCACAAGCCAGTGTGTATATAAAACCTGTGACATTCCAGCTTGTGTTTTTAGGACACACCAGAGGATGTATGTACGTACTGTCTACGCTTGTTACAGTCTACCTGTCCGTGGAGAGATCCATTTGTATCGCACTACCGTTCAGAGTCAAAGACATATTTACGACCCCTCGCGTTGTCCTCATTAATTTACTGATTGCCGTATTTGGTTTCGCTTGTTTCTCTCCTGCCTGGGCAACCCAGGGAATTCATTGGGTTTATGACCCTAGAAGCAACACCACACTCTTACAGCTGTGGATATCTGTCAACAGACGTGACGTCGACTTATTCGTGGACACATTGAATGGTATAGTCACACCATCGGTGGCTCAAATACTTATCTCTGTAAGCGGCTGGTTTATGATTCAAGGCATCAACAGGTCTAACAAATTAAGACAGAATCAAACTTCTGTTTCCAAGTCTCTAAACGTATTTACACTCAACGACCAACTTCATAAAACACTGAGCTCTCGAATTAAATTTACACGAGACAAGACGGTCACCAACAAAGATATCAAACTTACCAAAGTTGTCGTGTCGCTGGCAGCTATATTTTTCACTTGCAATTTACCTGTAGTTGTTGTGGCAGTTCTCCGAGCAATGATTGCTGACATTGACATAGGTAAACGATTATTCAGTTGGTACAAAGCACTTTACGGCATAGTTTATTTCTGTGGCGTAATTAATTGCTCTGTAAATATTTTTGTTTATTATAACGTGAGCTCCAAATATAGACGAGAGTTTGTGGCTTTATTTTGTAGGATGAAGATCAGGAATAAAATACTCTAGGATGTAATTTAAATACGACGACTAATAAGCGTTGCTGTTTGATGAAGAACCTATGCTTCCTCTGAACTGATTAATAACTGGGGATACTTAGAAGACGGGGGGGGGGGGGGGGGGGGGGGGGGAACAATTGTTAATTTCCGGCAGACCTTATCAAAGGAAGAAGATGACGATGGACATATTTGCAGAATGCCTCGTGACACTTACGCAAGAACACCTAACCCTCCGGTGGGTGGCTGACGGAAAATTAAGACTTCGACGACCTAAGGAAATCGGAATAAAGACAGTAACAAGGAAAATGAAGGCATATAATGACATGGGTAAACTTTTTTTTAATACTGGGGAGGAAGAATGCAGTGGGGGATATTTTCACCCAGATTAGTAAGGTTGGGGGAAAAGCCCAAGATTAGCTAAAATACCGAGATATTCCAGATACTCGGAGGTTTTCAAGACAGGTGATGACCACGAGTTATCACGTGTAACATGATGACGCGACCACACGTGAAAGTAAAAGACCACCACGTGTTGCCACGTGAAACTAAACCGTGGTATAAATACAGACTCCAGTCTGGTCAAGTTAGTATGCGTTGAACTTTCGGAGCGAAAGGACAGGAGACTGAGTGTAAGAATGTAAACGTGAGATTGCTTGACGTGAAAGGAGAACCGGGCGATGTCGTTTGAAGCCAAGACCAGCCAGAGCAGTCTGTATAATATCAAGGAGATGAACCAGATACATCATTGCAAACTCTGGTCAGTGACTGCGTGAGGACCCAGCATGTTGAAGTCTGCGTGATGTGGTGTGTGAAAGCTGTTTACTAGGACAAGGACTGGATAACCATGTTAGTGTTATGATGTCAATAAACAGATGTATCGTACTCAAGTCGGTGTCGGCTTGTCCCAGTTATGTCAACGTAGAATGTGTGCTAGGAGCATTCACGACTACACATATCATTCTCTAGACAACGAGTCGGCGCTCATAGAAGCCCAGCTTATTGCAAAGCAGATTATTGCAAAATTGGTAGACAAGCTACAGACGGCAGCATTAGCGATCTCCTATGTGCCTTTCGTGTCATCAATCACATCAAGAGGTTCAAGAAATAAAACGATATATTTTATTTTTCCCGTAGAAACGAATCTACGAATCTGCAAGGAATATTTTAAGATTAAGAGAGAAGATAAGGACAAAAACATTTCACCGGCAGGGTTGTACATGAAGAAGTCCCAGTACCCATTAGCTAAATCATACTTTTCAAGTTAAGGAGTCATTGTTAAGTTTGTCATGAAGTGATTTTGAATGTCCCCTTGACTTGCCCGCAAGTAATGCCATAATAAACCAATGATTTTTATTTGACTTTTCCCGCAAATTCACAAATTAGTAACACTATGATGGCATAAGGACAGTCCCACAGGATTTTAGAAATTCGAGCATCATAACTCTATACAAGAACAAGGGGGATCGGAGTGACTGCAGCAACTACAAGGGAATATCACTTCTGTGCACTGGTGGGAAGATACTTGCCAGAATTGTTATGTGCAGACTCCAGGTCCTAGGTAATCAGGTTTACCCAGAGTGGCTTTCATGGGCAACGATCGACCACAGATATATTCTCACTAGTCTAACGATTAGCAAGAAAAATAAAAACACAGATTATGGCCCTAGGTGTCTGTCACAGACCTACAATAGGTCATTCGACCCACAGAAAGGCTCGCAACCTACAGGTTGAGAACCACTAATCTATATGGATATGATAGCTGAAGAAGCAAACCAACAGCAAACGGATTTAAATGAGCTGATATTTGCAGACGATCATGACCTATTCCAAAAAGAAAACGATAACTTCCAAACTGCATTAACAGTCTCAACACATGTTGCAAGAAATATTTTTAAAAATATTTTTTTTTTTAAAGAAGCCACAAACAGATGTAAAATAGTAAACAGAGCACCTGCTCAACATATCATCTATGTTGAAGGAGAGAGATTAAATCAAGCTAAGGATTTTACCTACAGAGTTGGCTATCTGTTATGCTTTGTTTTCTTTCCTGAGAGTATCAAGCAGCCTGTCGTCTGCTATCAGGTCTCCTTCGCGACTATGACTGTCTCTGATTTGGCTTTCTCCAGTCTAATCTCGATCCCCTGAGCCAGTGAGCGATTCACTCCTCCCTCAGTGCCGCCTATTACTTTAATAATGGACTCTGTGCGGTTGTTTCTTTCTAAGATTATGTTGAAACTCTCTTTCTTTGTGTGCGTTCAAGTGCCTTGTTGAATTGGTGCCGACACAGCCTTCTAGGAGGGATTTCCCTTGATCGTCATCGAGCGCCCCAAACGAAGCCTCGGAGCACCTAGTTTGAATACTTTAATCTGTGTCGCCTGATTCCGCTTTGGTAATGTTTATCCACCAGGGCTGAGTGGGTGATGACCTAAGCTATGGGGGACCCTCTTGCTGGTTGTATTTTGGCTGCAACCTCCGAGACTTTGGACGCGTATGAGGGTGTGCTCTGTCGGAGGCCCCTCCAACTGGCCTTCTTATTCTGGTATACTGGGTTGGATCACTTTTGTTTGGATCCCTTTGCTGGGTCCAGGTCCGCTTTGGCCGGTAGTCCTGGGTTCTGGCGGGTGACCCTGAGTGCCCTCTCTTTCGAGACGCTGTTGCGGCCTTTCCCTGTGGTAACTTGGGTTGATGTATCCGGCCCTAGTATGCCTCCGCATGGTTTTGCTCGAGTACTGGACTATTGAGGTTTTTGGCTAGGCCCCCTAGTCGCAGATTGTTTGAGTATAAATCGTAGACTATACACAAAACTCTTGACTTGAGCTTTGCTGTCTTCCAGAGCTGTGACTCGGTGTCTTGGCAGTAGCTTGTTCTCTCCTGGGTAACAAGCCTGGTTAGGAGACTTTTTACAGTGCTCCTAGGGTGTCCCGTAACAGTACACAATGCTAGAGCTTTGTGAGGCGAACTCTTGCTTTGTTACTGATTTTGCGAGGCAACGAACTCTTGACTTTTTGTGCCTAGGTGGCGAGTGCTGATAGATCAAGCCGATTATCGATATCAGTTTTCTCGTTTCCTAGCACTGGTATGCAGACTGGTAGTGAGGCTAAGAACTCTCACTTTTCAAAGCAGACTGTGGTAGCCTTCTCTACAGTAAGGTTTTTTTTTAAACTATGCCCGAACTAACTCCTCATCCCAACCTTTATCCTCACCATAAGGGGAGAAAACCAGCTTGGACCCCCAGCCACAAATTATGAGGGCAATCATACATTGCTTAGTGAACTGGACCTTGGACCTCAAAGAGGAATTTTAGTTATGTACAGACAACAGTCAGTTTCTTTTGAAGAAGACCACTAACTTTCCAACAGACATAATTTATACAAATTTCTTTACTTATATTCACCAATTTTCAAATTTCTTTTCAACCATGGTTCATAAATTTTGCATACTGCTTATCACCAATATATTCAATGTGTCTGTATATGGCAGTAGTATCGCATTCTATTGATTTACAATCATGTTATCAGCATTTCTGCATCACCGCTGGTGCCATTTCTAAATTATTCATGGCAGTATCACTCAGCATAGGGTTCCTGTGATAAACTGCAGAGTTACTGCCCTTTGGTAATTATATTAGACTAGTGTACTAGTTTTCACAGGTTGACAAATCTGTCAATATAATTCTGGAAGACCGCAAAATTGAACAGGGAAGATTGCACCCAGCTAAGAAAAAGGACATTTCACTGACGTGAAATAATCTATGGTATGTCAGTGACATAGCCTCCTGTTGAAGTAAGTAAAGGACCCTTTTCCACGCCTTTAGGCGTATAGGGCATATAGGGCTAGACCTAAATTTTTATAGACCAACGGCACAAGATGGATGATGTGCTCAGCATCACGCCTGCCGCCTCTACTTCCCGGGACTGCACCCTGTACTCACTCAAAGCTGGGTCGACCTGGGAGCCAAGGTCATTTTTTAAAGAAAGGTCCGGCTCCGCCAGGGAGCGAACCCACGACTTTCCGATCCGCGGCGCGCGTCTAGCCGCTCTGCCACGGCGACTCCCCTCCTGTTGAGATTATTCCCAGAAAAAAAATGTGTTAAATAACAAGGGTTGAAATTTAACATTATGACTCAATAAATACTCCACTTAGCTGAGTGAGTAAGTACATCATGTTGTGCATCTAAATTTTGCAAATGAAACACAGAACAGAAATATTGATCAGTAAAAAACATGTTCGGTGACTAGAGGGACGACGAGTCAGCACGACTGAAATATTTCTAGACTGTGCCTCACCGAGTCACAAGGGAAGATATGTAGGCAATGAGGTCTCAATAATGATTCCTTCAGCTAAACAGGTGAGCAAATATGTCATGTTGTGTATCAAACTGCAGGGCATAGAATACAGACCAAAAATATATGTGTGTGAAACATATTCAGTGACTAAATGCGTGACAATTTAGCGTGACTGAAATACTGCCCACACAGAGTTACAAAACAGATATATGGACTATGGTGTCTAATGTTAATAATTATTTAACTAGCTATACGGGTAATCAAGAAAAGTCCTGTTGTATATCAAATTGCAGAAAATTCAACGCAAAAACAAAATATATATGTGAATAACACATTCAGTGAGATATAAATATTAACACATTGCAGATTTATCGCATCTCAAGTATATGTGACAAATACTTCACTGCAACTATAAAAGATATGTGTAGACTGTAGGAATATTTGCAACCCTCTGCTAATCACGTAGGCAAATGTGTTGTAAGGTGTATTACACTGTCAGAAACTAGAAGGGGAAACAAAATCTGGTTGTATAAATGATATCCTCAATGGTTAAGTGCATGTGACATATCATCCTCTTGTGCTGATATATGTCCCACAGGGCTTACAGACCATTCTTCCATTCAGACCATAACGAGCAATTGTTTCAATATCAAGAATGGAATCTAGGCCAGCCTCTTGGGGCTATGTCCGTAATGGTCATGTTAAGTGTTTCTTTTGGACGTCCTCATTTCCTCAATTGATTTGTGTTCCATGTAAGTGTGTCAAGGATGTGTTTCTGACTCATTTGTTTATGCTCATTGACCATCTGGGCAAAAATTATACAGCGGCAACCTTACAAAATTGTAACATATTTGAAATCATGTGTGCTGCCCTTTGCATCAAGCTAAATTTGTGCATATGGTAACTATTCGTGCAGTTTCATTCTTAAATGTGTATTTATTGTTCTTGCTGTTGAGTAAACTAACTGGGGAGTTTTATTATTCACCAGATATGGAGTTGGAGTGTCATTGGAACCAAACATTTATCAAGCTCACAATTATTACATTATGAAATAAATCAAATAAGTTACAAACTTCTTGACACCTTGAATAATTCTGTGCTGTCATTTGGTAGAGAATAAACTGCCTCTTTTGGCGCTGGTGCTTGTCATCTGGTGCTGATGAGAAGCATCTGAACAAACAATGTCCTGACTTGTCGCTGGCAACTTATATTCACTCTGGAGGAATATAAATATTTATGTATAAAGCTATAAAACCCACACAAGCAATAGTTAAAGTTCAAAGTGAAATAACTGAAGAAATATACTGAGTGGAAAAGACAAGGAGAGGACAAAGAAAAGAAAGAAGATAAAGAAAAGGAATTTTTCATATGGAAATACAGGTAGGCAGACTAGATAAAAAGAACTAATAATATATAAATGTTGAACAACTACTGTGCCATTCAAGTAATCCATGTAATCATTTTATCCTCCATGTGAATTCCTTTCTACTCCAACTATTAGTTACCAAACTAACAAAATGCCTACAGAATGTTATGAGTTTGCGTTCACTGTTGTGGCCAGTTGTATGCCTACTGCATACACATTTGCTGGTCCTTTATCAACTAGTGAAATGAGTTCACTGTTCTGCAGCCATCCCCAAGAGGTCACCAAGGGAGGCAACCAAGATTACATTTGTAAACATACACATATTTTTTCAAAACAAAATGAGGAGTACCCAGCCGAGCATCTCGCCTATCAAGATCATTGTCTTTTGAAAGAAGAAACTACAGACCTCAGTGAGACTATGGTCAGTAACCACCACAAGGACGCACAGATTGCCTTCTCTGCACTAAGGACATAAGCTTTTAACTACATGCCCGACCTAACTCCTTATCCCAACCTTCATCTTTACCATAACCATAATGGGAGAAAACCAGCTCGGACCCCAAGCCACAAAGTACGAGGGCGATCATACCTGATGTGTTCGGAGACGTGCCTGCTAAGCCAGTCGGGGCGCTATAACCCCTTTCCCTAGGTGGATGGAACCCGTTAGCTTTGGACAGTAGTCCATCTAGGTGACGGCAAACTCCGAATATAACCCCCCCCCCCCCCAAGTTCAAGGTTGGCCAACGTGCTGAGGTACTGGAGGGCCACGGGTGAGCTGGTCGTGAACGTTGGACGTCTGGCGGGCGTGCGGGGCGGCACCAGGCGTATGGACTCCTACGGGACATCCATTGCCCCTTCCCTAGCAGGCAGGCAATACTAGTGTGACCTGTCATTTCCTGCAGTACTCTTTATTTTTTTCGCATATGGATTAAAAATATATGCATAGGAATCGTTGCCGGAGCTACAGGGCACGTGCTCTGCGCTTGACATATTTTTTAGCAGTTCGTGAAGAGGGAGTTGGGAGGAGACAACGAAGGAATGGGAAGAGAAGAAGGCATAGAAATAGGTATAGCAGGTGCTAGGAGAACAAGACGAAAAGCGAAGAGATTGAGCTTTAATAATGTAAGAGTAGGATACTGGAACTGTCGGAGTGTAAGGCAGAGAGGTCCCGTACTGGAGAGGTTTATTTTTTATTTTGATGTCATCATGCTCCAGGAGCTAAATACAGACATATCATTGCCCCGGGTACGTCAGTTATATAAACCCTGTTGGAGTGAAGCATGTGTTGCTTGACGAGCCAGTAGAACCAGAGTGGAAGAGAGGTTCAAGGGATACAGGTGGAGACTGGTGGCTTAAGTTGGTATCTCATAAATATATATGCCACGGTAGACTGTTTTGTCAAAAGTGAACAATGGAGCTGGCTCAAGGAATTGGGGGAGTTACCAGGTGGGGATTTCAACGCGAGGAACAGAGAATGGGACAGTAGTGGAGAAAACCGACAGGGAACTGCTCTTGCAGAGGCCATGGTTGACTCCGATATGGTCTGCATCAATGATGGGAGGCTGACTAGAATAGCAATGAAGTCTGGAGATGCAGACACAGCCAATGACTTGACATTTGTCTCTCAGTTTTAGATGTTAAATGGACTGTCCTGAATGACCATGGGAGTGATCACCTACCATGTTCAGTCTTAATTTCT
This sequence comes from Candidula unifasciata, assembly GCA_905116865.2. Taxonomy (NCBI): domain Eukaryota; kingdom Metazoa; phylum Mollusca; class Gastropoda; order Stylommatophora; family Geomitridae; genus Candidula; species Candidula unifasciata. The sequence goes on from CAJHNH020005534.1 coordinate 144,073, forward strand.
AAATCCAGTAAGGTTAAGGTTGGGAGAGCACGCAAGACCTTCTGGTATATGTGGACCTACAACCTACTTAGACGCCTCAGACAGGGAGCATGCAAAAGAACTGCCAGAATTAATTTTCTACAGCCCACTTGGTGGACTCCAGAAGTAGAACAGGCGTGGAAGGCAAAGAGAGCCGCAGTGAAGCAGCTAGAGAAAGTACTACAGACACCCTCAAGCTCTCAAGAGGAAGTGGAGATGGCGGAGAATGTGAAAAAAGATAAGGTTGAGGTTTTCAAGCGCTGTACTGCAGAGGCAAAAAGAGCAAAGTGGGAAACCTTTGTGAATGATATGGGAGGCGATAAAACATTGGGGAGATTCTTGAAACTGCAAAGGCAGATGCAAAGAAAAGATCGGCCTATGACAGTCGGAACAATTTGTAGAGAGATGGTGTGCGTATGACAACGGACAAGGAGAAAGGGGGGCTTTTCTCCATAGGTTTGTAGCTCAGACAGATCATAATGATGTAGACACCAGGGATGCAGTTAGAAAGGAGCTGGCACCTTGAAGAATATGCATTATGAAGACATGATACAAGTGGAAGATATCAAACACATTTTGAAAAAAGCAAAAGACACTGCACCAGGGCCTGATGGAGTCAGGTATGGTCACTTGAAGGCTTTGAGCGATGTAGACCTGGCAGAGATGGCCGACTGTTTTAACCAGAGCATTAAGACAGCATCAGTACCGCAGGACTGGGTGCACAGCTATCTAATCCCACTACCAGAACTTTTTAAAGATCATTTTAAGCTCAGTGGATTTAGAATCATCACCTTACAAAACACATTTGGGAAGGTCTTGGAGAAGATAGTTGCTGTAAAGCTGCAGGAATTGTTGGAAAAGGAAATCTTCTCCCAAGAGGTCTGGGAAGCTACAGGCCAGGAAAAGACACATGGGCAAATGCGGCCACTTTTGTTTGATACGTCTATGAAGGGTTCAAGAACAGACAGGAAACTATGGCGGTAGGACTGGATCTCGAGAATGCTTATAACAGAGTGAGATACGACATCTTAATGACTGCACTGAAGGAGAAGGTGGTCAGTCCATGGCTGGTGAATAGGGTTGCAGCTGTCCTGCATTCACGTCGGGTTGCTCTCCGACTGGGCTCATGGACCTCAGAACCATGCACTTTGGCTCCTGGACTGCCACAGGGATCAGCCATCTCGCCCGTGCTCTTTAACGTGTATACGAGCAAGATTGCAAGCCTAGAAGCATCAGGAGTTGGAAGGATACTGACTTTTGCGGATGATATACTTGAAAATAGGCAGGGGAAAGAGAGGGAATAAACAGCCCGGGAGCTACAAGCGACAGTAGACAACGTGACTGAGTGGTGTACAGCAATGAGGGCTGTCGTCCACCCGGAAAAGGGTGTTTTGTGGTGCTCTCTGGACAACAGAATCGTTAAAGCTAATGTCCCAAGTCTCACGATCGATGGTAGAAACGTCAACAGAGAGAGCAAACTGAAGTATCTGAGAATTACATTTGACAGGAGCCTGTCCTTTAGGGACCACGAGGAGAGTGTTGTGACGAGATGCCAAAGAGGACTTAATGCACTTAAGACTATGGCTGCAATTGACATAGAGCAGAGAATGCTTTTCACACTATATCAGCACCTGATTCTGTCAGTGGTGGATTATGGCCTGGGACTGCTTACCGTCTCAAAGAGTCAGATGGACAAACTAAAGCGCATACAGAACGCGGCTGTGCGGGTCATTCTGGGTTGTACAGTGGTGTGTATGCTGACGGTTGCAGGTAGAAGGTGCTGCAGGTGAAGTCATATCTCAGGGTAGCTGCAGACACAGAACACCCTTTGCATAAAGTTCTGAGTGCAATTAAGGTTCAGCGGCTGATATGAAGGAGGTCATGTATGGCTTAGGCAGAAGACACATTCAGACAGGTTTGCATCACTGAGAACATTAGGCGAGGAGAGGAGTGGGTCAAAGTGCCACCTTAACGGTGAGACTGAAAATGCAGAGACTTACCAGCAGGTGCCACGGAGGTAAAAATTCAGCAATTAATTCAAGATAATGCTCGCTCAGAGGATTTGATGATTTGCACAGACGGTTCAGTGTCAAAAGGCAAAAGAAGTGCTTGGGGTTTCTTAGCAAAACTTAATGGTCGACGTTTGGTGCAGGAGAACCTAGCATATGATACCACAACATCCAGCTTAAGAATGGAGGTCGAGGCGGTCACTGCAGCTTTCCGCTGGCTAGAGAACACAACACACACACACACAAACACACACACATCGTGATTGTAACTGACTCAGAAAGCATGCTGAGGAAGATCAGGACAGGCATGCTTCGTGCAGAGTGGCATGCCTCGCTGCGAAGGATACGGGTGAGGAGTATTGTCTGGATTTTTTCACCAGGGCTTGCCGGTGTGTTGGAAAATGAACAGGCGGAACCTTTACTTTACTTACTCTGTGCTCATTTCTTTAACACATTCAGTAGCAGTTGGTACTTGAACATTCTTATTAAATTGTCAAAATCATCTGCTGTTTTTCTTTTAGTGAGGAACTTTAATATTTGAAATATACCGAAGCCAACATAAAAACTACTATTACAATTAAACTATTTCACAAATTATGAAAGAATTTGGAAGCAACAGAGATGTGGTTTCTGAGACGAATGTTATGACGGCCAGAGTAACTAACAACGATTGCTTTAAAGAAGCTAATGAAAGTAGATTTCCAAATACAACAATAAGAAAGAAACAAACACTGATCTTCGGCCACGTAATGAGAAAAGAGACACTGGAGAACATCGTGACAACTTGACAGATCAGTGGAAAAAGAGGTGAGGTAGAAGTAGACCAAGAGAGATACTGGATGGGCTCAAATGATGACATGGAGGGATATCATCAAGAGAGCCATTCCAGGCAACCAGGGTTCGTGATCTGTCGAGACGCATGAGCGCCTATGCGAGTTGGCAGGGCACATGATGATGATGACTCCCGGTATGGGTTCTGGGGCTCCACTGTGGGGAAGGGGAGAGAGAGGGAGGATAGATCCACTGCCTCCCTGACAAGCATGTTGTAAGAGTTAATTAATTAGGTGTTTCCTTTTCAGTCAGAATGCATCTGCCGGAGAGACACGGAGCCAACCATCTGCCAGCGGGGAATTACTTTTTGTCCTAACAACATTTCTTTTCTCGTCTGTTTTCCCTTTATTCGCTTCTCGCAAGATCTTATATATAAAATCACAATCAGATTATCAATAAAGTATAAAAACAAACAAACTGCCCCACACTGTTTTACCACTGTTTAGGATGGTTTAGGACAGAAGGGCAAGCCCGAGGTGAGGATGTTGCATCAATTTGTTTCTCCATTAACTCAAGCATGTGCAGAGTTACTCTTCAGCCCTGTATCTCCCATTGAAGCATAAGCTCCAAAATACAGGCTCCTAAGGGAATGCAGGGTCTCGAAGCATGGCGTCCGCCTCGAGTACTGGAGGTCCCGGGTTCAAGCCCCGTTGAAGGCTGGGAATTTTTCGCATGGACTTCTAATAATTTCCCCTTGTTTCTGGGTAGTAAGATTGGATGACCGTGCGTACTGTTGCGGACGTCAAAAATCCCTTGGCAGTTGGAAACTGAAAAAGAGTAGCCTAACGATGCTTCCCGGGATAAATTCGAGTTTTAAAAAAAGTATTTCGGGATTCTCGCTGGTGCTACAGAGTTCGGGCACTGCGCTGAGATTTCTTAGACTCAGGCTTGAGTCAGAAGTAGAAAGGAGTATTTATGGGTTACTACCCTTGTGCCATGATGTTGATCCGTCGTCTAAATCTAAACCTCCCAAACAAACTTGCAAAAGCCTCCTTTCTAGAACTATTTGTTTTCTGTGTGTTTTTAGGCTGTAGCTTTCTAGAGATAGGAACGTAACCCCAAAAACAACCTTCCTTAAGAGCTGGTTCCTTAGTGTCAATACTCACTGATCTTCCAGTAAGTATAGGCACCAGTGCAGACCAAAAAGGCTACAGTTATATGAAACTCACGGTAGGAAAGTTGGAGGGGGTGGAGAGGAAGAGAAAGACCAAGAGAACAGATGCCGGACAGTTTGACATGGCATGGAAGATCATTTGTGTCAAGATCATCCGTGTCAGAGTTGATTGAAAGTACATGAGATAGAAGGTTGTGGATAGACATGACTACTGATCTTCCAATAAGCATAGGCACTTGTGCAGACCAGAAAGACTACAGTTATATGAAACTAATGTGAAGCATTGTCTTGAAAGAAACTGACTCACAAAGAGAAATGATTGCCCACATCAGAAAGAGACAATCTACATTCTTTAGTCAAGTGATGAGAAGGAGAAAACTGGAGAACATCCTGATGGTAGGAAAGTTGGAGGGGAGGAGAGGCAGAGAGAGACCAAGAGAACAGATGCTGGACAGTTTGACATCATGGTATGGAAGATCATCTGTGTCAGAGCTGACTGAAAGTACATGGCCGTGATTCATCACCTGTACCCTGAACTCTGTAGACACAAGGAAATCTTTCTGACATTGAGGGCGTCCCGATAAAACAGACAGTTGTTTCATCGTTGTTCAATTTGTACTTCCGTTATAAAGATTCACTTATCTGCTTCATTTATGCAATTGCTTTTGTAGTATGCACAAGACGAAATACAGCGAAATATATCAGGCAATAAATTGTGCATCATTTTTTACAGTCAATAATGTAATTTAAAAAGCAATGAATTCCAGAGAAATTTGACTAAAAAGCTCAACAAAATGGGAAAGAGGAAAACGTGCACAAAACAACAAAACGTAACGTTTCGGCTGGGCAGCCTTTTTCAAACACAAGTGAAAGACACAAACGAGGAATGGAGAGTATGTAGATCTCTAAGGGGTGACGTGAGCGCTTTAAAAAAATGTGATGCGGAAAAAATGAAATAAAATAAAATAAACGATGGCTAAAAATATAGTCACAATACTGGGAATAAAAGAAATGCAAGTGGTAATGATACATAAATGATACTGATAAGAAATAGAATAAGGTAATAATATGAAATAAAATAAAAAAATTAACATTTAAAATGTGATAAGATTAGAACTATTTAGATGAAGGTATGTTGGATATTGATACCTCTTGGACTAAGAACGCCAAGGCTGTGGATAAGGCGATTTTCCAAAGCGAGGCGGGTAGTATGATCGCCAGAGCAAGATTTTAATGCTGTGACAGATATGTCATCTTTACCGCTGTGGTCAGGGCTATTAAAATGAAGAGGGATTGGTTTGAGTGTCTTCTTGTCGATATCGGAGAGGTGTTCCCGGAAACGATCAGCTAGCTTCCTGCCAGTCTCTCCAATGTATGCCTTGCTGCATCGTTTGCAGATAATTGCATAAATTACGTTGCGGGATTCGCAAGTAAAAGGTTCCCTAATTTGAAAAGAACCATTAGGGAAACTGACCGAAGAAGTCTGGACAACGAAAGGACATGTCTTGCAGGTGCTACGTGCAATCTTATCTCCTCTATACGTCTTCTCACCCACTACCGTGTAAAAATTCTATTCCATATTCACAGCTCCTTCGATTGCGCAGGTTGTGCTCTGATGATTCTGACTTCTTTGATAAATCAGTTGAACTTCTTGAATTCTTCCGTGCCCGTTTCTATCCGGAACACATTCTACAAGGGGCTCTAAACAAAGTTTTAGCAATCACCAGGAGAGATGCTTTTCCTACCAAACGTAACTCCACCAATGATGCACCTAAATTGATCTTGACTTTTCACCCTAACAATGTGGTTGCTTCCAAAGTATTCTTTCGTCATTTGGACATCCTCCGCTCTGATCCGGACACCAAAATTATCTTTAGTGAGAAACCTAGATTAGTTTACAGACGAGATCGCAACCTTAAAGACATACTTGTCCGAAGCCGACTCCCACCGATCCACACAGCACTTCCTTTTGGGACTACTCAGTGCTCACGTAGCACCTGCAAGACATGTCCTTTCGTTGTCCAGACTTCTTCGGTCAGTTTCCCTAATGGTTCTTTTCAAATTAGGGAACCTTTTACTTGCGAATCCCGCAACGTAATTTATGCAATTATCTGCAAACGATGCAGCAAGGCATACATTGGAGAGACTGGCAGGAAGCTAGCTGATCGTTTCCGGGAACACCTCTCCGATATCGACAAGAAGACACTCAAACCAATCCCTCTTCATTTTAATAGCCCTGACCACAGCGGTAAAGATGACATATCTGTCACAGCATTAAAATCTTGCTCTGGCGATCATACTACCCGCCTCGCTTTGGAAAATCGCCTTATCCACAGCCTTGGCGTTCTTAGTCCAAGAGGTATCAATATCCAACATACCTTCATCTAAATAGTTCTAATCTTATCACATTTTAAATGTTAATTTTTTTATTTTATTTCATATTATTACCTTATTCTATTTCTTATCAGTATCATTTATGTATCATTACCACTTGCATTTCTTTTATTCCCAGTATTGTGACTATATTTTTTAGCCATCGTTTATTTTATTTTATTTCATTTTTTCCGCATCACATTTTTTTAAAGCGCTCACGTCACCCCTTAGAGATCTACATACTCTCCATTCCTCGTTTGTGTCTTTCACTTGTGTTTGAAAAAGGCTGCCCAGCCGAAACGTTACGTTTTGTTGTTTTGTGCACGTTTTCCTCTTTCCCATTTTGTTGAGCTTTTTAGTCAAATTTCTCTGGAATTCATTGTATTAGCTTGACTGCAGTCACCCCCATAGTTTAACCATTTTTAAAAAGCAAAGGGGGCAGAGGAAGATAAGGCGAACAAGGGGTGGGGAGTGACATGTGGGAGAAGGATGGGGCGAAGGAGAAGGGCACGTCTAGAACGAGTAAAATTAACATTTAACTCTCAGGCTACAATAGGCAAACAAAAAATACTGAGACGTTAAAGCATAAATAACTGCTAGTGAAGCTAGAGAATTATCTGCGGTAAATGGTTTAACCATTAGAAACTAAAGATATGAACAAGAAAAAGTTTACCATATAATTCTTTAGATGAATACTATCCTAGAAGCAAAACTATACAAAAGAGCAGGGTTGTCACATATGTGGCTTGTTTGTTCCTAACAGAAATACGTCGACCACAACTCAAACGTGTCTTTCGGGAACCGAGTGAAACTAACGGCTACAGCGTCAACTGTTGTTCATTCGTGAAGTCCGTGGCACTTGTCGACCGGTGTCCGGTGTTCGTCAGCGGAAAAAAAAAAGCACTTGGGATTCCTTCTTCTGCTCTTCTAACTCCCAATGGAGCATAAGCCCTCAACAAACAATTTGTTCTATTCTTATCTTTTGCATGCAACTCTCCCCATGTCTTCTGTGATTTTTGTTAAAACTTCGCTCTCCAGCTCCCTTCTCCGTGTGTTTTTGGTCCTCCTTTATTTCTATGCCCCTGTGGGTTCCAGTGCAAAAACATTCTAGTTATATTATTCTCATGTTCTCTCAACGTGTGTCCTATCCAACGCCATCGTCTTTCCTTCACCTCTCGGCCCACTGGAACTTGTTTAGTTCTTTCCCAAAGCTCTAAATTGTTTATTCTAACATACCATTAAAATTCTTATGCTTGGCACCAGCTTATGATTGTTTGAATTTAATATTAATTGCCTTAGTTGTTCTCCGTGTTTCCGCTCCTTGGAATTAGTGAGGTGATAATATCATCATCATCACCTTACCGACTGGTGAGGGCGATCATGCCTCACCGCAACTGCTTGTGTCAGTTCGTGTGCTGACACCCCTGCATGCTAGGACAAAAGATTGTGAAGAATCTTCACGCGCTGTCGTCCTCTGTCTCTCGTTCCACAGATCTTTCTAGTGCCCACAAAAGTTCCAGTTTTCCTCTTCACATAACATGACCACACAAACTATGAGTGTCTCGTTATGATATTTATGATAAGTTTTCTTCGAGCCCTCGCTTCTTTCAAAATATATGGGTTGCTCTTTTTAGCTGTCTGCGGAATTCTATGGATTCTTCTGTAAAACCACAGGTGATAAAACAATGTCCTATTTTTTTAGAATTAACAATATAGATTAGTTAATAGTATTTTTTTGAGAAATAATACTTTTTAAAATGTAAAATCCTGTCAGTAAGATAAGTTAAGTGCTGAATTTATTCATTATTTAATTGTAAATTGTAAAGAACCCTTTCCACGGCTTCGGGCACTGTAAATTGTACAGTTTTGTATCTTGGATTAAACTTCCTGTTTACATAAAAATTTTTTACATTTTAAATTGGCCTTATTGGTTTTTATTCTCTTTAATGGTATTAAGGAATGCCCCTGTGCCGGTAATCTGTCGGGTCAGGAAAATAATGCGCTTTTACACATGCATGAGATACTAATATAATTAGGTCTTTCAACCTTTGACTTCATGGTTTAACACCTTCTATGCGCTTCATGTAACCTTAGTGGGTGTTGACTGACTTTCTACCCCACCAGGACATCACACAAGCGATAAACTCCCGATGACACAGAGTGCCACCATGTGGATGAGGATCACCGTGGAGAGGTCCCAGAAACCGCGTTCAGCCTTTATGCCATATTTATGGCCAGGCTGTATGGCGGCCCCTGGCAAAAGCCAGAGTAGGGCTTCAAATAACGAAAAACTTCATCTTAAAAAGGATGAGAACTATATTTCGTTAATGGTTTTTTTTTTTTTTTCATGTACTCAGTACTGATTACCTAAACTGCTTTACCAACAGTTTAGTTGTCATTTGTTTTGCCTGTATTTTTATTTTTAAAAAGAAGGAGATACAATTAATCCCTGTTTCACTTGATTTAATCACCAGTCTGTAGAAGAGGCAGACCAAGAGAAACGATGCTTGACAACCTGAAGCGATGGCATGGTGGAATGGCAACAGTGGGATTCATCCCACTTACCAGGGACTGAGATCTGTGGAGAAGGACAAATGCGTACACCTCCTGACAGGGCACATGATGATGATGAGAATCTCTTAAATCATCCAATTCCTTCTTCATCCCAAATTATTCTTTTAGGAAGTTCTTCATGTCTTCTTAAAATTACTTAAGACGTTTTTCCAAGAAATGCTTAGCGGCAGTAGAGTATCAACATCATGGCACAAACCCATGAGTTCTCCGTTTTACTTCTGACTCAAGCATGAGTCCGAAGAATCTCAGTGCAGTGCACGAACTTCGTAGCACCGGCGAGGATCCTGAAATACTCTGGGTAGATTTTCAAATTGTGTCCGCCGTTAGGCTACTCTATTCGATTTCCAGCTACGAGGTTAGTGCGCTGCTCTGAGATTCTTCGAACTGCCAAGGCATTTTTTACGTGTGCAGCGATACACATGGGCGTCTGATCTTACTACACATAGATGAGGAAAAATTACTATCAGTCTACGTGGAAAAAAAAATTCCCAGCCTTCATAGGGGCTTAAAACCGGGACCTCCAGCACTCGAGGCGGACGCCATACCTCCAGTGTTGCCGCTTTGGATGTTTTACATCCAGATTTAGATGTTTTTCCTTGCCTTTAAATTTCGTTTTTTTTTTTTTTGACGTTTAGATGGGAGATGTTATTCTAGATGTTTTTATTATTTTAAGTGAATTTATCAAATCTAACCTAAGAAACAAGATGAAATTGGACCTCTTAAATGCTGTCTTGACAATAAAATTCGGCCTGATAAGAGTAGGAAAAGGTTGTTCCACTTATCAGCTCCCTTATTAAATATTAAAAGAAATTGAATCTTCAACTTTATCATCCAATCTAAGTTTATCCTGTGGATCTTGTGACGCAGACTTCAGTAAAGATGAGGACACGATTCTATAGGGTAAGTCATATCAATTACTATGTAATTTGTTTTTAAAAGGAGTAGAAAATTATAGGGAAGAGAAAAAGTTGGTAAGAAACAACAAACAGTTTATGTCAGCTTTACAAAATCGATTACAATAAACAAACAAAGGACGTTGCGGCGATTCGCCTTCATCGGCACATAAAGAACAACGCAGTACACATACACAAATATGCTTTAACTATGAAGTAACTACATAAGACTCTAATATAAAGAATAAATGATACTCATATGTAATTTGTGACTCTTTCCATTTGGATGTTTTTTTATAGATGTTTTCCACGCAAATTTAGAGGTTTTTAGATATTTTTGATGTTTTTTGGCCAAGAAAAGTGGCAATACTGCCTGTAACTATGTCAGGGATACACTGATTATTTACCCGCACAGCACAAACCACCAACACGTCCGTCCGTATCGCGGCAGTCCGGCCTAAATATATGCAACAATGATACGCAACCTATCTCTTCAAGAACTAGGCCTTATTTCGCCTTCAGTTTCTCTGCGGACGACGTAATTCGGGCGCCGCTTTCACAATGGTTAAAGCTCGCAAATGGATTCTGAAAGAAGATTTCAAAGGAGAGCCTACACTGGAGAATTTTAAACTTGTAGAGGAAGACCTGCCAGAGCTTCAGGATGGAGGTAATTTAGTCCAAAATGTGTTGTTATTGCGAACTTCACTTATTAATACTTTATTACAGACTATTTAAATGTTGGTTACGAAAGAACTATGGACGTTAAAGGCGGTATTTTCAACAGTACTTTATTTCAAATAATAATTAATAATGATAGAAATAATATACAGAAAGACATTATTCGATGTTTAAAAAAAGCAATGAAAATATATACCCGGGTAAGTTATTGAATACTTCCAATCTCAATTATGGCTCTGAGAACTGAACAATTTCCAGTATTTTTATGTGAAAATTATTCTGTAGATTTTCTTCTTCTTGTTCACCAGCTGTAAACTCTGGCAGAAAGTTCTGGTTGTTCATCCACTTTTGGACCGCAGTCCTGTTCCAGAACTTGAGTGTTGCATGTGCATCCGTTTTACAGATCTGACTCATTTGTATGCAGACTGTTGGTTTCTTGCCTCTCAGACAGATGCACTCCGACTTCGAAGGAAGCTCCCAATTAGTCGACTCTTAGGACATGCTTTTTGGTAGGCAGTGGGTCTATTCTTTTTTCCCACACGGGAAAATTAAGTAGCAATACTAATACTACTAGTGTGACTATTCAGTAAATTACAGTGTATTAATAGAATTTGAAATACGTAAAAACTGATGTTGGCCTTGGGTGGGAAAACCGACTGGTTTCATTGTATCTACATCAAATCTCTAAAATACTATTATGTCATTGTGATTTGTAGTGGAAACCGGGGTGGCTAACACGCTTGTGAATCTGCAACCATGACCAGACTGCAAGAACAAGATGTTAAGAGGAGTGTCGCCAGACAAGAGTGCTATGCAGGAAGCCACAGAAAAATAGGAAGTCAACAAAGAACTGGTATTGTGAGCCACCACATACTGCATGATTTACTAAGGAGGGAGATCCGAGCAATTATGGACTGAATAATTTGATGTACAATTAGGATAATCTGTTGACTAACTAACATACACACACACACAAAAAAGACATCCCCTCAGAATAAGCATCTTTAGAGCAAAAACTAATCTTAAACCTGATCTTCTTCTGGGGAAACATGGTAGAAGCTGTTTTTCTTTAGTAGTTGTTCTTGTTGCTACTGTTGTTGTAGTAGTTATTGTTTCAGAGGTAGTTGTAATACAAACAATATGGAACATTAAATATCAGTGGCGAGGTGTATGAACACCACTTACACTTTCCATTACAAAATAAAAATGCATTCTTTTACTTTTTATTCTTACTGTTTATTATTAATTTACAAATACACCACTCGGTTACATCTCGTTGTACACGTATAGCGTGTTAAGAGTATTAACATAGCCAAAACATGCTAGGTGTGTACGCATTCTCTAAACAGCCAAGCAAAGAGGAGGAAAATCACATGATACCCTCTCCAATGTAATCACTACCTGCTGCAACATACGAACAGATTATGTATTCCACTGTTACATTTACATAATACATCACCGGTAAATTTTATGAGACTTATAAATAACTGAAACAGTAATTTAGCAGTAACTTGTTTATTGTAAAAGCTTCTGGTCATATGTGTATATCTGCAAATTGTCATTTCTTGACTAAAAAAAAATTTACTCGCAGGTATTTGTGGTTTATAAGAAGATACAAACACTTTCATGGAACTACAGAAACATGTACTATACACCTCCATAAAAACGATAAACTGATGAGAGAAATTAGATGTCGACAATTGTGTCTTCAAACATGTCCGGAGAAGGAATGAACCCTGGAACTTGCTGATGACTGGCAAGACTGAAAGACAAAGAGCATAGGGGAAGCAAATGACATAAATACCCCTATGGCTTAGTCAAATGGATTGGTGGAACGAGACAAGAACACTGGCCTGATCCATGATTCTGGTAATCATTTGAAGTAGCGAAACATAAAAGCCTATGCTTATCGGCATAGCACATGTTGATGATGATAATAAGTTTAAAATTATATTTCTTGCACTGTATTATTCTGGCTTCCATTGGCTACATTTTATATGACAACATTTACAATCTGTATGAGAAACTTGTAAAAAAATTATTATTGTTTTCTCAATTTTGCTTAGAAATCTTCATTGAAGCATTGTTTCTCACTGTGGACCCTTACATCAGGTAACAGCAATATTTCATGTTTGTCATGGCATTGTTTGGAGTTATTTAAAAATCTTGTCTCTTTTTGGTCCATATTGTATGTTGAATTAAATGAAACTGGACTGACATAAAGAAACTGCACCCTATCATAAAATTAGCAAATATTTACATTATTTAAAAAAACATAACGATTTGTTTCTTACAGTAAATAGCCAGATTTCTTTAACATGTTCTGATGCAATGTAAAATCTGACCGTACATGTTTCTAACTCAGTACACAAAGAATTCAAGTTCACATCAAAAAACAATTATAAATTCTTCTTCTTCTTCAGCATTCTGAGCCCTTGATGTTTATTTCTGCAGATATTACCCGCCTCCATTTATCTCTGTGGTTGAAATTCTGTTTCCAGACATGTTTGTAAGTCTGTCTGGATATTATCTCTTCATCATCTTCTTGGTCAGACTCATTGTCTGTGATCATTCAGCTCTCTTGTGTACACAGCTTTCACTTCTCTGTCATCAGACGGTCTCTCAGTATGCTCCAGTCACAGCAGTCTATTAGACTTTATGATGCCAGTGATCAATGTTGATTAAAACAGATTATAAATTAAAACTCTCTGTCTCCATCTCATAACACCAAGATAATGATGTTGAAAACTTAGAAATAGAGATTAAAAACATGAGAAAGTCATGGGGGAAGCTGTAGGACAGTGTTTCCCAAACTTGTATTAGTCGCGGCACTTATTTTTTCCCCCCCCATTAAAATGTTACCACGGCACCCTAACCTAAGTAGAAGTATGCCTATTCTAAGAGATGAAAAAAAATATAACTCCTGTATCTTCGAATAATATCGCGGCGCCCTTGTGAAGAGGTCGCTGCTCCTTGGGGCGTGGCAGCGCAGTTTGGGAATCACTGATGTAGGAGATGGCAAAAGACAGTACAGCTTGGGACTGGTTAGTCGAGGGTTTATGTTCTAGTTGGAGATAAGAGGCAAAGAAGTATGCATTTAATGTGTGTTTTTTTTTAATCTATATTCTTCTATTTGAGTATGCAGTTCCATTGATTAGAGAGGTAAGTTAATGTGTTTAACCATTGCATGATCCATGAGTACTAGGGTTTGATTTCTGCGATGGATGATTTATTTAAAAAAAATTTATCATGGTTTTTCTGACAGAGTGTGTGAGAATCGCACCATGGAACAGGTTGGGACCTCACCACATAAATTTATTAAGGCAGCAATGTATATACTAGCCATCCTTCATTATGTAGATGGCACACATTTGTATTCTGCTAGTGTTAGGGACATGATTAGAAATATAGTAAATATTATTAAATCATTCAGTTCCAGACAAGCATTCCCTAAATTCATTGTCTGAACAGGTTGAAATAAAAATTTTCTAGGGTAAAATGTGTTTCACACGACACTGGGATAGAATGGGTTTTGATATCAGATTTTTTTTTATATCCAGAAACCATGAGTTGTAAACCCTCGGTACTATGGATATTGCAACCCTTCAGTCTTGATTCTATGATAGATGCCATAAATCTGGGACAAATGTGGCTTTTCTGCCTACCCCCGGACATGAACCCGGACTACATGGAGTTCATCACCCGGTCGCCGCGAAGTCAGCTTTAACCAACGCTAGCGAGCTGGGCTTTGATATCAGATACATGAGGAACAGAAGAGTTAAGAAAAGCATATCACATAAATAAAGGTTAAAGTTGAGAGGATTTACTTCATTGCTCTGGGTTTTATCCCATATGGCTCAGTCTCTCTCCACAGAACTGCTAGCCTCCTTAAGAGCGCCGCACAGAGCATGAACTATGTAGCGCTGCCAATGATCACCAGGGATCTCTGCAAAAATTGCACCTGTAAACTGAAGGGTGCAGCCGTGAAACGAACCCACAACCTTAAGAGCACAAGGCAGACGGCTTGACCACTTCGCCACAGAGATCACCCAACCCGTAAATAATAACCATTTAACACAGTACCTGTTGCTTGGTACTATAAGAGTTGTACTGGAAGCTGATGTAGTGCCACAAATAACACGCTTATTTACTGGGCCAATGGTCATGTGTTTGCTTCTGCTTTGAACTATTTTTATTGACCTAGGCTTCCAGATAGCCCTACCCTTAAAATTATACTAGGAAATTTTATTGGAAGTAAAAGAAGCTGCCACAAATTTGATCATGTCGCCCAAGTACAGATTAGTAATAATATATCTAATATTCCTCAGGGAGAGAAAACTGACCTTTCAAAATAATAAGCTCTAATGTCGGGTCACTACTGCTGTATGAAGCTGAAACCTGGAGAACAACTAAAACAGTTACTAACAACATTCTTTATTAGCTAATGTCTGTGCAGAATAGAGGGTATGAAATGGTGTGATAGAATCACTAATAGGGAGCTCTGGACAAGAACTTAAAAAAATTCTGCTGAATCAAGAAGTGAAGAAAAATACACACATTGTAAAGGGCACCCATTGAGAAAAGCTGAGAACAGTATAACTAGAATGTCTGTGCACTTGAACCCACAGATTATTGAAATAAATGCATACCAGTAACACTTGGAGAGGTTGCTAGAGAGGGAAGTTAAAAGATGGGGAGGACATGGGGTGAGCTGAATGCAGTGGCAAAAGATCCTCTATAAAGAAACTTGTAGTTCTTGCTGAATTCATTGCTTAACCTTTCCTCAGCAGCTTTCTAGGGCTGTTGGTCTCTAACCTGGTTTCCATTGTCGTAGGTTTTTTACAGTGTGTATGTATGTGTATACTGTTGGTATCTTTCCCATGTTTCCAGACATTATTGGTCCATTGTGCCATAGAGAGGTGCTAGACTCACAGCCTTTGCTGATACCAGTTAGAGCCAGGGATGAAGTTCCTCCTCTGCAGAGCTTAAAGCTTTGGCAGTATTGTAGATACCATGTTTTTGCTCATCAACATCATCAGTTCTCATTATGCCTAGTGGTACATGAGGCTTCAGAGAGGACTTTCTATGCTTTCCTGTTCTGTGCAATCTTCAGTGCAGTTTTCCATGTCAAAGATGCAGCACTCAGGTCACTTTCCATCGTTCGTCTCCATGTTGTTTTTGGGCGCCCCTTTTTTCTCTTTCCCTCTGGTATCCATAAGAGAGCTGTTTTTGCAGGTATATCAAAATTCATTCTCATAACGTGACCAAGCCATTTCCATCTTCTCTTGGTTATCACACTGTCTAAAGTTTCTTGGTTGTTTTTGCTCATGCAGCGTATTTAGTGAGTGCAGGAAGCCTTTTTGTTTAAGACAAAAGCCTCGATGCCCTGATAATACTAGTACTTTTTGAATATATATCTCTACACACACACACACACACAAATATATATATACATTTATACTTTTCAGGGTTTTCTCCAATAAAGTGGGCCAACCTCCAGTAGGACAACAAGTTGCCAGGTAGGTCACAGTTTTGTTTCGGTTGTTCTGCGCTAACATTGCAAGCATACAAGAATGTTTGGTTGCTTTAATGAGTTAGTTAGTTAGTTGACAGATTATCCTCATTGCACATATCTAATATTCCTCAGGGAGAGAAAATTGACCCTTTAAAATAATAAGCTTAAATGTCAGGTCACTACTGCTGTATGAAGCTGAAACCTGAAGAACAACTAAAACAGTTACTAACAACATTCTTTATTAGCTAATGTCTGTGCAGAATAGAGGGTATGAAATGGTTTGATAGAATCACTAATAGGGAGCTCTGGACAAGAACTAAAAAAATTCTCATATACTTTCATACTCAAGGAGTCACTTATATCCTGTGCCATCTTAATGTTGGTCGGCCCCTGACCCTCCTTCCTGGTACCATGCCTTCTGCTATCACTTTTGTCCAATCCACTCCTTAGTCAATCCTGTAGCGTGTAGCAGCTCCGACACCAGTTCTGTGTTGGTTTCTTATTCTTCTTCGGCTTCCTTCTTGCACAGTGCTCTTGTCTGGCCACATCCTTCTTAACATGTTGTTCTTGCAGTCTGGTCATTATTGAATATTCAGTCACCACTTGGTTGCTTTAGTGCCTCCACACACATACAAGTTTTATAGATTATGCGTAAGCCACCAGACATTGTATTTATACAACTTTTACTGATTTTTGTCTATTCAAACAATATTTACGCTTATCTTCTTGTAATTTGACACTCTCTTCACATACTATCTTGTCATGTTACTAATCTTAGGCTTGTAACTTTGTGTGTATTTTCTTTCAAACAGTCATCCAGTGTTCAAGTTTCCTGGTGACCTAATCTGTGAATCCTTGAAAACTGAATATTGTATTAGAAAATCAAAGCAGTATTTTCCCACATTCGTAACTGCTTGCTGTGTATGGAAATTGTGAAATCACTTCACTTATAGTCTTCTCCTTCTTCTGCATTCACCAGCTGTAAACTAAGTAGAAATTAGGCGTTGCTCATCCACTTCTGGATTTTGGTCTTGTTCCACAATGTGAGTTTTTATTTGTGCACGTATGTTTTACTGATCTGCATATTTGTATGCAGACTGTTGGTTCTTAGCAGATACACTCCAGCTTTAAAGAAAAGGCCCCCTAGCCACCAGGTTCTTTGACTGTGATAACATAACATGACATTGCTTAACTCTTTCAATCCCAGAATGTCATAGTTAATGTCTGATTGAGCCAGTAATGAGGCAGCAAAATCAAAGGTGTACTACATGCACAGGGCCTAAATACACAATCCTTGTCGGAGGCAGATGTGTTGTTAGAGTGCTTGAGTCATCATCATGTCCTTTAGCAGAACCTCGCTCTCATCACGGTCTGACAGAAAGAAACTTGGTCTCTCACCAGCTCTCCCGCCTCATATACTTTCATACTCAAGGAGTCACTTATATCCTGTGCCATCTTAATGTTGGTCGGCCCCTGACCCTCCTTCCTGGTACCATGCCTTCTGCTATCACTTTTGTCCAATCCGTCGTGGCGCTTGATATGACCAAAATATTTCAGCTTCTGAGACAGGATGCTGTTTATTAGCCAATCTTCCTTGATGTTCAGATCTTTCAAGATGTCAGTATTTCTCCTCTTTTTTGTACAAGATATTTTGAGAATCTTTCTATAGCATTTCAGCTCAAAAGCCCCTATTCTCTTTCTTAAGGACTGGGAGATAGTCCACGACTCACATCCATATGTTGCTACAGGGAAGATGCATGCTCTCAAAGGTTCTAACTTTGATCTCCTTGCTGGTGCTCAACCATAGACTTTTCAAGCTGTTTAATCTTTAGTGCTTGAGTTTGCACTAATTATTTGATGTGCAGACATACATAATAAGTTGACTGGCGCACATAAGCAGTATCCAGTCACTCATGATGCTAACTTTGGTGATGACACAGTTTATTCTGAAGACTTTTATAAAGTGTTATATCATATTCTATGCCAAGTTGAATTTGATATAAATGTTTTTGCTGAATGTTTTCCTCACTGTTTCCTTGTACAGGGTGACACAAAGCAAACATGCCAACTACCCTGTTGGGAAGTTAGTTTTGGCAATGGTTGGTTGGAGAGACAAGACAGTTATTGCAGCGGATGCTGAAAATCCCTACTATGTTCCTCCATTTTCTCCACCAAAGGCCATTTCAGATTTGCCAGATCTGGGTGATTTCTCTCCTTCTTTATACTTGGGTGTCCTCGGAATGCCAGGGTAAGTTGTGTCAGCAATATTTTAGGAACTTGATACATATATGACTTTTAACCCTGTCAGTCTGAGAAGCCACAAAACTGACAATTTTGGTTGGATCCATTTCTCTAAATGAATGAATGAATTAGTCAATCAATCAGTCAATCAATCAGTCAATCAATCAGTCAAAGACATCGCTTCAGTCAGGACATTCTCTCACCTGCTCCATCCTTTTTTTTTCAGTAACCAACGAATAGTTCACATGCTAATAGTAGAGCTGCAATGTTTGAATGTCCTCCTCATTTTCCCCCTTCAGTGTTCATTATCTTCTATAAACTGTAACCCCGCCCCTTCCTCCGGGTCATCGACAAGGGGTTTTATAGGTCACTGGGGTGATAGGGTTCAAGTGGTGAAGAATGTAACATATGCCAGCATGGTCGAACGTTGA
Organism: Candidula unifasciata; assembly: GCA_905116865.2. Lineage (NCBI taxonomy): Eukaryota > Metazoa > Mollusca > Gastropoda > Stylommatophora > Geomitridae > Candidula > Candidula unifasciata. The sequence goes on from CAJHNH020005534.1 coordinate 162,750, forward strand.
TGAAGGAAAACTGCTAAATGTATTTTCCCGTGTTAGAGGATGAGGACAACTTTAGAGACAGATGCAGCTATCTCTCTCTCTCTATCTCTCTCTCTCTCTCTCTCTCTTTCTGTTTGTGTGTGTGTGTCTCTCTCTCTCTCTCTTTCTGTTTGTGAGTGTGTGTCTCTCTATCTCTCTCTCTCTCTTTTTGTTTGTGTGTGTGTCTCTCTCTCTCTCTGTTTGTGTGTGTGTGTGTCTCTCTCTCTCTCTCTCTCTCTCTCTCTCTGTATCTTTCTGTTTGTGTGTATGTGTGTGTGTGTCTCTCTCTCTCTCTTTCTGTTTGTGTGTGTGTGTGTGTCTCTCTCTCTGTCTCTCTTTTTGTTTGTGTGTGTGTCTCTCTCTCTCTCTCTCTCTCTGTATCTTTCTGTTTGTGTGTATGTGTGTGTGTCTCTCTCTCTCTTTCTGTTTGTGTGTGTGTGTGTCTCTCTCTCTCTCTCTCTCTCTTTCTGTTTGTGTGTGTGTCTCTCTCTCTCTCTTTCTCTTTCTGTTTATGTGTGTGTCTCCATCTCTCTCTTTCTGTTTGTGTGTGTCTCTCTCTCTCTTTCTGTGTGTGTGTGTGTGTTGTCTCGCTTTCTCTGAGTGTGTGTCTCTCTCTCTCTCTCTCTTTCTGTTTGTGTGTGTCTCTCTCTCTCTCTTTCTGTTTGTGAGTATGTGTCTCTCTATCTCTCTCTCTCTTTCTGTTTGTGTGTGTGTCTGTCTCTCTCTGTTTGTGTGTGTGTCTCTCTCTCTCTCTCTCTGTATCTTTCTGTTTGTGTGTATGTGTGTGTGTCTCTCTCTCTCTCTTTCTGTTTGTGTGTGTGTGTGTCTCTCTCTCTCTCTTTCTGTGTGTGTGTGTGTCTCCATCTCTCTCTTTCTGTTTGTGTGTGTCTCTCTCTCTCTTTCTGTGTGTGTGTGTGTGTTGTCTCGCTTTCTGTGTGTGTGTGTCTCTCTCTCTCTCTCTCTCTCTCTCTCTCTCTCTCTCTCTCTCTCTCTCTCTCTCTCTCTCTCTCTCTCTCTCTCTCTCTCTCTCTCAGAATAAGGGGTCAGTTCTGTACCTGCGCAGGACAGGACAAACACTTGTCCAGTTAACCAGACGTTAATTAAATTCAGAGGTCATAAACCATCCATGAGGATATGCATGTCATTGGGAAACAACCACATTATCTTTAAAAAAAAATAAAACTTGGTTGTGAACATTGTGAGCGTGGGAGGACATTTTCAGAAACATCATAATAGTCTTTAGACTGAATATCTTCATACACGTGTGCTCATGCATTTATAAAACTAGTTAACTGACTGATTTTCTACCCCACCAGGACATCACACAAGCGATAAACACCCGATGACACAATGTGCCACCATGTAGATGAGGATCACTGTGGAGAGGTCCCAGAAACCACATTTAGCCATTAGACCATATTTATGGCCGGGCTATATTGCGGTCCCTGGTATGAGCCAGAGTAGGGCTTTAAATAACGAAAAATGTCATCCTAAAAAGGACAGCAAGATAACATAAAACTAGTTAGGTATAAAGAAATGACTGTCTTTGAGGAAATAGTTTTACACAGTGTGGATACAAATGTAGATTATCTATGTCATGAGAAATAATAATAATAATAATAGTGTAATAATATATATTCTGCGGCATCCGTGGCTGAGGCGTTGTGAGTCCAACTCGTAATTGCAACGCACCGTGATCGAAACCCACTGCTGGCTGCGTGGATTTTTATCATGGTATGGGGGGTTGCAGGTGAACCAAGCCTTAAATAGGATGGCTGTCCTAAGGAAGTAAAGACGGCCGGAGTAATTCTTACCACATTACCCATCTAGTGCCGATAGTCTGTAAAAATATGGGCGCTCTTTCCATATGCCGGATATGCTCAAAGGCGTGAAAAGGGATCTTACTTTACGTTTTAAAATTTATGTTATAACAATAATAGTATCAAATAATATGTGTATTGACATCAATGAATGCTGGATACTAAACAGTATGTTTGTTTCAGACAGATGTCATTATTGTGAAGTATTACTTTCTCTGCTTGTGTTTGTACAGTGTAAATCAATAGCTGTTAAGTTCAAGTTAAGTGGATTGACTTCATTGCACCAGATTTTTATCCCAGATGGCTCACTCTCCCTCTCGGCAGAACAGCTAGCCACCTGCCATGAGAGTCGCACAGAGCATGAGCTCTGCAGCTCAGGCAACGATCCCTGAGGATATCTGTAAAAATTGCAGTTGTGAACCAAACGACAAAGCCATGAAACGAACCTATGACCTTCAGAGTATGAGGCAAATGGTTCAGCCATGGACTGGAGAACTTTGATAGCTTTAACTTGTTATAAAGTAAAAAAACAAAGAAAAGGACCCTTTTCCGCATCTTTATGTGTTTTGGCCAAATAGGCTAGATCTATATTTTATAGACCAATCAGCACTCTGTGGGTGATGTAGTCAACATCGTGCCAGCCGCCTTTACTTTCCACAACTTTTACCTGTTACCCATTTAAGGATGGGTCAACCTGGCAACCAGTGCATTTTTTTTTTTTTTTAAACCAAGTATGGTAGTAAAATTACAGCTGTCCATTTTACAATTTATGGAAAATTGATCATGTGTAGACTGTTTGATTATTTTGCCTATATTTATTCTTGCACAAGAATGACTGCATACTTTGGATTCTTGGAGAAATGCCATCCAAAGCCAGGTGATGTTGTTCTAGTCAATGCTGCAGCAGGGGCCGTTGGCAGTGTGGTGGGTCAGATAGCTAAAATCAAGGTAAGCAGGTACAGGTTGTTCAAAAGACTGACAGAAATATTTTATACTGGAAATAACGCTGGTGAATAAGCGTAAACCTATAGATGTTTTAATCTGGAGAATATATCAAGTGTAAGTTTCAGTACTTTTGAAATCTCTCTGTGTGTCTCTTTTCTGTTCTCTCTCTCTCTCTCTCTCTCTCTCTCTCTCTCTCTCTCTCTCTCTCTCTCTCTCTCTCTCTCTCTCTCTCTCTCTCTCTCTTGCTGTCTCTTTTCTCTTCTCTCTCTCTCTTTCTGTCCTGACTTCCCTCTCTCCTTTCCTCTCTCCGTCTCTCAGTCCTTCTGTGTCTCTTTCTTTGTCTCTAACTCCTTCCCTGTCTCCCTTCTCTCTTTCTCTGTCTTCTTTCTTTTTCTCTCTCTCTCACACACACACACACAGATGCCTGCACACACACACACACACACATGCCAGAACAATTTTTAAAAAGGAGAATGCTTTCTTGATACTACGAGCAGATTTCATGTATGGCATTGTATCCTGGACATAATCAACCGCTGCACAGAACGCTAGAATGCCATGTGCAGACAATATATGTTACAGACAATTGTTCCTGATTTTCTTGTTGTTGAAAAGGAAACTGGTGTACATTCACAATCATTTGTGTGCTGGGCATGGAAGTTGTGCAGTCGATAGGAGCCCTGTTGATCGCTAGGTTAAGACCGGTAAGTTTCACAAAGTGGAGAGAAAGACCTTAGGATGTTATTCATGCAATGAAGAAATGACCACACGACCACACAAAATATGATATAGGCCAGATATGCACAATATTGGCACTAGACAGGACACCACAGAGAGCATTTTTATACAGATGCAGTGGTAAATGAACCAGAGGACAACCACACAGAAGATGGACTGCAGAAATATCTGAGACACTGAAAATTTCTTTATACAAAGCAAATAGAAGGGCCCTTTCAGAGATCTCTTCCTGCCCTGAAGTTGTAAGGCATTCCAGGAAAAAAAAGAATAAGTAGCAGCAGTAACCACTGTTAACTGTTGCAAATATCTGAAGATGTTAAATACTGACTTCTTCTTGTACAAAATACACTGATGTGGACACTGCGAAGGCTTTATTTCTTTGGTATGATGAAACTTAATGTAAATATTGAGACAACACATTATGTGATTATAGAGATTCACAGCAAGAATATATTACACATCACATGTTTCTTGATACTGAAAGTGGTAAAGGGTGCTAGCTAATAAATAACTTTTTTTTTTTTTTAAATATATAAAGACACGTATGTTTCCAGATTCTTTTTAACTCTTTGAGTCCCAGGGGGTTTAGCATCACAGGCCCAGGGGGTAGTCAAGAAAGTAATAAAATCGGCGCATCATGCATTCATTGGGCTTCTAGGTAGGAACCTATGAACGTATGATGCGTTCCTTGGGACTCAAAGAGTTAACAGTTGTATGGATCCTGGTCATGTTCAGTAACTCACTTTCACTGTTTCGTCCAGGGCTGCACTGTAATTGGTTCCACAAGTTCCAAGGAGAAATGTGATTGGCTTAAAGAACTAGGCTTTGATCATGTATTCAACTACAAGGAGATCAGTGTTGAAGAAGCTTTGCAAAAGTATGCTCCTAATGGTGTGGATTGTTATTTTGATAATGTGAGTTCTCGTAATTTTCCTGTTGCCTTTTTTAAATACTTTCCTACAAATACAACAGATAAAATTATAATCTGTGTTATATTTTTATTATCTTAAAAATAGGCAAAATATTATGAATGTATTTTCAGCTATAAAACATGGATCATAGTGTGTTTCCTCATTTCTTTAGAATATTTTTAAAGTTAGCAACTTTCTTTCTTGTCAGACAGTTGTGTTATCTTGTGCCTCAGGGAGGTGTAGGAATCCATGCCCATAGTATGGGCCATAGCAATTTGACAGGTCTGACTAGCAAGAGCAATAAGAAAAGTCTTCCACATTAAAGTTCTGAGGATTTCAGGACTGTTATTGCCATAACATACTACAGGACCTGTAGCGGACTGGCACCAAGACGCACCAATCTGTTTAGACCCAAATGGGACTGAATGTTTAGCATGGCTGATATCGAATGCACAAGAAGAAGAAGTTGATCCATACACATGATACGGAACTAATGAAGTCAGAAACCAAACCCATAACCTCCAGGATGTGAGACAAACTGCCTAACCACTTTGCTAATGAAATTCCTGTTCTGCTTTGTCTATGTTTTCTGAGAAAACATAGACATATGGGTTTTTCTATGATTTTCAGGTTGGTAAGGAAATTCCACTTGTGAGGTTTTCTGAAAAAACTTACATATATGGGTTTGTGTGTGATTTCTGAGAAAACATACAGATTTTTCAATGATTTCTGAGAAAACATAAACATATAGATTTGTCCATGATTTCTGAGATAACTTACACATACAGGTTTTGTCTATGATTTCCAGGTTGGTAGGGAATACACACGCACAGTTCTACCATTGATGAATCGGCATGGACGTGTTTGTGCGTGTGGCCAGATATCTGAGTACAATGCTACTAAGATACCTCCAGGTAGGTTTTTGAGTTGTTGATCACACTGTACAAAATCAGCATCACTGTTATGCCTTTTTACCAGCATTTGAAGCTTAGGCACTAAAATGCATTTTGTAATTCTGAAATTCTTCTTCTTCTTCTCTTCCACCTTGTACCTCAGCTAAGTGTCGGGAGGTGGGGGAGATGTAACATTTGTTGATGAACTCTGTCAAGAGCACTATTAAGATTGATGTTCATTTCTGTAAGGCTGTTCTTAATGCCATCACTCCATATTTTCCGAGGTTTTCCACTCGCTCTATACCCGTTGTAACATTTTAGTGTGGCTCGCTGTGGCAGATAGTACCAGGGCAGTCTTGTTAGGTGTCCAAACCACTTTATTTGTTGTTCTTCGATGACTTGTAAGACTAGTTTTATTCCTAGCATTCGTCTGATTTCGTGTTCTCTTTCCTTGAAACTTCTGTAACTCTTCTAAGGCATTTAATCTCTGTTGTAACAATTTTTGTTCATTGGAAGATATAAGTGTCCACGTTTGGCACTGATAGCATAGTGTTGGCCAGAAAATAGTTCTGATAAGATTCACTTTGGTACTCCGGGGTATCTGCTTGTGTATCAACAGGGGAGAAAATTGCCCCTCAGGTAATTCTGAAATACCTGTTTTAATGTGCACTGCAGTCAGCAGACTGCTTTGATTGGATTTCAGCAGTGATGTGGAGTGCTGAACATCCAGATAGCAAAGGCAAAAGTCTGAAGTTAAATTTGCCTAGTAAAACTAAACATAAAAATGCTGGGGTTGGTTTTGCAACATCTTGTGAAGGTTGCACAGCCAGCTTTATTTATACATTTCAACCTTTTGGGAAATGCTAATCACATGTGGAATTGGGGGGGGGGGGGGGGGGGGGGGAGGGACATTAATAAAATGAAAATACTAGGGTTTTGTTGACACAGAAATAGAGCAGCTATGGGTTGACCCGTCTGATATTACCTGATTATGTAACCAGTGGATCATGAAGCTGGATGCCCCCTCTCCCCCCCCCCCCCCAATCTTTGAGATGAATTGTAATAATGAGAGAGGCCAAAAGGGAGGATTCACAGTGGATTCATGCATGATATTGAAACCATTGCACAGGAAAGAATAGAGTGGAAGAATAATCCATGAGCCTTATGCGATGTGGGAGTCGCCGTGGCCTAGCTGCTATAGGCTCGTGCGCAGATCGGAAAGTCGTGGGTTTGCTCCCTCGCAGAGCCTGACTTTTCTCAAAAATGTCCTTGACTCCCAGGTCGACCCAGCCTTCAGTGGGTACTGGGTGCAGTCCCGGGAAGTAAAGGCAGCCGGCGTGATACTGACCACATCACCCATCTTGTGCCGATTGGTCTTTAAAAAATATAGGTCTAACCCTATATGCCCTATACGCCTAAAAGCTTGGAAAAAAGACTTATACTTTTACTTGCTTGTGCGATGTATAATGCACACCATGTAAAGATTATAATCCTTAGAACCTTGGCTGTACTGGAAACTTGGTCTGTAAAAATGCAAGATTTAGGTTTTAAACAATGGATCATCATCATGGCACAAGGGTAGTAACCCATAAGTGCTCCGTTCTACTTCTAATTCAAGCCTGAGTCCTAAGAATGTCAACGCAGTGCACGATCTCCGTAGCACCGGCTAGGATCCTGAAAAACTTTTGAGTAGATTTTTAACTCCAAATTTTGCTCAGGCTTTAGACTACTCTTCTTTTTTTATTTCCAACTGCTAAGTATTTTTTGAGTGTGTAACAAAACACACAGGCATCTGATCTGACTACTCAGAGACTAGGGAAAATTACTAGAAATCCATGTGAAAAAAATCACTAGCCTTCATCGGGGCCTGAACCAGGGACCTCTAGCACTTGAGGCAGATGCCATACCTGTAGACCACTCAACCACCCTCAACACTCTAGAGAAGGGCTGCATAGTTTTAAAAATATTGCCTGAACTTCCAGTATTTTAGGATGGTGTAGGACATGAGGTGTTGTAGGACATGAGGTGTTGTAGGACATGAGGTGTTGTAGGACATGGGGGTTGTAGGACATGGGGGTTGTAGGACATGGGGGTTGTAGGACTAAGAAACTGTTGACCATCATCTCTTTGAATGCCCAAAACTTATGAAGACTATTGATAAAAAGCTAAGAGATGAACAGGCAGGTTTTCAGTCAAACAGATCCTGTACTGATCAGATAGCCACATTACGTATTATTATAGAGCAAAGCATTGAACTGAACTCACCACTTTACATTGGATTTATAGACTATGAAAAAGCATTTGACAGCATTGATAGGGAATCTCTCTGGAAATTGATGGGGCACTATGGAATCCCACAGAAAATTATCAACTTAGTAAAGGCAACATATAAAGACATGAAATGTTGAGTTCTTCATGAGGGAAAGCTAACAAATACATTTGAAATAAAAACAGGTGTGCGACAGGGATGTCTTTTGTCGCCTCTCTTATATTAACTGGCTATAGACTGGATTGTGACAACAGTAACTGCTAACACCAAGAATGGAATTCAGTTGACCCCTACAAAACAGCTTGATGATCTAGACTTCGCTGATGATATTGCCCTTCTGTCCCATTCACGGAATCAGATGCAAGATAAATTAAATATACTAAATGCGAGATCACAGCAGCTTGGTCTGAAAATCCATAAAGGAAAGACAAAGATAATGAGAATAAATCAGGCAAATAGTAATGTGGTTTCCCTTAATGGCACCCCACTCCAAGACGTGGAGTCGTACACCTATTTTGGCAGTAATGTAGATAAAGATGGAGGAACTGATAGAGATATTAAAATAAGAATACAAAAGGCAATAGAAGCTTTCATAGCACTAGGGAATTTATGGAGGTCAAAACAAATTAAAAGAAATACTAAACAAAAAATTTTTATTCTAATGTCAAATCAGTACTTTTGTATGGGGCGGAAACATGGAGAACAACTAAAGCAATTACTAATAAACTACAAACATTCATTAACTGGTGCCTGCGCAGAACAAAAGGAATTAAATGGTATGATAGAAAAACTAATGTAGAGCTTTGGGAGAGAACTAAACAGGCTCCAGTGGACCAAGAGGTGAGGAAAAGATGCTGATGTTGGATAGGACACACACTGCGAAAACAGGAGAACAGCATAACTAGAATGTCTTTGCATTGGAACCCACAGGCATAGGAATAAAGGAAGGCCAAAAAACACACGGAACAGAGAGCTGGAGAATGAAGTTAGAAAAATGGGGAGGACATGGGGAGAGCTCCATGCAAAGGCGAAGGATAGAACGACTTGGCGGGAGTTGGTTGAGGGCCTATGCTTCATTGGGGGATAGAAAGGCAGAAGAAGAAGAAGAAGAACATAGGGGGTTGTAGGACTATGAAACTGTTGACCATCATCTCTTTGACTGCCCAAAACTCAGGGAGACTAGGAGAATACCACTTCATCCGTGACCAGACAAGTGGAACACCTTGTGTGGAGGAAAAGAACAGCTTGTGAATACGTGTAAATTCCACTACATAGCAGTGGGTCAAAGCTCATTCCCCACTGAATTGATCACAACAACAGCAAAAACATCATCAACCTCTGGTTGTACCACTTGCATGTTTCTGCATCATCATCATCATCATCATCACCTGCAGATGCACTAACTATACAGTTATATGATAATAAACCATGACTACATTTGTACTTTTTTTCCCCAGATGTGTTGACGCGCAGGGATATAATTAACACAATCATGCTGAAGGAACTTGTAGTCAGTGGGGTGATGGTGTACACATTCAGTGATCGATTCAACGAGGCAAGAACAGAAATGGCGCAGTGGATTAGAGAAGTGAGTCTCTTATTTGTAGATGTATTAGATTTCAGGATCTGTTTGGTTCGAACTTGAGTTTCCCAGTAGGTTTTGGTATTAGCAAGAAGTGCTTCCAACCATGGAGGTACCATCTCCACAGTAAATATTACCTGCAATGAATCTTCATCATACTTGTTCTATTCTCACTGAGACTGTTGTTTGTTCTTTTACTGTTGTTTTTTCATCTACCATTGTTTGTTCATCTGCTGTTGTTTTTTCATCTTTCGTTGTTTGTTCATCTACTGTTGTTTGTTGACCTACCATTGTTTATTCATCTGCCGTTGTTTGTTCATCTACTGTTATTTTGTTTTCTACTTTTCATCTACTGTTGTGTCGTAATCATGTACTGTACAGAAAGAAGGGGTTTGGAGAAAAAAATCTACTGTTATTTGTTTATCTACTGTTGCTCAGGTGCCGCTCAGTGGCAAAAGATTCTTCTGCACCTGTACGGAGCTTATAAGTTACTCCTGAACTCACAAGAACTCTTGTGATGGACGAACAACAACATGCAATGTAGAGTGCTAGACTCATATTTGTATAGACTGATCCACACTGGATGGGCGATATGGTCAGCATCACGCCAGCCACCTTTACTTGTCAGGATTTTACTTCTGCCCATTTTAGGCTTAATATCTTTTATTGTTTAGTGTTTTTTACCAGAAATGTTTTAATGTTTGCCAGAAATTATTTTAGTGTTTGCCAGAAATGTTTTAGTGTTTGCCAGAAATATTTTAGTGTTTGCCAGAAATATTTTAATGTCTGCCTGAAATGTTTTAGTGTTCGCCAGAAATGTTTTAGTGTTTGCCAGAAATATTTTAGTGTTTGCCAGAAATGTTTCAGTGTTTGCCAGAAATGTTTTAGTGTTTGCCAGAAATGTTTTAGTGTTTGCCAGAAATGTTTTAGTGTTTGCCAGAAATGTTTTAGTGTTTGCCAGAAATGTTTTAGTGTTTGCCAGAAATGTTTTAGTGTTTGCCAGAAATGTTTTAGTGTTTGCCAGAAATGTTTTAGTGTTTGCCAGAAATGTTTTAATGTTTGCCAGAAATGTTTTAGTGTTTGCCAGAAATGTTTTAGTGTTTGCCAGAAATGTTTTAGTGTTCGCCAGAAATGTTTTAGTGTTTGCCAGAAATGTTTTAGTGTTTGCCAGAAATGTTTTAGTGTTTGCCAGAAATGTTTTAGTGTCTGCCTGAAATGTTTTAATGTCTGCCTGAAATGTTTTAATGTTTGCCAGAAATGTTTTAGTGTTCGCCAGAAATGTTTTAGTGTTTGCCAGAAATGTTTTAATGTTTGCCAGAAATGTTTTAATGTTTGCCAGAAATGATTTAGTATATGCCAGAAGTGTTATAGTGTTTGCCAGACATGTTTTAGTGTTTGCCAGACATTTTTTAGTGTTTTAATGTCTGCCAGAAATGTTTTAATGTTCACCAGAAATGTTTTAGTGTTTGCCAGAAATGTTTTAATGTTTGTCAGAAATGTTTTAATGTTTGCCAGAAATGTTTTAGTGTTTGCCAGAAATGTTTTAGTGTATGCCAGAAGTGTTATAGTGTCTGTCAGAAATATTTTAGTGTTTGTTAGAATTGTTTTAGTAGTTGCATGACATATTTTAATATTTATCAGAATTCTTTTAGTGTGATAATTATTGTAGTGCTGAGGAACTGCTAATTGGCAATCCTTCTTTTTTTCTCCAGGGAAAGCTGAAGTTTGCAGAAACTATCCGAGAAGGATTTTTAAAACTGCCTGAAACCTTTATTGAAATCTTCAAAAGCACAGCTAAAGGAAAATTGCTTGTTAAAGCTTAAGTTTGTTTTGTGTAAGCGGAGTTGGTGAAACAGGATTTGCAAGTAATCAGAAATAATCAAATCTAACAGCATTCCAAATTGTTTAGAAATCTTTTGTTGTCATATGAGTCCTACTTTTGTTCCTAATACCCAGTGAAATTAAATACTTTAACTAATAATCAAAATTATAACACTGAGAAGTAAAGGTTTAAAGAAACAAAGTGACGGGGTCAGTAATAAAATAACTACAAGTAAAGTCAGCAGCCCTGTTCACACCGTTGGCGCAGTGGGCTTATGATGCTAGATTTATATTTGTTATAGAGCGATTGACACTCAGTGGGTGATGTGGTCATCAGCGTGCCAGCCACGTTTACTTCCCAGGATTTTACTGGTACCCATTATAAGAAGCCAAGATATTTTTAAAAAATATTTTGACTCCATGCAGTTTCAAAAGGGGATGAATGGGTAGGAATGGTGTATAACAGTGTTTCCTATTTGCTAATCTGCATGCGGATTGAAACCAAAGAAATTCAGGACACCAAGCAAGTATCTAGCCACTACTACTATGGCTCCCCACCCTCTCTGTTGCCTGATGTTTAAAAAAAAAATTTTTTTTTAACTTACTATGTCCCTCACTTGCCATACTTATATTTTTCTTTCTTAACAAACACCTACTGTAATTTAATGTAATCACTTTCCTTTTGATAAATTTACTTAATATTCTACATTTGTATCAGATTATTTCTGTTTAAAATAAAATGTGTAAAAAAAATTATAAATCCTTTCTCATAAATTTTCAGAATAAAAGCTTTGCAAAGTGAGAAACATAAATGTGTCAAAGGATTGAAATTTGATGGGCAAACAGTATAAATTAAAAATATTTATTAACAGTTGCAGCAAAATTATCTCGACCATATTTCTTTAAAAGGTGCCAGAGATTATTATAGTTCATTTCAGACCTAACATACAAAAATGAAAAGTTATTAAAGGCGTCACTCACACCTATCTATTGCCATAGGAAAGACGCCTGCCCTCAACATTTTAACTTTAGTTAAATTGCTAAAGTGTCTTATAAGCTCTTAATTCTGTTTACTTTTTGCTTTGACTTTGGTCCAACTTCTTTGGAACAGCTCCTATTTTTGGTAATTAGGGCACTGAGGTAATAAAAAGTATGAGATATTTTCAGTTTCTCAGTTGTTTATTGTAATGTTTGGTCAGACAAATAAATCATGTGTTTAACTCTCCGCACCTTCAAATTAAACTGGGGATACTTTAATATTTGTCACAAAAACACATGTTTATAACTTTACGTTAGTTGCATATCCTTATTTGTTATTAACAGAGAAATATTTTGCAAATGAATAGTCTATAAATAGAATATGATGTAATTGTTGAAGAGCCCTATCAAAGAAAACGTAGTAGTACTGGCTTTCTGGAAGTCTCCATGAGGACAGCTGTCAAACAAATGAGTGTATTTAGGTGCAGAATTAGATGATGCAATCGAGATGTAATTAGAAAATCCCACGTGAAAACATACATAGTAAACAAGTTTTAGTATACAAGAATATTCCAGAAGCAGTAGTGAGTAGAAAACACATGCCACATATTCCAGCGACTCAGTAAAAATAATGGGTAAGAAACCACTTAGGCAGTCTGTCATTCATTGAGACTTGGAATAGGAGAGGCTAGTAATATGGACCCTCAGGGAAGACCTTCAACTTAGAAGAGGAGGGGCTAGCAATATTTACCCTCAAAGAAATCCTTCAGTCTGCCAGACTCAGAAGACGAGGGACTAATAACATTGACCCTCAAAGAGATCTTCAGTCATCGAGACTTAGAAGCAGAGGAACCAGTTACATGGAGCCTCAAAGACAGACATTAGAGAGGAGACATGAAACAAGACATCGAACTACAGACACAACAGAGAAGATACATGAATTCATGGTCAACAGACACACAATAGATAGAAACACTATTGAGATGATAGAGTCAACAATTAAGCGATTAGTACCAGACAGCACTAGAAGCCAGGTGTTTTTAAAGGGTTAGGAAATTATAGGGAAGAGAAAAAGTTGGTAAGAAAAAACAAACAGTTTATGTAAACTTTACAAAATCGATCACAATAAACAAAATTTGTAGAAGCCAGGTGGCAGTTACAGGCACTAGAACCAGTTAACTAAGTAACTAGAGATAAAGAACACAATGCGACTTCAAGAGTAAGTAACCATAGAGTGAAAACCATAGCCATTCAGAATATCATTGATGTTATTTGTGACATTGCTGAGGCATAACAATAAATACAGTACATAAAAGAAGAGTTGCTTCCAGACATTTTATTATACAAGCAGCAGAGCCACGTGAGAAGCATGCAGCAAGCAAGACATAATAATCATCACCAAATCGTAACCACATGTACACAAAATTCAAGATAGGTATATCAGCCATGTGCACCTGTGGAAATGTGCCCCAGACAGCAGAGCATGTACTCCAGGACTGCACCGAATTTGACACATTAAGGCAAACCTTTTGGCCAGAAAGAACAACAGTGGAACGTAAACTTTATGGACCACTAAATGCACTAACAACGACAGTGAAATTTATACAAGAGACAAAACTGCTGATATAGACAACTTATTTCAGGCAAACGAAAGAAGAAGAAGAAGAATCACCATTATTAACACGACCATCTTTCACCTCGTCTGTTCCCTTCCGATTGACCCCTCCTGTAGCAAACTAAAGACGAACCTGAGTGTGACATCAGCATTCCAAAGAACAGAAGTGGGCTACAGTGTATGTATGATGTCTGGGAAGAGTTGGGCTGGGTGTATCTTCTGAGCACTATAAAGAAACACACAGAACTGGGGTGGCCTCTAGTGTTTACACTAGCCCTGGTTCACCGGCGACATAGCTGTCGGACGCCAACCTAATAAGTAAGCTTCAATTAAAAATGCTGAAAAGCTCAGAGCGTGGCTGGCACTTTCTCTTTTGCCATTTGTGTGTGTGTGTCTTAAATCAAATCGTAATAATGGCATAAATATTCATGTCTATTTCTTGTGAAACTAATAATACTTAACTTTCACTTCGTATTTGAAAAGCAATGAATAGTGTTTAAAAAACTCAACGTGATAACACGAAAAGCAACTCAGACAGTAGCAGTATTTGTTCTAAAGAAGAATTACCTTTGATTCACTAAAGAATATTTTCTTTCTTGGTACTTACGGCCTTTCGCTTTTAGTACATATGTATGTGGGTGTGTATGTATATATGTGGGTATGTATGTATGTATGTGGTTGTGTGTATGTCTTCTTGTTCTTCTCTGCGTTCACCAGCTGCAAATTCTGGCGGAAATTTCTAGTTGTTCGTCCACTTCTGGACTCTGATCATGTTCAGATGTTCAGAAACTGAGTGTTGCGTGCACACCCGTTTTACAGGTCTGACTCATTTCCATGCACACTGTTGGTTCCTTGCCTCTCAGGCAGATGTACTCAGACTTCGAAGGAAGATCTCAGTTAATTGACTCCTACAGAATGCTTTTGGACACGCAGTGGGCTTTTTATTATTTTTCCGGAGCCCACAAAGTGATCTATGTGTATAGGTGTATGTATGTATGTAAGTTCTATGTATGTATATATTTAAGTACTATGTATGTATGTAAATGAGTGTATGTATGTAAGTACGTAGGTATGTAAATGGGTGTATGTATATATATGTATGTACGTACGTACATATGTGTGGGTATACCTATGTATGAGCTGATGAGAATACACATACGGGTGAATTGTTAAGTGGAAAACACTGAGTTAGATGCATGCTTGCAGTGGTCATTAGGAATTAATAAGCTTTTAGTCTTCCTGGAAAGAAGAAAAAAAAACGGACTTTTGTTTTACTTTCTTTATTTTTGCACAAGTTTTAAACTCTTGTCTATTAAAACACACTTTCAACACTTTTTGTTTATATACAAGGAATGTAGTAATATAATTCAGTGCTTGTAACGTCCATTTTCCGTCGGTGTTTTTTTTTTTTTTTTTTTTCTTCTTTTTCTTCTTCTTCTACTTCTTTTTCTTCTTCGCGTTCACCGAATATAAATTCCGGTGTAAAGTTCTGGTTGTTCGTCCACCTTTGCACTTTAGTCTTGATTTAAAACCTGAGTGTTGCGAGCACATCCGTTTTACAGATCTGAATTGCGTATATGCAGATTGTTGGTTCCTTGCCGCCTTTCAGGCAGATGACTCCGACTTGGTGTATGAAATTAAAGTTCCTTAATTTACTCTTCTCCTTCTTCGTCAGTATTCGGCCTTCTTGATATTTACTTCAGCAGATATCATTCCACCTACATTATCTCTGTAAGTGACCTTCTCTTTGCACTTTTTAACTCTCAAGTAAAACGGGCTTGCCGTGGTAAAACAGGCAGCTACTTTGCAGAACGTCGCTCCCATCACAGCTAGCCTGAAAGAAACTTGCAGTATCTCCCGTCTCGTACACTTTCATGCCTAAGTTGTCACGTACGCACTCCTTGCCGTGCTAGTCGGTCTTCGCCACAATTTTCTGGCACCATACCTTCTGCTGGTAAACCTTCCTATCCTCTGCTGTGCTAGATATAGTCAAAATATTTTAGTTTCTGAGACAAGTTGCTGTTTACTAGTCAATCTTCCTTGTTGTTCAGGTCTTGGGGAATGTCGATATTTCTTCTCTGCTTGGTCCATGCATCATCATCATCATTTGAACTGACCAAGTTCAACCGGTACCTAGGGACCTAACCCTTCCTAGATAACATTAGTTATAATTTTGGCTCCTGTTCATACTCATATTTCATTGTGCGTTTCTTAGTGTTGTAGCTCCCATGTCTGTCTAGCTAGGTTTTCTGCGTGTTGTTTGTAGGACCATCATCTTGGTACAAGCTATTCTGGGAATCTTTATATAGCGTTTCAATTCATACCCACCTATTTTCTTTCTTAATGACTGCGAGATATTCCTCAATTCACATCTGTATGTTGCTACAGGCTAGATATTTTGACCTGCATTTTCTTGCTGGTGCTCAACCTGAGACTGTTAAGATAGTGCTGTTTAATCATTTTTTAAAGCATACTCTGGTTAAACTAAGGCGTACACTTGCATGAATAATCAGTCGATTAAATATCATCACCACAATAAAGGCTAGCTGTAACAGACCTCCAATATTCTCAGGGTTGATTGTAGCTCTCAGGCTGTTTGCTATTCTATCTCTTGCATTGCTGTCCATCCTTTGCTCACTTGCCCTAAGCTTTTACTTCCAGTAGTTTTTATAAGAGTATTAAAACTTTTAATGTGACCAAAATGTTGACTCTTTATTTATTTTAATAACTATTTTCTCATTCCCACTCACTCGAAAACCTCTGTGTTTCTGTTTTTATCTCAGTGAAATATAATCTAACGTTATGTACGCATCTACTCTCCATTCCGATTTAGTTTGACTTTCTGATTTATTGTTCATTCTCCAAGTTTATCCACCGTTTACTGTAGCAGTATTGATTACACTTTACATTTTACAGTTCCGTTTTACAATTCTGTTTTTAATATATTTATCTCTTTAGATGTTGTTGGAAACATTGCTTGCTTATCTTATTCTGAGTTTTGACTGGCATTTCGCACTTGACATTAGAATCGTAACCGCACCCAGAAATACAAAAATCACACGCATTGTGTCCAGCATGAAATAGAGATAATTAAAAAATTCTGCAAAATCTTCCTTTGTAATTCTTGTAATATTTGATGGGATGACTGGCTGCCTTCTCAAATATTTCCCTGACTCCTTCGTTATTTTTAGCAGAACATTCCATGTAAGCAACAGCGCCTATCCTGTAAACAAATATATATGAGCTGCATGTAGAGAACGCATAACTAAATACACATCCTAAACCTTTCAGTGTCAAACAACTTACTATACGTTTATTAATTACTCCACATAAAGTATACATTAGCAATCTCCTTCTTTATCTCATTCTTCTTAGTCGTTAGTCAAAGTTCGAGCTTCAAAGCAGGTGAATGATTGTTAAGTCGTCCCTTTGTGGAATGCAATTTTTCGTTATTTTTTAGCCCCACCCTCGCTGTTGCCGGGGGCCCTAATATATAACATAACTGTTAAACGGGATTTCCAGGACCTCTCTACGGGTGATCCTCATCCGCATGATGGCACTTTGTGTCGCCGGGTGTTTAACGCTCTGTGTGATGTCCTAGTGGGGTAAAATTTACTAACTACTTCGCGGCAGACGAGTCGCATCCATCATAATTATTCCGTTCTGGTGCCTGTAGAATTCACATAAAATGTATTTCACTGTCGTGTTTATCAAATACATGAGTTCCGGCTAAAGTCCTATTTTTCTGTTAGGCTCTTCTTTCGACTAGAATGGTTTTTTAGCTCAGCTTGGAAACGTTTACCTGGAAATGTTCTGCGAAATAAATGTGGCGGGTATCTTACTAGTCATACCAGCCATCGGGTATCTATTTGTATTTCTGTTGAAAAATACAAGCCTAGCGCCCTAAACTGTTTGCTGCTGGTCGTGGAAATATGTCAACTACTTTGCCGTTACTTAGACAGATTAAGTAACATTCATTAACTCTTTAGGTACCAGGAAACAGACCAATCTCATTCCACTTCCCTTGACTTCCGGTCCAATATGGCAGATAGACAAGCTGACTGTTTTAAGCTGTTATTTGCTTCTGACTGTCGTTAGCCGTTGTATCTTCCCTCACTCCCCCTGTTTAGACTGACAGTAGTTCCGACACACAACTACTGAACAGAGTGGTCGGCGTGACACTGTGGACTGCGGTTTCATTTGGAGTGCCTTTGACAGATGAGGTTGGGGCCCTAATAGGAATACCCCGAGTACTGTGATGTCAGTTCTTAGCTGAACACTCTACATGTCTTGATAAGGTGATGAGTCTTATTTCTTCTTCTTTTGGGGCAAACTATTAAAATCCTCGTTTGTGAATTTCTCACTATTCAATCAATTAGGTGCCGTCTCAACAATGAAGGTTAGCTGCAATGGATCTCCAACAAGCCCTGTCTCTTGCCCTTGATGTACACTCACTCATACTGTTGTTCGTCCATCTCTTGATGTTATCCTCCCACTTGTAACGCTGTCTGCCTTTTGCACGCCTACCTTGAACCTTTCCCTCTAGGATGATCTTTACAATACTGTTATGTCTTTTAATGTGGCCAAAATATTTCACTTGTCTCTTTTTTATTTCACCTAGCAACTCTCTTTTCAGTCCCAATTTCCTCAGTACCTCTGTATTTGATAGCTTTTGTTTCCATGAAATACGACCTAATCTTCTGTATATCCACATCTCCAAAGAATTGATACGATTTTCCAGTTGTTTGTTCATTGTCCATGTCTCTGTGCCATACAGTAAGGTTGAGAATACATAACATTTGACAATTCTCATTTTTATTGTATTGCTTATTTCTCTTGATGTCAGTAACTTTTGCATGTAGTTGAAAATGTTTTTGGCCATCCCCATTTTTTTTTTTTTTTTGACTTCTGTTTCACTTCTGCCGTCACATGTTATTACTTGTCCAAGATAAAAAAAAAATTTAACTTGTTCCAATTTGTTGTTAACTTGTTTCTCACTATTGCACACATGCAGTTCTATATCCTACCCACCAAGACTATTATATATATATATATATATATATATATATATATATATATATATATATATATATATATATATATATATATATATATATATATATGTATGTATATATGAATATATATATATATATATATATATATATATATATATATATATATATATATATATATATATATATGCATATATATTTCTTTTTGTGTAATACTGTGAGAGATCGAGCCAACTGGGATAAAACCGATGTTATGAAATAGATCCTCTCTACATACAGTAAAGCGTTAATATATAGTGTAATATAAGTCTGCATTTCTTAATTCCAAATTGCCGGGTTCGATTCTAGCTGGAGGTGATTTCACTGCAAACTGTTCTGCGTTGGTTTAGACGGTCGCATTGAGAACCGACCGTTAAGAGAGTAATGGCAACTATCAAACGTAGTATTGCATTATAAAATCACAAACGGCCATAACATGCTGGGGTTGATTCTGCAACGCCGTGTAAAGGATAGGCAGGTTTTTGTATCTTCTTCTTCTTTGCTTCACCAGCTGTAAACTCTAGCGGAAAGTTCTGGTTGTTCAACCACTTCTGGACTGCAGTCCTGTTCCAGAACCTGAGTGTCGCATGTACATCCGTTTTACAGATCTGACTCATTTGTATCCAGACTGCTGGTTCCTTGCCTCTCAAGCAGATGCACTTCGGTTTTGAAGGAAGCTCCCAGTTAGTCGACTCTTACGACATGCTTTTGGGTAGGTAGTGGGTCTGTTGTTGTTTTCCTTATAACAGGGCCCTGGAACCCACACGGGGAAATTATTGTTTCTATCTCTATCCTCTTCATGTCGCTGTTGACACATAAGGCATTCACAAGTGATCTCCATTGCTGCCTGTCTGCTGCTTTTCTGCCTATGGTATCCCATGTCAGTTTACATTCCTTCATGTCCCGTTCTATTGTCCTTCTCCAGGTTTCCTTAGGTCGTCCACGTCTCCTTTTCCCATCTGCTGTCCATCGGAGAGCTGTTTTTGCCAGAGTGTCACAAGGCATTCCGCAAACATGTCCTAGCCAACTCCATTGTCTTACTTTGATAACATTTGCCAGGGATGCACATTCTGTTTTCCTCCTCAGTTCTTCATTTGTGATCTTGTTTTGGCAGAGTATTCGTAGAATTCTCCTTAAACATTTATTTTGAAAAGTCTCTAGTTAATGTGTAATTCCCGCTGTTATTTTCCAACACTCACTGTTGTATAATAATATTCCTAAAATGTTGCTCTTGTATATTTTAAAAAATTGTATGCATGATGAAATTAGCTGTCTAACCTTGCAGCCAATGCTTTTCCATCTTCTGTTGTCACAGGGGACTGTCTCTTCCGTGTAAGCTCAGCCAGTGTTTCTGGATCATTCCTTAAGTCTTTCTTGTTGCCCACAAGTATGATCGGTACGCCTGGGCAGTAATGCTTAGCCTGAAATCAGTAAGGTATAAGATGACCTGTCTTTTTCATAGCTGATGGAACCTGGGAGCTCAGAACTCTTGGGCATCATGAAATTATTTTATGGAGACTGACACCCCAACTCCCCACTTCTAGACAATTTGCAAAGGAGTCAAGTAGATGTTCTTTCTAATGTATCTTCTTCTTCTTCTAGTTCACCGGCTGTGAATTCCGGCGGAAAGATCTGGTTGTTCGTTCATTTCTGGACTCTAGTTTTGTTCCAAAAACTAGGTGCTGCGTGCACATCCATTTTACAGGTCTGACTCATTTGCATGCAAACTGGAGGTTCCTTGCCTCTCAAGCAGATGTACTCCGACTTTGAAGACAGCTCCCAATCAGTCGACTCATACAACATGCTTTTGGGCAGGCAGTGGGTCTGTTCTCTCTCTCCCCCCCCCCCCCCCCCCCCCCACTTTAGGGACCAGGAACCCACAGGGAAAAATGTATAATATTATTTTTCTTCACTTTCTTTATCCCCGTGTGTTCCTGCGTCCAATTTTGTTTGTTCGTGTGTGGGAGGGGAAGCACGGAGGTAGAGGGTGGGAGGGGGGGGGGGGAGACTCATTACCTCCCTAACAAGCATGTCGTAACAGTCGACTAATTAGGAGTTTTCTTTGAAGTCAGACTGCATCTGCCTGAGAGACAAGGAACCAACTGCCTGCATACAAATAAGCCAGATCAGTCAGACGAGAGTGCACCGAAACTCAAGTTCTGTGAACAAAGCCCAAGTGCAGAGTTGGAGGAACAACCAGAACTTTCTGCCGGAGTTTACAGTCTGTAAACGCGAAGAAGAAGACTTTCTCTGTCACCGCTGCGGATGTCGAGGGAGATATATACAGTTCTGCTTTTCGCTCTTCTGGCCACCTCGATCGTAGATACATTGAGGTGTTGTAGAGTTTCTTTGACGTGATCTTTCCATGTTGTGGTTGGTCTACCTTGTGCTCTAAGTCTTCGTCTTTTTTGGTGTATGTCTTGTATGGTATGGTGCAACAGGGCCTTCCCTCTGAGCTTGCAAACTATTTGATTTGCTGTCTATGTATGTAATCTGAAATCGGTTATGTGCCCAGGTTTTTCTTTTCTGACCTTATTTCAGATGTTAACTTTTCTGGTCACTTCTACAGTCCATCTCAGTCATTTCATGTCCTTGCTTACTAATACTATTTTCTCCAATGTATATTATTATATTTATTTGTCATTCCAAAGTTAAGTAAAAGTAAGGGATTCTTTTGCACGCATTCATGCGTATTAGGCATATAGGCTTTTTTTTAGGTAATATGATTAGCATTAAGCCGGCCGTGTTTACTTCCCAGGACTTTGCCTGGTAACCATTAAAGGCTGGCTCGGATAATAATAACAATAAATTAAAGAATAACTCGTTTTTTTTGGGGGGGGGAGAGGGCGAAACAAAGAAGGAGGGGGGTTGTAGAGTTAAATTGACTCGCTTGGGATGTCCCTTTTTCAGCTCAAAATATTTGTGGAATGTCCCATTTTCAGCCCCTAGATATTATGGTCACCCTAGGCTCAACAGTCTCACCATACAGAAATACAACATATAGGATCGTGAAAGGACAGAGTAAGACAACGTGAGAAGATTCTTGACAGGTTTTCGCCATGCCATGAGTGACATCCAACCCCCTACCAGAACCGCGCAACCAGCGGCTAACATCCGATGACACAAAGTGCCATCATTCAGATGAGAATTCCTACCGTAGGAAGTCCTAGAAATCCGTTCAACCGTAAGGTTATATTGAGACCCTCTACGACAGCGGGGTAGGCTTTAAAATAAGAAAGAACAAAATAGGCTTCAATGATGGGATTTGGTCATGGCATGGATGGCTGTTGGAAATTTTGGAAATTATGGTTATGGAGATTATGTTGGTGCATGTTATAGAGAGTCATGATCGCCCCCGCTAGTCCGCAAAGCATTTGATAGTGATAAAAGACACAGTAACCAACCTCTGGGTACCATTTGTCCGTGACATTGTTGAAGCTGTCAGGATCACTGATGCTGAAACAAATGAGCAGGATATCCGTATCGTAATAAGACAACGGGCGCAGTCTGTCGTAGTCGTCTTGACCAGCTGTGTCCCACAGCCCAAGCTGAATCTGTGGAAGCATCAAAGACACTAGAAGCAGGGGCGCTGACGCATAGAAAACATTAGGAGTGGGGCCTCAGCCCCAAATATAATTTCTAAGAGCAGGGGGTCTCAGGAGACGCTGGTCTTGTTGAGGTAAGCAATAATAGGTTTTCTGAAATTAAATATATCATAACTGGAGGCGGGGTGGCTTAATATACCCGAGCTTCTACGTTCCTGCTCATCTGAGTAGAAGACAGCACTCGACATCTTGTCGTTAAACAAAAATGGTAAAGATTTCACAAAGAGTTTTCGTGAAACTAATCAACTGTATAAAATAAACTGTAGGAACAACATGCAGCAAATTCGTTGAAAAAAAAAAAAAAGATCAAATGGTTTAGTCATTTAGTAAGAATGCAGCCAAAACAACTGCCCACGCAGCCGCTACTCATGGAAAGCAAGAGACCGCGCTAGGACAAATGAATGGATGACATTTAAAAGCTTCTACATCGACACGGAATGACAATAGCCAATGTTGCCCATCAAGTAATGGATCACAAACTGTTCCTTCCCACAACGCTTAACGGCAGAAGTGGAACTGATGACGTGATGGTGAATATATTGTGACATAACTTATCAGACTGATGCATGTTACTGTTGATATAGATATTGTGGTTTGTTTTAGTCACAGCCTACTGTAGTATTAAAATCTGCCGGAGTTTGTGGTTTTAGTCATAACTGCCATCTTCCATTTTGCGGCCAGAAATAGTCCAACACCAGTTGGTAGCGCTAGCCAGGGATTTTTGTTTCTAGTCTCTAAAAACTGTCCAACAATGGTCCCGATAATCATCACAAATGTCTATTATAGTAGCGCTGACAAAATGATGTTTAAAAAAAAAACCGCAAAATCTAGCCTAGATTAACAAACAAACTAAACCAAAATTAATAAAAGCTTATAAAAAATAGCTGATACTAAGTACAACAGAAACAAACAAATAAAACCCAGGATTCGTTATTATCGTTCTGTGTGGATGAACAATATTGCAAATTCCCGTGTGGGGTCCGGGGCCCCATTTTGGAGAAAACAAGAAGAGACCCACTGTCTACTCAAAAACATGTCGTAAGAGCCGAATAATTGGGAGCTTCCATCGAATTCGTAGTGCAGGGAATCAACAGTCGGCATACAGCATGCAGCTTGAGGTAACCAAAGGATCTGTTTGACACTCTGCAGAAAGACAGGACGGACGCATAAGCTACTGGTACCTTAAGAATTGGAATTCTGTGCTGTTGCTGAAGGTGAAGATGGGACGCCCGTGGGAATGCCCCTAGTGTCGTTATGTCGGTTCTTAACTCTATTGAGCTCTGATCCGTTAGCAAGTTTAGAAGAAAAAACCCACGCATACCTGGCGATCATTGACAACGAGGTCTTTAACAAACGTCTCAAACACTGTGGGCAAGTAGGTTTGGGGAAACTGGTTATTTGTGTAGACAATCAGCAGACATGTCTTTCCACAAGTGCCGTCTCCGATGACCACCAACTTTCGTCTGATCTCTGCCATTCTGCAGAAATGAAACAACATTGTATGTAAGAACATTCTGGCATCCTATACAATAGATTACATAGCTAGCAATTAAGTTACAGGATAAAATATCTAAGTTAAAGAGCTTTTTCTTCCACACACTGAAACGTACTGGATGTATAGTGTTCTTCTAATTTTTTAGTTTGCCAACCGGTGCTTGAAGTTAGAATGTTACGTTGTCTCTTTTATTTCCCAGACCACTTCCTGGTGCTAACTTTAAGCTTTGACTGCACATTCAAAATGTTTTGCTTTTCTGAACAACCTTTTTATTTTAGACTGCCTAGTATTTTAACGATCTAGTCTTGGTATTTGTTCTCAGCTGGGGTCAACTTACCTAACTACATTCCTCCATACTTACCAGTATGGGATTATGGGAGTCTATGAGTATCCCCAACTCACACATTTTCTAGGTAACTTGAGGTGACGGGTCAACAGGCCTAATCCGAATCGAAAAAAAGAATATCAAGCGGACAATTTTGCCTGTGCAAGCTTCCAAGTTTTGCTAGGACTGACAAGTGTTTCACTAGTTTTTCAAGTGGGACAGTGAAAGACATGCTGTGTGATTTCCTCTGGCACGGGAAGGGAGCAGTTATGGGTCACGCGTCCGCAATGATACTAGAAGCTGAACTTACGACAACGAGGCTTAACGCTGTAACTAAACAAAAACAAACAAGCGTTTGGTGTCGGAGGAAATCAGCCCGCCAGCGTCCCGCGGCCAACAACGTTGGCTGAGTGGCTCAAGGGGTATCTGCTTCCAGGTTCTGGCACTTTTGATACATACCTGCCCACGTACATGTTCGTCTAGATTTTTATAATTCTGGCTGCTGGTCAATAGTTTTCAGAGTCAGCTTACAACTATTTGTCTCTGTCGGTAGCTCAGAGGGTGTGTACGCGCTGTGTAATTCAAAGGTATTCTACTTGATTCCAGTTGCAGGCGATTTGCAGCAGACCGCTTTGTGTTAATTTCGACAATGGCATCGAGAGCCGATGACCGAATAGAAAGCGATGGCAAACTACTGAACCTAAAACTACCTAGTAAAAACTAAGCAGCAAAAAAAAAAAAACATCGTTCGGGCTCGTTCTGAGATTACGCAACTGTGTTTTTTATAACTATTTGTCTTTAATGATTTATTAAAGTCGCAGCTGCATACCGTCCTGAATGTATCACTTACATGTTTCTTAGTTTGTCTTGAAGTGCTATTTTGTGGCAATAGGGAAAGCTACAGACCTGTAAATGTATGTTTGTTTTATACACAATAAATTAAATCTAAAAATAGCTATCGTATCGCAAGATTTCATTGGTTGCTAAACTTACCGTCGTACTGTGTATCTATTTTTAGTGTTTAGTTAGGAAATCATCCCAGATATTTCCGTGTTTTTCAGAAAGGTATAGAAACGAATGAAACAACATAAATGTGTTTGTCAGCTCACTTGTTTAATTACAAAAGTAAAACAAAGGATGTACCGGTGATTAACTTCATCAGCACAGCAACAACAACAAAAAAAAAAGAAAGAAAGAAACGGCGGGGGGGGGGGGGGGGGGGGGGGGAACACAACACACAGAACTAAAATGACTCTGAAATGGCTACGATTTTTAAATGTTGTGTAAATAAATAAAAATAAATAATAATAATAAACGACATAATTATATAAAGTGAGGTAAACTTGCCCTGACCCTGCCCGGCTCTCTAGCGTAGTTGGCTAAACCGGATTGCGCGGAGACCTGGTGATGAACTCCTTGTGGTCCAGATTCAAACCCAGGGGTAGGCAGAAAAGCCACATTTCTCCCAGATTTACGGTATTTACAATGGAATCAAGGCCGAAAAGGTTGTGATATCCATAATACCGAGCCTTAGGGTTAACAACTCATGGCTTCTGGATACTAAAACAAATAAACAATCAAACCCGGACCCCTCTTACTTCGTCGTTGCTTCCCTCGAATGTATCTTTCGATCTGTCTGTCTGTCCTGTTTGTCTGTCCTGTCTGTCTGTCTGTCTGTCTGTCCTATCTGTTCTATCTATCTGTCTGTTCTATCTGTCTGTCTTGTCTGTCTGTCCTGTCTGTCTGTCCTGTCTGCCTGTCCTGTCTGTCTGTCTGTCCTGTCTGCCTGTCCTGTCTGCCTGTCCTGTCTGCCTGTCCTGTCCTGTCTGTCATGTCTGTCTGTCCTGTCTGTTCTGCCTGTCCTGTCCTGTCCTGTCCTGTCCTGTCTGTCTGTCTGTCTGTCTGTCTGTCTGTCTGTCTGTCTGTCTGTCTGTCTGTCTGTCTGTCTGTCTGTCTGTCTGTTCTGTCTGTCCTGTCTGTTCTGCCTGTCCTGTCCTGTCTGTCATGTCTGTCTGTCTGTCCTGTTTGTCTGTCCTGTTTGTCTGTCTGTCTGTCCTGTTTGTCTGTCTGTCTGTCCTGTTTGTCTGTCTGTCTGTCCTGTCTGTCCTGTCTGTCTGTCTGTCTGTCTGTCTGTCTGTCTGTCTGTCTGTCTGTCTGCCTGTCTGTCTGTCTGTCTGTCTGTTTGCGTTTGTAGAGATTTTCTGTATGTGCTATTGCACTGTCCATTTGATCACAGAAAGCCTTCACCACAGCTGCTTTATCATAAAGTAGCTCATCCTCCAGAGGAGCGGGGGCAGCCAATATATCAGCCTGCACATTACCCCGCACATCCAAGTATCTTGGACAGCAAATCTCTTACAAGCGCCTGATCTCAATCTTATCAAGTGACGACAGCATAGGACGTCAGTTTCGGTTCTCTAAAGCATGCACTGTGAGTTAGTTACAAACGTCGGTAGGAGGAGGGGGTATGACCTCCCTCAAAATGTTTGTTAAAGGGTTAAGTAAGGGACGGGGAGGGAATGAGCTCCTTCTAAATGTTTGTTAAGAGTTTAAGAACGGAGGAAGGGGGGGGGGGGGGGGGGTGGGGGGGGGGGGGGGGAGACAATGCGCTCCCTCAAAATGTATCTTAAGGGTTTAAGTGGGGGGGGGGGGGGTGGGGGGGGGGGGGGGGGGGGTGGGGTTTTGGTTTGGTTTTGGGGGGTTTTGGTTGGGGGTGGGGGGGGGGGGGGGGGGGGGGGGGGTGAGCTCCCTCAAAATGTATGTTAAAGGTTTAAGTGGGGTGGGGGAGGGGTGAGCTCCCTCAAAATTATCTTAAGGGTTTAAGTGGGGGGGGGGGGGGGGGGGGGGGTGAGCTCCCTTGAAATGTATGTTAAGGGGGTTTAAGTGGGGGGGGGGGGGGGGTGAGCTCCCTTGAAATGTATGTTAAGGGTTTAAGTGGGGGGGGGGGGGGGTGAGCTCCCTTGAAATGTATGTTAAGGGTTTAAGTGGGGGGGGGGGGGAGGTGAGCTCCCTTGAAATGTATGTTAAGGGTTTAAGTGGGGGGGGGGGGGGTGAGCTCCCTTGAAATGTATGTTAAGGGTTTAAGTGAGGGGGGGGGGGGGTTGAGCTCCCTTGAAATGTATGTTAAGGAACTCCCTAAAAATTATCTTAAGGGTTTAAGTGGGGGGGGGGGGGTGTGTGAGCTCCCTTGAAATGTATGTTTAGAGTTTAAGTGGGGGGGGGGGGGGGTGAGCTCCTCAAAATATATGTTAAGGGTTCAAGTTGGTGGGGGGAGGGGTGAACTCCCTAAAAATTATCTTAAGGGTTTAAGGGGGGGGGGGGGGGGGGAGCTCCCTTGAAATGTATGTTAAGGGTTTAAGTGGGGGGGGGGGGGGAGCTCCTTGAAATGTATGTTAAGGGTTTAAGTAGGGGGGGGGGGGGGAGCTCCCTTGAAATGTATGTTAAGGGTTTAAGTGGGGGGGGGGGGGGGAGCTCCCTTGAAATGTATGTTAAGGGTTTAAGCGGCCCAGTTCATTCATATTTAGAAATTCTTTTTATAAGCAGTTACTATCCGTCGTCCCGAATGTTAGATGTTGAATTGAGAATCAACATTACAGCACTCGGGACTCTCCCATAAGCGCTCCGTCCCCATCTTCAGCTGCAAGATGATAGTTCCAGTTCCGATGGCACTATTAACTGTCTGATTGTATATCCGTCTCATTCTTCTCCTGAGTGTTCAGCTCCGGCCAAATACCCTTGTAACTCCTCGCCACGCCATTCTGCCCAGACCGTTATGATCTATCTGTGCCTCCGCATGTTCCATCGCTCCCAAAAGAGCCCTCACAACATCCAGCCTGTAATTTATCAGTTCACCACCAAACATGCATGTCTCCACCTTTCTCAACATTCTCTGCGAGTCAGTTACAATCACAGCATGTGTGTACAGCTGATTCTCAAGCCAGCGAAAGGCAGCAGTGACTGCCTCCACCTCTATTCTGAAACTAGATACGGGACGCAATCTTTCTTTATTTTGAAGCTCCACTCCCAGCTGTAGTCGGGAGCCCTAATATAACCTAACGGTTGAACGGGTTTCTGGGACCTCTTCCCTGGTGATTCTCATCCGCATGGTGGCACGTTGTGTCACCAGGTATTTTTTGGCTTGGTGGATATCCTGGTGGAGTTGAACCTCATTTTTTCATTTATTGAAAAGCAGTTTATTTTAAGAAAAGAAAATACATTTGGTATTCATTACTTGTATTATTATTTTATTATTTTTTTTTTATTAATATTATTATTACAGCATGACTATGTTTAAACTAAGATTAAGCCCGCAGTGTTCCCGCCTAAATAATTATTACGACTGGCATGTGGGTTCCCTAATGTTGTCTTGATTGTCGACGCCACTGGAATGCATTGTTGTTAATTATGTTCGGGTATGTTTATTATTATTAATATAATTTTTTTTATTCGTGTGATTATAATTATTAGTGTTATTATTATCATTTGATTAAATATTAAAACATACCAGACTTTTTATCACATCATTGATGCTGAAAATAAGAAATCTTTTGTTGCATTTGCATTTAAATGGCACGTTGTGGTGTAGTTTACAGCATGACTTTGACATCTGCACTTTTCTGTCAACACAACCGATTTCAGAAGAGGGTGGGTGGGGGGGGGGCTTCAAAATAATGAAAAATTGTATCCCACAATAGGGATTGAAAAACGGAGGGGTGTAGGGGGGGGGGAGAGAGAGAGAGAGAGAGAGAGAGAGAGAGAGAGAGAGAGAGAGAAAGAGAGAGAGAGAGAGAGAGAGAGAGAGCAACTAGAAAACTCATTAACAGATATACATAAACAAGCAAATGTTTAAAATCAAAATGTTGTATTTTTTTTATATGTAAACAGGACAACAGCAACAGTCAAAACAGTAAATTAAAAATGGGGATAATAATATCCCGGTTAAGAAATTTGTAATGCACAATTTATGAAACCTGTTTATGGAGTTATTTCCCTTTAGTTTGTTGTGTACGTGACAGACTGATTTTCTACCCCACCAGGACATCACACAAGCGATAAACACCCGATGACACAATGTGCCACCATGTGGGTGAGGATCACCGTGGAGAGGTCCCAGAAACCGCGTTCAGTCTTTAGGCTATATTTATGGCCAGGCTATATTGCGGCCCCTGGCAAGAGCCAGAGTAGGGCTTCAAATAACGAAACATTTCTTCCTAAAAAGGACGAAAATAAATATTTGTGTAAGTAAGTTTTACCCCACCAGGACATCACACAGAGCGATAAACACCCGGCGACACAAAATGCTACTATGCCGATGAGGATCACCCGTGGAAAGGTCCCGGAAACCCTGTTCAACCGTAAGGTTACAGTAGGGCTCCCAGCAACCGCCAGGGCGAGGCTTCAAAATAACGAAAAATTTGATCTTACAAGGGGATGACCTTAGTACGATAATACATCCCGGCGGCAGACAATGAAAGATCTGACAACTTCAAACACGAAAAATCATGAAGTCCATTACTTCTGACTGACAAAGATGAAGGGAACTAACGGACCAGACAACCAACAGCAACGGCTCGCACAATATCACACAATATTAGGGGACTATGATGAGTTATTTATTAAAGTATTTGCTAGTTCGTCTATGCAGGACCTCCAGAATATGGAAGCTCGTGCACCTTGTGAAAAAAAAAAACATTGTGTATGGACGGGCTGAACTCCCGGTAGAGGTCCTCCCCCCCCCCCCCCCCCCCCCCCCCCCCCCCCCCCCCCCTCCCCCCCCCCCCCCCCCCCCCCCCCCCAAATATATAAAAATAAAAAGAGAGAACAAAGTGGACAATAAATATTCTAAAAAACTAACTCTATAGTAAAGTAAAAGTAAAGGACCCTTCTCCACGCCCTTAGGCGTATAGGGCATACAGGGCTAGACCTATATTTTTATAGACCAATCGGCACAAGATGGGTGATGTGGTCAGCATCACGCCAGCTGCCTTTACTTCCCGGGCTGCACCCGGTACCCACTCAAGGCTGGGTCGACCTGGGAGCCAAAGTCATTTTTGAAAAAAGTCCGGCTCCGCCAAGGGGCGAACCCACGACCTTCCGATCCACGACAAGCGTAACTCTATAGTAAGTATTCTTAAATTCAGTAATCATCGTCACCTTGTGGGATGCAATTCCCCCCGCCCCCCGGTTATTTTGAAGCCCCATCCTGGCTGTTGCCAGGGGCCCTAATACAGCCAAACGGTTGAACCGGATTTCCGCGAACTCTCCACGGGTGATCCTCATCCGAATGGTAGCACTTTGTTTCACGGGGTGTTTGTCGCTCTGTGTCATATCCTGGCGGGGTAAAATTTACTTACTTATTCTTATATTACTTATTATAAAAACAAACTAGCCCCAGTATGGGATGCGGTTGTTCGTAATTTTAGGTCCCCACTCCGGTTGCAGTCAGAAGCCTAATATAACCTAACGGTTGAAAAGGGGTTTGGGACTTGTGCCCGGGTTGTCTTCATCTGAATGGTGTCACTTTGTGTCACTGAGTGTTGGTCGTTCGTTGTATGGTCCTGCCGGGGTTATATCATATACATATTCTTAAATTTATACTCGTAGAGAGCAGTGTGCGTGTGAAAAAAAAAAATTTATGTTGAAAATTTAACTTATTTCTGGTAAAATTATGACGTTTTAAATACACACAATTCCGATTAACTGGAATGCTAAATGATACATAGTAAACACGACACGTATCTCCTCCCATATGCCCGATGCGTCTAAAAGGAGTGAAAATGGATCTTTATTTACTTACTTATTTACTCGTTGTTTGATTGCCAGACTGTCTTTCCTTTAATGTACATAAAGTGGACCCTGCGCATTCCTATTTAATTTTTTTAAAGCGGGCTCAAGCACACACTCACACACACACACACACACACACACACACACACACACACACACACACACACACATATATATATATAGGGTGTATATTTAATGACTGTAGGCTTTTAAAAATCAATTCTTTGAGCAACGCGATTAAATACGTGTATTACGTCGTTTTAAACGCCATGTAACCGTTAGCTTATAACATCACTGCTATATGCAGGTGTTTTAGTCATTGCTCTTAGCTTTAATGGTGGTGACTATTAAGTAAAGAGTATTTTTGGTTGAACAGAACTTTAAAAGAATCAGACACACTATAGCAGTATACGCTGCAATAACTCCATAGATGATGATTACAAAATTGGGAACAGCAATATTTAGAAAATATATCATTAAAAATACACCCTGTATGTAATCAAGTGTGTCTGTGTATGTACGGACGCGCATATATTTAGGCTGTTCCTTTGTGCTTTTTAAAATTACTATATAGATACGCGTACATAGATCTTTATCATTTTTTCATTTCCTTTTGCATTATATTTAGACATAAAATACAAATACAAATAAATATCTTTTAGGTGGATTCATGCATGCATTCATTACAATTTTGTCCACAAATGTCCACTTTCTTTGACAAAATAACAATGGCTTGTGCATGTTCTCTTTTACACAAACTTAGAACTCTTCTTCATTAAGATACACACCCTGAACATGACTAGTCGCTCTCTTGGAAAGGAGGGACGAGGGTAATTTTCAAGGAATGAAATGTGTTAAATGAAACTGTGATTTTTCTATTCCGAGCTATCTGAAATTAGGATTTATCCTTAACTGACAGTCTGTACTATCTTCGATGTCACTATTCAAGCCAGATACATCACTTGTGGGTTCTAAAATAAAATAAATATTAGAATTCTCCTTCAAAGAGTCAGCTCGTGTGTTGTCATCCATGCTTCTCGTGCCTGCAGTACATGGTATGTCTATGCTAGGTTGTCTCAAATCCGAACCACATCTTTTATTTGCCGAATGTACCCTACATGTAATTGAATCAACTTCTTTATTTAAAATGTTCGCTTTTGGCTGTTTTTCGTGGTCAGTCTCGAATGGCGGACACACACACCTAGATATGACATGTTGATTCCACATACTGTTTTCGATCTGTGGCGTTACACGGGATGTGGTGCATTTAGTCTGAGGACAGCCAAACGTAGTGTCTTTGCTTTGCTGAAGACTTTGATGAGTTTTTGGCATTTCGTTCAAAATAGTATATTGAGCCGGTAAAGGCGGCAAGGGTCCTAATTTTGCAGAAATTCTCGAGGCTTCTGATCTTGAAGTAAAGTCTGAAAGTTTGGGCTGCAGTTGGGAGCAATTAAATGATGTTGCCATGGTGTATTCTCTGCTGTGATTGATATGGTTCTCCGGAATACCAGAAGTAAACAAATCGGAATTAGAAACGTTCAAGTTTTCATATCGTTTGTCTAAAACGTCGTGTGGCTTTTGCGAATTTGCCAATATGGGCTTCTGTTGTGACATTAAGATCTTCTGCAAGTTACTAGCAAAAGTATTGCTTTCTCTTAAATTGTTTATATAGCCACCTGCATCGCAGACGGGTTTTAAGATCAAGTCATGATCGATGGCACAGTCAGGGCTGTTTTCTCGGAATCCCCGATGGGCCAGTCGAAGATTTCTGTTATGAAACATGTTAGAAATGTCTTCAGAACTGGCCCAGACGTAGGGAGTTGTTTGAGACTGCACGCGGTAATAAGCTTTGTCAATCAGCGTCGTTTTCTCCTGAGTACTGCTGACTTTGAACATGCTTAGCTGACATACTATTTTATTGCTTTCCTCAGCCTGCAAAGATGACGTGTTTGGACGCAAGTCATGAAGGACATCTTTGAAATTTTTATCTTTCTGACAGCTGCAAAGACTGTAGGATTTCTCAGATTCTGGCTTTCGATTCAAAGTTTCGTACATGTTGTGGCTTTGCAAGGATTCCCTGCTGACATTTTTCATGTCCCGGTGGTAAAACGATAAACTTCTGTCAATACTGCGAAGCTGAGTATTGTCGATGTCTTCATTTCTAAAAAGCGAGTGTCTGTCCAATGTTTCATATACTCGCTCCTCGTGGTTGACCTCTTCTAGGTAATCTGGATTTTTCTGTTGATATGCAGATATTTGACCTGTGCCAAGTGCAACCATCATTGGGTGTGGTGGATACCGCAGAGGTCCAGCTGGGAGATTCGGTGCCGCTTGAAAGGGGAAGTCCATTGGAGTTATAGCAGCAGGTAATGTGTTGTCAACTTTTGAATGGCGTAAAAGATGTGATCCTAGTATGCAGTTCGAGTCCAGTTTTGTACAATGTCTTGCCGTTTTCTCGGGAATACAGGTAGAAACATTCACCTGGAATACAACACAACAAAAGATGAAAAATATAGTTCACTCAGATATAGTATAGATTGATTGATTTGATTTTAAGAGATATAGTATAGTCCTCTCAAATAAAGTATAGTCCTCTCAAATATAGAATAGTCTATCTAGGTATAGCATAGGCTCCTGTGGGCTCAGTTGGTGGCTGAGCGCCCCTCCCCTTCTGCCGCCCCACTAATAATTAATAAAAGCTCTTTGTTGATGGCTTCTTATTTTAAAATCAGCCCAGCCATGTCACGTGATTTCAAGTAGAATAAACACCGATAAAGTTTAGCTTAATGATACTGTCGTGTCCTAGAATAACAATAAGCCAGTGCTTCGTGTTAAAGTGTATGTGTTATCATGGAAGACATAATATATTTCCTGGCTAGAAATAACAAAGCAGGGTTATAATCTGAAAGACTGTCTGGAGAAATGTATGAAGTTGTTCCCAAAAATTCTGGACCGGAAAGGGGGGGGGGGGGGGAGGGGGGAAGCGGTTCTCAAGTTTCGAGAGCCCTCCCCCTCCCCCCCCCCCCCCCAATTGTTGTGTGCGTTTTTTTTTTGGAGGAGGAGACACCCCCACCCCCACCCCCCCACCCCACCCCCCCCCCCACCCCGCTCGCAGGCTAATAATTTTGAAAGAAGATTGTATCCCTGTAACCATGTATAGAAAGTTTCTTTAAAGGTGACTGCGTATACATTTCATATAATAATAATAAAAATTATTATTATTTTTATAAAGTGCTGAAAGGCAAATGAATATAATAATATAATATTAAACTTATGAACAAATTCTTCAAAAAATGATTTATATGCACGGTTAAGGGAAATTATTTGCCTAGAAATTGTGAAACGTAGAGAGGAGAGCGTCATTTGGGTGTCCCCAGAGGTTTCTTACCCAATGGGAGTGGGGGGATCTGAAGGGGTCTGAGTCCCTACCCAGTTTTTGCTGTGGTCTAGGTGGGACTGAGCATCCTCCCCAATGTTTTATTTATATGGGGGGGGGGGGTGTAAAACTGTCCACTCCAATTTTTAACTTATAATTCTGTAGGGGTGGCAGGGTTGCGCTCCCTAATGTTAATTTCGTGGTGTCGCTTGTAGTATAGTTCAAATCAACCTAAAATAGCTACCGGGAAATATTCTGGGAAGTTAAGGTGGAAGGTATGACAATTGGTAGACAAGACTTCTTCTCAGCATCCAGCGGCTATGAACTCCATCGGATAGTGTCAGCTTGGTCCACTTCTGGGCTTTGGTCCTGTCCCAGAACATGCATTTGTGCGCGCATATCAATTTTACACGTGTGGCTTATTTGTATGCAGACTGTTGGTTCCTCGCTTAAGGCAGATGCTCTCCGACTTCAAAGGAAACAATTCTAATTAGTCGCCTTTTATGTCATGCTTGTTAGGGAGTAGTGAATTTTTTCTTAAAATCGGACCCTGAAAGGCAAGATAGAACGGTTAAAAACAAAATGGTCATCAAAAATTACGTAACCGCACCTACCTCATCAATGACGTCATAGACTCCTATATCAGACGTCTCATGAGAAGTCTCGATTGTGTGACAGCTTTTCTTTCTCCGTTTTCCCGCTGATCTGTTAATGATAAAAGATTTTTTTTTCTTCTCCTAATGACTTGTTTAATGCTGTATACTATATCGTTTTCAATGTTTATAAAGCCACTCATCCATAATGGATTTTTGCACATAAGTAAGACAACATTAAGTAGTGTAGTAACACTGGTACAATTTGATAATATTCAAGTAACCTCTAACACAAATGTCTGAAGACAATATTGAACATAAACTGGGATGAAATCAAGAGAGGTGAAGAAATGAGAGGAATATCTGGACAACCAGTAGTATCAACAATTATAAGACATAGAGGTTAGGTTTAAGTTAGTCTCCCCAAACTGGGGGCTGGTCTACTCTCCTGCAGTTGCGAAAATGCCGCTCTTTGTTGTTTGCGTTCTAGGCTGTCTTGCATTAACGTTTTTATACCAAAACAGAGAATGCCTGTGACATAGGTTGCAGCACTCTCTGGGGGTTTGTATTAGACCCAGTTTGTCCATATTTTAGGGTGTTAAAAGCGCTGGCGTGTTGAAATATTCAACACGCGATATCGAAGGCATTGACGAACACCCCTTAACCTTGTGCCAAGGCCACATGGCTCTAGACCTACCAATCAGAAGTGAGCTAGTGTGTATATGTGCGGGATCTGGGGAGCAAAACATTACTTTTACTGACATAGAATATAGCACTATACTGGACACATCCTAAGAAGAAACTAGCAGAGAATCGCCAGAATGATGGAGGCGAAGATGCCCAAAAGAACATTGATGAGAGAGGCCAAAGACGCTTGAGTGGATTCCATCTATGACTGAACTGACTGCAAATGATAGAACGGAATGGAATAATAGACTGCCATATAATTACACAA
This sequence comes from Candidula unifasciata, assembly GCA_905116865.2. Classification (NCBI taxonomy): domain Eukaryota; kingdom Metazoa; phylum Mollusca; class Gastropoda; order Stylommatophora; family Geomitridae; genus Candidula; species Candidula unifasciata. Next base: position 198,526 of record CAJHNH020005534.1, read on the forward strand.
CAGGATAATGAATGAATGAATGAATGAATGAATGATGAACCTCTAACACATCTCAGTTTTTGCATGAAAAAAAAGATGGTTGTGATTTTTGTTGTTGTTGCTCTACCTATGCACCAGTCCTGACCTACGAGTTTGAGTCATAAGCCATTTCAACAGCTCACAGAAGTCAGCTTCAGGCGTCACAACTCTGAGATAACTTAGAAAGGCGGTCCAAGTGACAAGAAGGGACAAAGTTCGCAATCAGACAAGATCTTGATACCACACGGTGGCACTTTGTGTCATCGGGTGTTAATCGCTTGTGTGCTGTCCTGGTGGGGTAAAACTACTACTACTACTACTACTACTACTACTACTACTACTACTACTACTACTACTGCTGCTACTACTACTACCACCACCACTACTACTACTACTTCTACTACTACTACTACTACCACCACTACTACTACTACTACTACTACTACTACTACTACTACTACTACTACTACTACTACTACTACTACTACTACTACTACTACTACTACTACTACTACTACCACCACCACCACTACTACTACTACTACTACTACTACTACTACTACTACTATTACTACTACTACTACTACTACTACTACTACTACTACTACTACTACTACCTCTACTACTACTACTGTGTCATCGGGTGTACTACTTTGTGTCATCGGGTGTTAATCGCTTGTGTGCTGTCCTGGTGGGGTAAAACTACTACTACTACTACTACTACTACTACTACTACTACTACTACTACTACTACTACTACTACTACTACTACTACTAATACTACTGTAGCACCGAATTTGTTACGTCTGATTATCAGTCGGCACTTCGGAAGGTTAAGAAAATAGACAAATGTGGCGTGGGTGAATCCAAAGCATCAGCATATTAACATTACAGGGAATCAAATGGTTAACTATTGGTGCTATACCGGAGTGCAAGCGAATGAAAGAGTGGATTTTCTGGCTACCAAAGCGTTTGCTGGGAGTCGCCATGGCGTTGGCGGCTAGACGCTTGCCTGCGGATCGGAAGGTCGCGGGTTGGCGTCCTGGCGGAGCCGGAAGTTTTTTTTTTTAAATGACCTTGACTCCCAGGTCGACCTAGCCTCGAGTGGGTACCAGGTGCAGTCATTTGAAGTAGAGGCGGCCGGTGTGATGCTGACCACATCACCCACCAAGCGCCGATAAACTATAAAAATAGAGGTCTAGTCCTATCTGTTAGAAAGTGTGAATCAGGAATTAGCAGTGGATGCAGTAAAGGGGGACGTGTCAAAGGAACAGAACAGCGAGTGTAAAACTAGAGCAGTTCCCATCCACACCTTAAGACATTTGTTGGGGGAGACGGAGCATCTGTGGGTATGCCCGGTGTGCTGTGATGTCGATTCTCAAGTCAATTACTACCAGACCAATGCACCAAGCGAAGAAAGAAGACACTCACTTGGGCTTCCGTTGTATAAGACAACAAGCGATGACCACAACAACCAAGGAAATGAATACAGCACACACGACCGGTAGCAGTATATGACTGATGGTCAAGCTTCCCAATGTTGAAGGGTCAAGTCTGGGAAAACGCAAACATGTTATATTAGTCACCATGTATAAAAGAATGAGTGAATCAATGAAATAATAACCTGAAATATATAACTGCGCTCGGCACATTCCCACACGTGCTTCGTTCCCTTCTTTAGCATCTAGCAAAGAGTTGACTTGCAGATTGTACCAGAAGACAAACACTTTCAGCGTTTTTACTGATTGATTACCGAGTAACAATGTATACTTAGAAATATTTCCCCGGTGAATCAAGAAATTTTTCCCTGGTGACTCAAGAAATATTTCTCCGCTGACTCAAGAAATATGTCCCCAGTTACTCAAGAAATATTTCCCCGCTGACTCAATAAATATTTCCCCGGTGACTCAAGAAATATTTCTCCGGTGACTCAAGAAATATTTCCCCAGTTACTCAAGAAATATTTCCCCGCTGACTCAAGAAAAATTTCTCCGGTGACTCAAGAAATATTTCCCCGGTGACTTGAGAAATATGTCCTCGGTGACTCAAGAAATATTTCCCCGGTGACTCAAGAAATATTTCTCCGCTGACTCAAGCTGTCCTTTATTCTCACGCCTATCGTTACACAGCATGTCTTACAGGCCTGTCATCATAAAGTGCTTTGCCGACTGGCGTGCGCGATCATGCCTCTTAACACTCTGCGATCTGCAACTGAGTGTATCAGTTCGTGTGTTTACACCCTTCCATGCCATGACAAAAGACTGTCAAGTTTCTGTTCCAGCTGTCTTCCTCTGTCTCTCTTTCCACATATCTTTCTATTGGTCACAACATGTTCCGTTTCCCCTCTTCTCATAACATGGCCGAAAAAAAAATTATGACCGTCTCTTTCTGATGTTTGTGACAAGTTGTCTTGTCTTCGGGCATTCCCCTTTTTCAAAACTGTCTGGGTTGCTCTTCTTAGCTGTCCAAGGAATTCTAATGATTCTTCTGTAAAACCACATATCCGCGGCTTGAAGATATGGTTCTGCTTGTTTATTATTTGTCGAGGCGTAACATCCGTGTGTTAAAACTGGCTGTACATAGCATGATAGAATTCTTTTCCCAGCCTCCAGTAACTTGGATTTATTGCATAAAGTGTTCTCATGTTGCCAAAAACAGGCATGTAAGCAGAAGAGATAACGGCGGTACCTGAAAATATCATGGATTGGCCAGAAATGCAATTATTTTAAGTGTTTCGGCAAAGGCTAGTGGTTCATCCTGCAACTACTCAGCCTATAATCCAGCAGTCCCAGTTCCGTCTTTGTGTTTTGATCATAAGTGCAACCAATTACCATAATATTTTTTGCGGCTGGCATGTTGAATATAAATGTTTAAAATGCTAATTACCACAGAGGAAAGCAATACTCTAAGAAAATACCCTGCCTGAATTGTTATACTGCTAAAGGCAAACTTCTTCTCTGTTATTATCATAGTCATTAACTTTGCCGTTATCATGCATCTGCCTTAGAGGCAAGGAATGATCAGTGTGCGTACAAAAAAAATCAGATCTGAAAAGCACGCAAAACTCAAGTTCTGGAAAAAGACTACAGTCTAGAAGTGGGTGAACAACCAGAACTTTACCGTGAACGCGAATGAAAAAAGTAAACCATCTGTTTGAAGAAGGGATTGCGACTGCTGGATAATAGGTTGAGTAGTTGCAGAATGAACTACTAGCCGTTGCCGAAATACTTTAATTCATTGCCTTCCTGGCCAACCCATGATATTTCTGAAGTTCTACAGTTCTTTCTCCTGTTTACATGCCAGCTAGACACTCTGTATAACGATAGGTTAGTTAGTTAGTTAGTTAGTTAGTTAGTTAGTTAGTTGGGTTATCCTCATTGCACTCCGGACATGTCCATAGGTGCTCAGATCCTCCCCTCAGTATGAACCCAACCGTCCGATGGCTAATAGTACCAGTTCTATGTTGATTAACAAGTCTTCTTGCGTAGCTGGTGTGCGTCTCGTTTTTTGCTGTGCCGATCTTAATTCCCAAGTCTGCCATTCTGGCGAGTGATGTGGATTCACTGCCACCAAAGTCCTCTATCCTTCCCATTTCTCTGAGGGCATTGATAATATCAGCATGATCCATAGGCTGACCGTCGGTAGTGATAGCGGATCCAGCCAACCTGTCAGCTCTTTCATTTCCATCGACGCCTGCGTGTCCCGGAACAAAAATAAAGGTGACTCCACGGACAGTGGACTTCTGTAATGATTCAAGCCATTGTCTTCGCACTGAACCTGCCTGAACCCTCCGGATCATACTCATTGAATCACTGAGTATACACACGCGGGTGTATTTTTGTGTTTCAAGCCAGGCAAGCGCTTGTGTCACTGCCATCACCTCCATCGTCATGCTGCTGGTTGTCATGGAGAAGGCGCCGTTGGCTTCTTTGACTGTTCTGCCCGCTGAGCGTGCTGTAAATGCCCATGCACTTCTTCTTTGGCGTATAACGGATCCGTCTGTATAGATTATTGCATCTGCTTCGTCTGAATTTTCACCGATGAGAGCGTTGACCTCTGCATTAACAGCAACAGGATTCTCTTCTCTACATCGCCTGTTGAGTGTGACAATACAGGAAAATGTACAAATAAACGCCTGAGGCACAGGTATCCATTCTGCACCAGGTATGATGTCGGTTAGGCTGCATATTTGCCTAATAACATCTTCTGCCCGACCCAGCCACGATTTCCCCCTCTTCAGTCTGTCGCCCTTTTCACTAAAAAGCGCTTGATGCAGTGGGTGTTTCTTATCAGCACATATTTTGAGATATGCCCGAGCCCTCCACATCCTGATCCTTTGGTTCATTGTTGGAAAGTATAGCGATAGGTGTGAGGATGAAGTACAATCTGAGCCACGAAGAAATATTTCCAAGTATACATAGACTACTCGGTAGTCTAATAACAGTAAAAGAACCACACCCTTCTCACTCTGGCCATCTGAGTACTATACAGGCTTGAGAGCAATGGCAAGGCTGTCAGTTTGCTTGTAGGCATGTGTGTCCCCCGAGTCCCTGGGGAAGTGAGTTCCCTTAAACATTAGACAGTATTTTTGTATTTCTGGGGCTGCAGCCTAATTAAGAATACTCGATGAATCACAGGGCCATTATTCAGACTGCGAGTGAACATAAACCTGGTTCCACCGTTTAAGAGTTATATAGTGATAACTTAATGTTCTGATTCCCGTAGCCTTGTCATTGGAGCGAGTCACGATATGAGAAAGACCGAAGTTTATAAAAGTGATATGCCCAAAATCAGTGCCTGTCCACCGCACTCTGCCTTAAATGTTGACTCGGCATAAAGGTTTAAAACAAAACACTTTAAATAAAATGCACACGATTTCTTACAGTGAACAGCCTACCCTGAATTGTTGTGCGTATCGTTTGGTGTATTCTTTCCTGTCCCACCGGCAGTCACAGATGCCATCTAGGATTTATTTATTGTTATAAAATGGAAGCTATCAAAATAAGCACACCGTAATTCTTTGTTAAGGATACCACAACACTATTTGCCGGTGAAAATGTGTATAATTTACCAGTCCATTTCTTTCTGTCTAGCATAATTTGATTTCACTAATAACACTGTCTCCCACGCTGTCGTTTTATACTGTCTACAAAAGAGAGCGGTTCTAGTTACGCTGCCAGTGTGGCTTCTCGGGGGACAAACATCAACACTCACTCAACACTGGCCACCATAATTAATTAGTCGACAATACATGCCAATTAAAAAGGCACTAATGGTATTTCCCCCAAGTGGTAAGTAACAATGGAAAGACGATGCAGGGGAACCGGCAGAGCGAAGGAGCCTTCGCTGACGAGCAAGGTGACCTATTATGAACTCTGGGCTTTCAAGCGAGTGTGCCATTGAGTGGCCACGAGAGTTGTTTCCGGGAAGCATACCGCACGGTCAGTCTGAGAACGTGAGATAGAACCGACCTCTGGTCCACTAGTCATCGTAACGGCTCCTAGACTAAGACGAACAGTTAAGACTGGTCGCCAAAGTGCTTGTTGCATCAATCAATGGTGCCGGCAGATTGACTTCTTTTTTTTTTTTTTTTTAGTTTTACCAGTAAAATATATATATATATATATATATATATATATATATATATATATATATATATATATATATATATATATATATATATATATATATATATATATATATATATATATATATATATATATATATATATATATATATATATATATATATATATATATATATGTTACCGCCATTCACCTCACATTTTAAATTCATATTTTTAAGATATCTTCCGTGTAACATTATTCGTGTTCACAACTGAACGAGCCTGTTTGTTTTGTTAAAATATATGGTTATTTGTACCGAATAAAATGAACTTGTCGAACAGCCTGACTATGTTATCAGAGGAGCATGCTTTTTGTTCCCTTTTCATTGTGTCTGGACAATGGTCGCGTGTCGAGTTGGCTGGAGTCGCACAGACGTGTTTTAAAGTCTAAACACTTCCTGTGCTATTTGGGGGGTCCAAAAAATGTATGTTATCCTATAATTAGCTAGCCATTTTGTCATTGTTTGAGTAATGACACCTAACATATGTAAGCCTCTTTACAATATAATAACGTAAGTGTCTATAGTTTGGTGTTACTAGACTGTACACATAAAATATATATGCTTGATTTTGGAATCCATAAAAATAGGAGGCGACGTCCGTGGCTGTGGCGGTGCGAGTCCGACACGTAATTTTATCGTACCGCGATCGAAATCCGCTGATGGCTGCGTGGATTTTTATCATGTTATGGGGCGTCATAGGTTGACCCAGCCTAAAATGGGTACCAGAATGTATGTCCTAGGGAAGTAAAGACAGCCGGCGTAATGCTGACCAGATTACCCACCTACTGCCGAATGGTCTGTAGAAATATGGGTGCTCTTCCCATATGTCCGATAAGCCTAAAAGTGTGAAAGGGAGAGTCTTTACTTTATTAAATTGTGATCCCAACAGGGTCCATGTCTCGACGCATCGCCTACATAAATGGATGTTTGCGTAAACTGTCATTGTGATCCGAGCAGGGTCCATGTCTCGGCGTATCGCCTACATAAATGGATGTTTGCGTAAACTGTCATTGTGATACGAGCAGGGTCCATGTTTCGGCGTATCGCCTACATAAATGGATGTTTGCGTAAACTGTCATTGCGATCCGAGCAGGGTCCATGTTTCGGAGTATCGCCTACATAAATGGATGTTTGCGTAAACTGTCATTGTGATCCGAGCAGGGTCCATGTTTCGGCGTATCGCCTACATAAATAGATGTTTGCGTAAACTGTCATTGTGATCCGAGCAGGGTCCATGTTTCGGCGTATCGCCTACATAAATGGATGTTTGCGTAAACTGTCATTGTGATCCTAGCAGGGTCCATGTCTCGGCGTATCGCCTACATAAATGGATGTTTGTGTAAACTGTCATTGACATCGCGGGTGCCCTGACTGTCAAGAAAGCTTTTCTTTACAATTCATAATAAATGGGCAGCATAATGTCTCTGATAAATGTGCACACAGACAGGGACTGTGCAGAAGATGTGTATGTGTGCGTTTCTATCTATCTATCTATCTATCTATCTATCTATCTATCTATCTATCTATCTATCTATCTATCTATCTATCTATCTATCTATCTATCTATCTATCTATCTATCTATCTATCTGTCTGTCTGTCTGTCTGTCTGTCTGTCTGTCTGTCTGTCTGTCTGTCTGTCTGTCTGTCTGTCTGTCTGTCTGTCTGTCTGTCTGCCTGCCTGCCTGCCTGCCTGCCTGCCTGCCTGCCTGCCTGCCTGCCTGCCTGCCTGCCTGCCTGCCTGCCTGCCTGCCTGTCTGTCTGTCTGTCTGTCTGTCTGTCTGTCTGTCTGTCTGTCTGTCTGTCTGTCTGTCTGTCTGTCTGTCTGTCTGTCTGTCACTAAACATACTAAATATTTTCGTTTTATAAAGCGAATAAACCAATAAATTAAAAAAATGTATGTACAATTATATGTATACATGTTTCGGTGAATGTATATTTATATGCGTGTGTACCATATATATATATACAGCAGTTCCTTTCAATTTTACGAATAAAACGAACAAAACAAATGCCAAAAAAGAGAATTTCTATACATACATTTATATATATGTATATATATGTGTGTGTATGACACACACACACATACACACACTCACACACACATTATACCACAGCAAGCTTTGTGCACAGACCAGGCGCGAAGCAAATAAACGGCCGACCATGCATTCCACGCACAGAGAGTATAAAAGTCCCTGGGAATACCAATTTACGAAGCGCGCAAACGAGCACTTTCGTGTAAATTATACTTCTCTGCACCGCAAGATGCCAGAGAATCTAGATGAGATGAGATGATGAGGGCGGAGTTAATTGGGGCGGAATTTCGAAGAATTGCATCATACTGGTCATTTTAAAAAGAAAGTTTGAACCCATGAACTTCGGATACGCAGGCTCCCCGTGTGGGTTCTGTGGTCCGATTGTAGTGAAAAACAAATGGAACCACTGCCTTCCCAACAAGCTTGTCGTAAGAGTCGACGAAATGGGAAGGGGTGGGCTTCCTTCAATGTCCGAGTGCACCTGCCTGAGAGACAAGGAATCAACAGCCTGTATACAAGCAAAGTCAGATATGTAAAAGATATGTGCACGCAACACTCAGGCTCTGGAACATGACTAAAGTCCAGAGGTGGATGAACAGCCGGAAGTTTCCGCCGGTGTTTACCGTCGGCAAACGTCAAGAATTTTAGAATGTCGGTGAACAAATTAAGAAGAAGAATAAAAGCAACAGATATGTGGTTTCTAATACAATTTGTTACGAATACCTTGGACGGCCTGAATAACTAACAACGTTTGTTTGAAAGAAGATAATGAAAGTAGATCTCTATTTACAACAATGAGAAGGAAAGAGACACTGTTCTTTGGCCACGTAATGAGAATGGAGGCTTTGGGGGGAAAAAATCGTGACAACTGGAAAGAGGGATAGAGGCAGACAAAGAGAGATAATGTTGGATGGACTGAAACGATGGCATGGAGGGATATCATAAAACTGTAAATGCATGTTTATTATGCATGCACTTGTATGTTTGAAATAAGACGATTTGCAAAGTGTGACCTGAACTCTGCCTAATCTGGTTGTGCTAAAGTTGTGATGAACTTTTCTTTATGACTGTGTCCGAATCGAGGCTTATATTGTGAGTTAAGTTAACCGTTCGCTGAACCATGTGTGAACTGGTTTGTGTGATTGAAAGTTGATGGCGTGCAAAGTGTGAACAATTCTGAGATTGTGAGTTCATTATTTTAATCGTGTACTGAACGACGATTCAGCTTGTTTTGTTTTTTTGAAAGTTGGCGATGTATAAATTGTGAACTCTGCTTAGATTGTGAGTTCATATTAATCGTATGGTGAGCGATGCGTGCACTTGTATGTTTGAAATACAACGATTCACAAAGTGAGGCATGCTCTGTTTCGACTGGTTTTGCTAAGCTGGTGATGAGCGGATCTTTAATTTGTTTTTATTATGATCGTATTCAAATCGAGGCTTGAACTCTGTTTATATTGTCAGTTTGTTTGGTTAATCGTGTGTTAATAGATGTTTAAGCTGGTTGGTTTGGTTGAAAGTTGACGATGTGTAAAGTGTGAACTCTGCTTGGATTGTGAGTTAATGTTAATCATATGATGGGCGATGCGTGAACGTATTTGAAATAGGACGTTGAGCAAAGTGAAACATGATCTCTGCTCAGATTGTGAGATGGTGACATCATTAGGCCAGTCTAGTGGTGAGCAGTGCGTGAACTTGAATAAGAAATGGCGATCACCATAGTGATGTCAACACTGCTGAGAATATGAGTTCAGTATATTATTTAATTAATCATTTGTTGAGAGTTGTTAAATTTGTTTGAAATAAAACTGTATACGAATTTAGATAAGACTTTATTAGGATTGTGTGTTTGTGTTGTTAATCGTGTGTTGAGCAATGCGAGAAACTGTTTGTTTGAGATAATACTTTGTGCAAATTCTTCTTCTTCTTCTTCTTCTTCGCGTTCACCAGCTGTAAACTCTGGTGTAAAGTTCTGGTTTTTCGTCCACTTCTGGACTGCAGTCCTGTTCCAGAACCTGAGTGTTGCGTGTGCATCAGTTTTACAGATCTGATTCAATTGAATGCAGACTGCTGGTTCCTTGCCTCTCAGGCAGATGCACTCCGACTTCAAAGGAAGCTCCCCAGTTAGTCGACTCTTACGACATGCTTTTGGGGAGGCAGTGGGTCTATTCTTGTTTTCCCCACAATAGGGCCCCGGAACCCACACGGGGGCTTTGTGCAAATTGAACCATGAACTGCAACATTTTATTGACATGAATACCACTGAGTATCACTCTTCTCCTCCGTTCACCTGCCGAGGTCAAACGTCATCGTCAAATGCATTGTCGAGTGGTGTGGGCGTATCCCGCCTCTCAACAACTGTGGATCTTCAGCAGCATGTTTCAGTATGCGGACACTCTTTCATGCTATGGCAAAAGGCTGTCAAGAAACCACTCGGGTTGTCTTTCAAAGATATACCCAGTTAACCCATGTCTAGGGTTCATGCTCCCCCCCCCCCCCTCCCCAATAAAATAGCAAACTTAATACACTTAATAAACAAATGAATGAATGCATTTTCCTGATGTTTGTGACACGTTGGTTTCGGGTCTTCGTCTTTTTTCAAAACATCTGGATTATTCGTTTTAACTGTCCATGGAATTTTAAGCATTCTTTTTTAAAACCACACTCATGCGACCTCAGGTCATTGTTTGACTTGTTTACTAATTGTCCTGGACTCGCTGCCGTACGATAAAGGACGCCAATATTTACGTATTCAGTGAAAATCAGCTGTCAGCTTTAGGTTGCTGACATCTCCTTAGAGTTTTCCTCAGATGTATGGTGCAGACCACAGCATTTTCTCAGTTCTGCATAGTTAGACATTCTTTGCAGCAAACGTTGAGTTGTCATTTTTACTAATTCCATAACTACATTCATAGGTGTCCCCTATCTTTAGCCTACTGAACAAATAGTGTTTAGTTGATGCTTCTTTGCGTTCGGTTTTCTATGCTCAGATCAGACCATTCTATGTGTTGCCTCTGTGAACTTGAAAATCAGCTGCAGGTCCTTCATGGTACCCCACAGTTTGCTTTGCACACTTTACTGTTAAGGCCAAGTTTCTTGTGTTTTTTATAAAACCACATCTCTGAGCAGATGCATCGCCACAAATAAAACACTGGGGAGTTTAGGGGGAGGAGGAATTAACCCCACTACCCTGCCCCAGTATCGTCTTACAGATTTTCTAGTTACAAATCGGGGCGCGGTGTTGGGCGGTGCTCAAACCCCCCCCCCCCCTTTCCTATCCCATTTGCCCACTCCACCCCCGATCTCCCTCCGTACCCCATAAACTGGAGAGGGAGACTCAGCTAAAATGAACTCCCTGGGCTTGAAACTTTGATCTGATATTTTTATAATGTGGCACTGAGTTACGAAACTATATCATAGCACATAGGGCTGTGTTATGTTATATTGTCACAATCGACTTCGCTGCACATTGTGCATTTCCCATGCGGGCTCAGTGCAAACCATTAAAGACCTCCACTTTCAGTGTGTACCACATTCCCCGTACTCGCCAACCCTAGGCCAAAGTTATTTCTGTGGGCAGGGGTCTTCGTGGCCTCGAGGCATGGCGTCCGTCTCTAGTGCTAGAGGTTCCGGGTTCAGTCTCCGTTAAGGGCTGGGATTTTTTCACGTGGACTTGGACTTCTAGTAATCCCCCCTGGTCTCTGGGTAGTGAGATCGGACGCTCATGTGCATTTGTGCGCACGTAAAAAAAAAAAAAATCACTCAGCAGTTGGAAATCGTAAAAAGTAACCTAAAGGCGCTGCCGGGGCAAAATTTGGAGTTTAAAATCTACAACTTCAAAAAAAAAATATTACAGGAACCTCGCCGGCGCTGTACACTGTGTTGAGCTTCTTCGGACTCGGACTTGATTTAGAAGAAGAACAGGGCACTACAACAGGGCGTTACAACCTATGTGCCATGATGTTCAAACCTCAAACCTCAACGATTGGTGTATGCAGCTCAAAGTGTCTGGGAGAAAAACCTTGTCAGTCCGAGGAATGTTGAATTAAGAATCGACATCACAGAACGCGGGACAACACATGAGTGCTCCGTCCCCATCTTTTGCAGCCAAGGGGAAAAAAAAAGTAAAGATCCCTTTAAACGCCCTTAGGCGCATCGGGCACCCATATTTTTATAGACCAATCGGCACTCGGTGGGTAATGTGGTCAGCATTACGCCAGCCGTCTTTACTTTCCCAGGATAGCCCATCCTGGTATCCATTTGAGGCTGGGTCAACCTGCGACGTCTGAGTTCAAATTCCGCTGGCACCAGTAACTGTCTGATTGTATATCCGTCTCGCTCTTCCCTTGAGTGTTGAGCGTCGGTCAGATCCCCTATCCCGATAAAGAGGAACAGCAAGTGGTGCATGGGTGGTTACTGAAATCCAAGAACTTTATCGATGCTGAAGGAGTTCTATTAAACTCAGTGGCGACTTCTTCGGAAAATAATACAAAATTTTTTTTTTAACCTTGTCATAATACACTTACCAATTGAAAAAAAAAGCTTTGACGATTTTAAGTTGTAGCCCCTTAAAAATATCTTAACTCTAGAACCAAAGGACAAGGTTCGATACTAAACACTATGACATTTCAGAACGTTGTATAATGTAATGACCTACTTTGCCGTTGACCGTCTGTCGTGCAAGTTGTAGCGTCTCTATAGGGAGGCTGCGAGGTCTCGAGGCCCGGTGTCCGCCTTGAGTGCTAGAGGTCCCGGGTTATAAATCTACACAAAGTATTTATGGATCCTCGCTGGTGCAACAGAGCTCGTGCGCTGTGCTGAGGTTCTTCGGACTGGGGCTTATGTTAGAAGAAGAACGGAGCACTTATGGTTTGCACCCGTGTGCCATGATGTTGATCCGTTGAATAAACAAACATAAACATATTTTCCTTCAGGTGTGTCCAGCGTACCTAAACCTGATCACAGATATCCTTCAGGTGTGCCCAGCGTACAGAAACCTGATCACAGATATCCTTCAGGTGTGCCCAGCTTACAGAAACCTGATCACAGATATCCTTCAGGTGTGCCCAGCGTACAGAAACCTGATCACAGATATCCTTCAGGTGTGCCCAGCTTACAGAAACCTGATCACAGATATCCTTCAGGTGTGCCCAGCGTACAGAAACCTGATCTCATATATTCTTCAGGTGCGCCCAGCTTACAGAAACCTGAACACATATATCCTTCAGGTGTGCCCAGCTGACAGAAACCTGATCACATATATCCTTCAGGTGTGCCCAGCTTACAGAAACCTGATCACAGATATCCTTGAGGTGTGCCCAGCTGACAGAAACCTGATCACATATATCCTTCAGGTGTGCCCAGCTTACAGAAACCTGATCACAGATATCCTTGAGGTGTGTCCGGCTTACAGAAACCTGATCACAGATATCCTTCAGGTGTGCCCAGCTGACAGAAACCTGATCACATATATCCTTCATGTGTGCCCAGCGTTGAGAAACCTGATCACAGATATCCTTCAGGTGTGCCCAGCTGACAGAAACCTGATCACAGATATCCTTCAGGTGTGCCCAGCTTACATAAACCTGATCACAGATATCCTTCAGGACAGTCACAACCAGCAGAGACCAGAATATCTCCTGGAGCAGTGGTTCTCAACCTTTCTAAAGCCGCGACCCTTTAATACAATTCCTTCATCTTCTGGCGACTCCAAAACAATTTTTTTCCTTTATAGCTTCAAAGAATATGTGTTTTCCTTTGGTCTTAGGCGACGCCTTAAAAAGGGTCGTTTGACCCCCCCCCCCCCCCCCCCCTTCCAAAAAAAAAAGGCTGTGACCCGCAGGTTGAGAACCGCTGTCCATATAAATTGTCCAAATTACAGAAAAATGAAAATATCCTTCAACATGGTCCGGGAAAACTGGGAGGGGGAGGGGGTAGGGGGTGGTGTAGAGACAAGATCAGTATTTCCCAAACTTATCTGGTCCACCGCTCCCTTGTCGCTGGAAAAAAAAATCGCCTAGCGCCCCATCTCCATCCCCCCTCAACATATCATCATCATCATGTGCCATGCTAAAATGGTATAGGTGGTTCTCTGTGGGTATTCCGGTGTCCTATTGTAGGGGGAGGGGGGGGGGTAAGAATAGAACAACTACCTCCCCAAAAAGCATGTCGTAACAGCCACGCTGTGTTGAATACCGACACTTGTTTTTAAGAGATTCTGTGGAGAGTTCAAGCACCTATTATATATGTTTTGAGGTTAAAAATCCCTCTATACATTGTATTAAACAGCCCTCTATACATTATATTAGGTACCACATATCCCCCTCATAAATTTTCGTGGGGGGAGGGGGGTGCTCATGTGGCCAGTACTCTACGGTTCAGGACCCAGTGATTCAAATGCATACTACGAGATTGTTCCGCTTTCGAGACCCGAGTCTCAAACTATTAGACTCAGGTGTGTTTGTTTTTTCCCTGGCGGTACGGCACCTCTTTTGTGCACCATATTTTTTAGCGCTATTGTAACAGACACTCTGAAATGAGTACTGGTACCTTTTTAAAGAATTATTTTGAGTACCGGCACCTTTTGTTTTCAATTCTAACCCAAGAAGAAGAAGAAATGGGAGGGGGGGAGGGGGGAATAGCCCTGCTTATACCCGAATTGAGAACTGTAGGAGCATAGCGACAAGAAGTTCGCCTGTCGGCCCGTATGTTATTGGTGTAAATCTGTCTAAACCAGTCTAAAGCCATGCTATCAAACCAAACCGACACAATCTGACCACACTATCACAAACGACGGATAGAACTATTGTGAGGCTTCACGTAACATTTCACACACATTTCCATGATATGATAAACCCGTTCTTATTGCAGGGAGACAACTATAGGACCACTATGGTCACACGCGGAGTATTTTCACATTTCAGATCTGACCAAACCCAAAATCTGTCTTCAGTACTTGTTGGCAAAATTTTAAAACTATAAATGGTGGTCCAACGGACGTTATGATGAGAAGCTCGCTCTCCTACGATATACGCCTGGCCAAATCAGAAAGAGCTGAAGCCAAGGAGGAAACATCAGAAATGAAAGGGAAAGAAGAACACAGTTGACAACAGGATAGAGATTGAGCGGTCTGATTGGGAGGAAAGAAACATTAAGACCAGAGACGGCGCAAATACCAAAACTTAAGCCACTAAAGTGGCACAAATAAACAAGACCACAAATACTGCCGGAGACTGTTGGCAGCTTCGGCTAGCTAGCAGCAGGTTGAACGTATTTGAGTTTTTGATTTGTTCTTAAAAGGAATTGGAATTGGAGTCTAAAGTTAGTTTCCTTAGGTAAAGCAAATTGTATTTTTTTTTTTTTTTTTCAAAACGACCTTGGTTCCCAGGTCAGATCAGCCTAAAATTGGGACCAGGTAACGTTCTCAATAATAAAGGCGTCGGATGTGATGTTGATCATATAACCCAATGAGTACCGATTGGTAAATATAACCGTGCGTGTCGGATGTGCTGAAGACGTAAAACGTGTCATTTACTTAACATAATCACCGATAATCGACTATATCCGTCAGGACATCCAACTTACGGATACCTGATTAAAACCTTCAGGACATTCTGACTTGCAGATCCATGAATGTATCCTTGAGGACAGTTTAACTTACAGAGATCTCAATATATCCTTCAAAACCTCCAATTTACAGAAACCTGAATACACCTTACAGGACAGTCCAATTTACAGAGACAGAAAACATCTTTCAGATCAGCCAAACTTACAGCGACCGGAATACTCAGTTCAGATCAGTCCAACTTAGAGAGATCTGAATGCACCTTTCAGGACAATCCAACTTAAAGAGACAGGCATACCCCATTCAGGATGGTCAAACATACAGAGACCGGCAAACCCCTTTTAGGAAAGTCCAACCTCCACAGACTGGCTCATCCCTTTAAGGACAGTCCAACCTCCACAGACCGGCACATCCCTTTTAGGACAGTCCAACCAACACAGACCGGCACACCCCTTTTAGGACAATCCAACCAACACAGACCGGCACACCCCTTTTAGGACAGTCCAACTTACACAGACCGGCACACCCCTTTTAGGAAAGTCCAACCTTCACAGACCGGCACATCCCCTTTAGAACAGTCCAACCTCCACAGACCGGCACACCCCTTTTAGGGCAGTCCAACCTCCACAGACCGGTACATCCCTTTTAGGGCAGTCCAAACTCCACAGACCGGTACACCCCTTTTAGGACAGTCCAACCTCAACAGACCGGTACACCCCTTTTAGGGCAGTCCAACTTCCACAGACCGGCACACCCCTTTTAGGGCAGTCCAATCACCACAGACCGGCACACCCATTTTAACTCCAATCCAACATTCACAGGCCGACAAAACCCTTTTAGGACAGTCCAACTTGCAGAGACCGGAATACCTCGTTCAGATCAGTCCAAATTACAAAGACCGGCATACCCCTTTCAGGACAGTCCAACTAAGAGAGACCTAAATACGCCGTTCAGGAGAGTTCAACTGACAGAGCCCTGAATACACATTTTAAATATATGAATGTGAAGCAAGAGTCTGCAAGATTTTACTAGTTAAATTGTGAGCTCATTAATCTAATCTTGTTCTGGGCATTTACCTGAACCGGTTTGAAACAGGACGCTGTCCACATTTAAATGCCGGTTTAAGTTACGTTATCCACCCCAAACGCATTGTGACTGGCTTTTCATTCATGCTTTGTGACCTTTCACACCTGCTAGTCTACGCTATAAGGGGTGTGACGATACGCTGGTTCAGTCTTCTGAGTCGTGTATATTGCGCGCCGTGTGCTGGTTGCTGTGAGCAGCAGGCGAGATGGCGTATATTATAGCTTTGCCAGACTTCAAGTAAGACACAAATTTACTTCAGCTGTGAGCTTTGAGGAGCGACAATGAGAGCAGCATCGAAAAGAACACAACGTAACTCCCCTATACTTAGACTAGCGCGTGTGAAAGGTCACGAATCATGAATGAATGGCCAATCGTAGTGTGTTTAAGACAAACACGTTTGAAGTACCGAAATGCCAAATCTGCGTAGACGGTTTACTCACTAAATTAATGTTATGCTGAGTGTATTGTTCTCTGTGTGTGATTGCCATTTAGCGATTTGCAAAGCTTGACATGAGCTCTGTTTAATATACAAGCTTGCCATGTTTCATTTTATACTGAGCGATGCTTGAATTTGAAATGTATTCGTGTCCTCAGTAAATTGTGAACTCGGCGTAGATTGTAAGTTCATTGTTCTAATCTTATGCTGAGCGAAACGTAACCAGGTATGCGTGTTTTACAGTTGGCCTTGTGCAAAGTGTGAACTCGGCTAAAGTTGTGAGTTATTGTTAATCTTGTGTTGAGCGATGGAAGCACTCATTTGTTTGATGTAGGAAGCCTTGCAAAATGAGACATGAACTTTGTTAAGGTTGAGATCGTTATGCTAATTTTCTGCTGAGCTGTGTTAGATATGTTTGAAATACGACCATGCATAAAGTTAGATGTGAACTCGTTATGTTAATCTTGTGTTGATCTGACGTGAGCTTGTTGGACAGACTAAATTACAGAAACCTAAACACGCCTTTCAAACCAGTCAAACTTACAGAGACCGGAATACCCCTGTCTGGACAGTCCAACATACATAGACATGAATACCCCTTTCAGGACAGTCCAACTCACAGAGACCTGTATACCCCGTTCAGGACAGTCCAACTTACATAGACATGAATACCCCTTTCAGGACAGTCCAACTCACAGAGACCTGTATACCCCGTTCAGGACAGTCCAACTTACATAGACATGAATACCCCTTTCAGGACAGTCCAACTCACAGAGACCTGTATACCCCGTTCAGGACAGTCCAACTTAGAAAGACCCGAATACCCCTTTCAGGACAGTCCAACTCACAGAGACCGGAATACCCCGTTTAGGTCAGTCCAACTTACAGAGACCTGAATATCACTCTCATGACATTCCAACTTAACAGAGACATGAATAAACTTTTCAGGACAGCCCAGCTTCAGGACATTCGAAATTATAGAGACCTAAAAAAAACTTTTCAGATAAATGAATGTGAAGCCAAGAGACTTGTGGCACAAGTTGACTATGCTTGATTATGAGATCATCATGTTAATCTTGTTCTGGGCGTGGCGTGAAACTGTTTGAAACATGACGCTGTCCACAGAGCATTGAGAACTTTGCACACGTTGTTTATTCGCTAGATTTATGTAATGCTAAGTGAAGTTTGATTTATTGTTTGATTGACATTTGGCGATTAACAAAACTTGACCTGAGCTCTGTTTGAAATAAAAGCTTGTTTTGTTTCATTTTCTACTGAGCGATGCCTAAATTTGTTTGATATGTATTCATGTCCTTGGTGAATTGTGAACTCGTCTTAGACAATTAGCTCATTGTTTTAAACTTGTTCTGAGCGATTCGCAAATGTGTATGTGTGGTTTACAGTTGACGTTGTCCAAAGTGTGAACTTTGCTGAAGTTGTGATGTTAATCTATTGTTGAGCGATGGTAGAACTTTTGTTTTTGAAATTAAAGGATTTACAAAATAAGGCGTGAACTATGTTTAGACTGAGATCGTTGTGCTAATGTTGTGCTGAGCAATGTTAAATTTGTTCGAAATATGACCATACACAAATTTAAATGTGAACTCCGTTTTGAGCAAACGTGAGCTCGTTTGACAATTCAACCAACAGTGACCTGATGTAGGAGAGTGCAACCTACAGAGACCTGGTTTCAGGTTAGTCCAAGTTGCGGAGAACTGGAAACACCTTTCGGATCAGTCCAACTTACAAAGACATGTATACACCTTACGGGACAATCCAGCTTACAGAGACATGAATGCACCTTGTGGGTCAGTCCACCTTGCAGAGAACTGCAATATCAAGCGGAGCCAGAGAGTGCAGACATTGTGTGGGTGTGAGTGCAGACATTGTGTGGGTGTGAGTGCAGACATTGTGTGGGTGTGAGTGCAGACATTGTGTGGGCTTGAGTGCCGACATTGTGTGGGTGTGAGTGCAGACATTGTGTGGGTGTGACTGCAGACATTGTGTGGGTGTGAGTGCAAACATTGTGTGGGTGTGAGTGCAGACATTGTGTGGGTGTGAGTGCAGACATTGTGTGGGTGTGAGTGCAGACATTGTGTGGGTGTGAGTGTAGACATTGTGTGAGTGTGAGTGCAGACATTATGTGGGTGTGAGTGCAAACATTGTGTGGGTGTGAGTATAGACATTGTGTAGGTGTGCGTGCAGACATTGTGTGGGTGAAAGTGCAGACATTGTGTGGGTGTGAGTGCAGACATTGTGTGGGTGTGAGTGCAGACATTTTGTGGGTGTGAGTGCAGACATTGTGTGGGTGTGAGTGCAGACATTGTGTGGGTGTGAGTGCAGACATTGTGTGGGTGTGAGTGCAGGCATTGTGTTGGTGTGAGTGCAGACATTGTGTGGGTGTGAGTGCAGATATTGGGTGGGTGTGACTGCAGACATTGTGTGGGTATGAGTGCAGACATTGTGTGGGTGTGGGTGCAGACACTGTGTGGGTGTGAGTGCTGACATTATGTGGGTGTGAGTGCAGACATTATGTGGGTGTGAGTGCAGACATTATGTGGGTGTGAGTGCAGACATTGTGTGGGTGTGAGTGCAGACATTGTGTGGGTGTGAGTGCAGACATTGTGTGGGTGTGAGTGCAGACATTGGGTGGGTGTGAGTGCAGACATTGTGTGGGTGTGAGTGCAGACATTATGTGGGTGTGAGTGCAGACATTGTGTGGGTGTGAGTGTAGACATTGTGTAGGTGTGAGTGCAGACATTGTGTGGGTGAAAGTGCAGACATTGTGTGGGTGTGAGTGCAGACATTGTGTGGGTGTGAGTGCAGACATTGTGGGGGTGTGAGTGTAGACACTGTGTGATTGTGAGTGCAGACATTGTGTGGGTGTGAGTGCAGACATTGTGGGGGTGTGAGTGCAGACATTGTGTGGGTGTGAGTGTAGACATTGTGTGGGTGTGAGTGTAGACACTGTGTGATTGTGAGTGCAGACATTGTGTGGGTGTGAGTGCAGACATTGTGGGGGTGTGAGTGTAGACATTGTGTGGGTGTGAGTGCAGACATTGTGTGGGTGTGAGTGCAGACATTGTGTGGGTGTGAGTGCAGACATTGTGTGGGTGTGAGTGCAGACATTGTGTGGGTGTGAGTGCAGACATTGTGTGGGTGTGAGTGCAGACATTATGTGGGTGTGAGTGCAGACATTGTGTGGGTGTGAGTGCAAACATTGTGGGGGTGTGAGTGCAGACATTGTGTGGGTGTGAGTGTAGACATTGTGTGGGTGTGAGTGTAGACATTGTGTGGGTGTGAGTGCAGACATTGTGTGGGTGTGAGAGCAGACATTGTGTGGGTGTCAGTGCAGACATTGTGTGGGTGTGAGCGCAGACATTGTGTGGGTGTCAGTGCATTGTTGCAGGAAGTTGGAGAAAACAAGTGGAAAAGAGCAGGTAGAAGCTTCACCATCGACATCTCGAATTAGCAACGTCAAACAACACTTGACAGTGAGCGAGAACTCAGGCTGGTTTCAGCTGTAGATTACTGTGCCGAGACACGGTTTTCCGCCCCATCACTTTGTTTTAGTTAGAAGACACCACAAATAATAAAACTGATTCCTGTCTGGATTTCGCGGCCGTTTGAAAGGGGGAAAAATGAGGGGGTTGACCCTCTGCCTCAGAACAAGCGTTTCCTAAAAAGAGACCAATTAGAGGTTCTCCTTCGAAGTCGGTGTTTATCAGCCTGAGAGGTGAGAAACTAAAATTCTGCATTCAGAAAAGCCAGATTAGTAAAACCCTGTATACACCTCAGGCTCAAGTTTAATTCACCCGAATTATGTTTTATGTGCTGCGAGTCCGGACCAATGCTTTGGGAAGTTATGCAAGATAGACACGCTGGGGTGCAAATAAATAATCAGACTGCAGTTTGGCAACATTAGCGCAGGAGCACCAAAACTTGGGAAATTAGGAGCGAGCGTAGGCACCCCACCCCCTTCCCCTCCCTGTAAAAAGAAGAATATTAAGTGGGTTAAGCGCCCACTCCCAACCATGTATAGAAGTCCATGCTTTTAAATTTTCGGTGATTTCTTTTTAGCCGACCACAAAATGATGTCACGGGGCAGTCCACTATTTTAGAAGATGGTAAGAGGGGGTTTTCCGTGTTTTCTGTGCTTTAGCGCGTTTCTTCCAAAGCCAAGGTTTTTGAGCGTTTACCTAACCCTAACCCTAACCAAAACTATACGCTTACTCTACAACCCCCTGAAACATTTGACTGTCCCGTGACCTGTAGATTTCCCCTGTATTTGGTAAGGTAATCAGATATTACCAAATTTTTTTTTACATAATTCCTATTATTTCACATGTACAGTTCAACATCGTTATCACGTGATCGCTTGAGAGGGAACACTCCATCAACTGCCGTTACTGCCTCTAATTACCAAATTCTGCTGTATAGACGGGAGATGGGGGTGTTTTAAGCTTTAAACAATTATTTTCGTTTATAGCTTCAAGAATATGTGTTTTCCTGTGGTCTTAGGCGACCCCTTAAAAAGGATCGTTTGACCCCCCCCCTCCCCCCGCCAGGAAAGTCCAACCTCCACAGACCGGCACACTCCTTTTAGGACAGTCCAGCCTCCACAAACCTGCACACCCCTTTTAGGAAAGTCCAACCTCCACAGAATGGCACACCCCTTTTATGACAGTCCAGCCTCCACAGACGGGCACACCCTTTTAGGACAATCCAATCACCACAGACCGGCACACCCCTTTTAGAGTAGTCCAACCACCACATTGACCAGCACACCCATTTTAACCCCAGTCCAACATTCACAGGCCGACATAACCCTTTTAGGACAGTCCAAATTGCAGAGACCGGAATACCTCGTTCAGATCAGTCCAAATTACAAAAACCGGCATACCCCTTTTAGGACAGTCCAACTTAGAGAGATCTAAACACGCCGTTCAGAAGAGTTTAACTGACAGAGACCTGAATACACATTTTAAATGTATGAATGTGAAGCAAGAGTCTGCAAGATTTTACTATGTTAAATTGTGAGCTAATTAATCTAATCTTGATCTGGGAATTTGCCTGAACCGGTTTGAAACAGGACGCTGTCCACATTTAAATGCCGGTTTAAGTTACGTTATCCGCCCCACTGTGACTGGCTATTCATTCATGCTTTGTGACCTTTCACACCCGCTAGTCTAAGCTATAAGGGTTGTGACGATACGCTGGTTCGGTCTTCTGAGTCGTGTATATTGCGCGCCGTGTGCTGGTTGCTGTGAGCAGCAGGCGAGATGGCGTATATTATAGCTTTGCCAGACTTCAAGAAAGACACAAATTTACTTTAGCTGTATGCTTTGGGGAGCGACAATGAGAGCAGCATCGAAAAGAACACAACGTAAATCCCCTATACTTAGACTAGCGCGTGTGAAAGGTCACGAATCATGAATGAATGGCCAATCCTAGTGTGTTTGGGACGAAATACGTTTGAAGTACCGAAATGCCAAATCTGCGTAGACGGTTTACTCACTAAATCAATGTTATGCTGGGGTTCTGTGTGTGTGATTGCCATTTAGCGATTTGCAAAGCTTGACATAAGTTCTGTTTAATATACAAGCTTGCTATGTTTCATTTTGTACTGAGCGATGCTTGAATTTGTTTGAAATGTATTCATGTCCTTGGTGAATTGTGAACTCGTCTTAGACTATTAGTTCATTGTTTTAATCTTGCTGAGCGATTCGCAAATGTGTATGTGTGGTTTACAGTTGACGCTGTGCAAAGTGTGAACTCTGCTGAAGTTGTGATTTAATGTTAATCTAGTGTTGAGCGATGGTAGCACTTTTGTTTTTGAAATTAAAGGATTTATACAATAAGACGTGAACTATGTTTAGATTGAGATCGTTATGCTAATGTTATGCTGAGCAATGTTAAATTTGTTTGAAATATGACCATACACAAATTTAAATGTGAACTCCGTTTTGAGCAAACGTGAGCTCGTTTGACAATTCAACCTACAGTGACCTGATGTAGGAGAGTGCAACTTACGGAGACCTGGATGCACCTTTCAGGTTAGTCCAAGTTGCGGAGACCTGGATACACCTTTCGGATCAGTCCAACTTATAAAGACATGGATACACCTTACGGGAAAGTCCAACTTACAAAGACATGGACACACCTTGTGGGTCAGTCCACCTTGCAGAGAACTGCAAAATCAAGAGGAGCCAGAAAGTGCAGACATTGTGTGGGTGTGAATGCAGACATTGTATGGGTGTGAGTGCAAACATTGTGTGGGTGTGAGTGCAGACATTGTGTGGGTGTGAGTGCAGACATTGTGTGGGTGTGAGTGCAAACATTGTGTGGGTGTGAGTCCAGACATTGTGTGGGTGTGAGTGCAGACATTGTGTGGGTGTGAGTGCAGACATTGTGTGGGTGTGAGTGCAGACATTGTGTGGGTGTGAGTGCAGACATTGTGTGGGTGTGAGTGCAGACATTGTGTGGGTGTGAGTGCAGACATTGTGTGGGTGTGAGTGCAGACATTGTGTGGGCGTGAGTGCCGAAATTGTGTGGGTGTGAGTGCAGACATTGTGTGGGCTTGAGTGAAGACATTGTGTGGGTGTGAGTGCAGACATTGTGTGGGTGTGAGTGCAGACATTGTTGTGAGTGCAGACATTGTTGTGAGTGCAGACATTGTTGTGAGTGCAGACATTGTGTGGGCTTGAGTGAAGACATTGTGTGGGTGTGAGTGCAGACATTGTGTGGGTGTGAGTGCAGACATTGTGTGGGAGTGAGTGCAGACATTGTGTGGGTGTGAGTGCAGACATTGTGTGGGCGTGAGTGCAGACATTGAGTGGGTGTTAGTGCAGACATTGTGTGGGTGTGGATGCAGACATTATGTGGGTGTGAGTGCAGACATTGTGTGGGTGTGAGTGCAGACATTGTGTGGGCGTGAGTGCAGACATTGTGTGGGTGTGAGTGCAAACATTGTGTGGGCGTGGGAGCAGACATTGAGTGGGCGTGGCTGCAGACACTGTGTGGGTGTGAGTGTAGACATTGTGTGGGTGTGAGTGTAGACATTGTGTGGGTGTGAGTGCAGACATTGTGTGGGTGTGAGTGCAGACATTGTGTGGGTTTGAGTGCAGACATTGTGTGGGTGTGAGTGTAGACATTGTGTGGGTGTGAGTGCAGACATTGTGTGGGTTTGAGTGCAGACATTGTGTGGGTGTGAGTGCAAACATCGTGTGGGTGTGAGTGCAGACATTGTGTGGGTGTGAGTGCAGACATTGTGTTGGTGTAAGTGCAGACATTGTGTGGATGTGAGTGCAGACATTGTGTGGGTGTGAGTGCAGACATTGTGTGGGCGTGAGTACAACCATTGTGTGGGTGTGAGTGCAAACACTATGTGGGCGTGAGTGCAGACATTGAGTGGGCGTGAGTGCAGACATTGTGTGGGTGTGAGTGCAGACATTGTGTGTGGGTGAGTGCAGACATTGTGTGGGTGTGAGTGCAGACATTGTGTGGATGTGAGTGCAGAAATTGTGTGGGTGTGAGTGCAGACATTGTCTGGGTGTGAGTGCAGACATTGTGTGGGTGTGAGTGCAGACATCGTGTGGGTGTGAGTGCAGACATTGTGTGGGTGTGAGTGCAGACATTGTGTGGGTGTGAGTGCAGACATTGTGTGGGTGTGAGTGCAGACATTGTATGAGTGTGAGTGCAAACATTGTGTGAGTGTGAGTGCAGACATTGTGTGGGTGTGAGTGCAGACATTGTGTGGGTGTGAGTGCAGACATTGTGTGGGTGTGAGTGCAGACATTGTGTGGGTGTGAGTGCAGACATTGTGTGGGTGTGAGTGCAGACATTGTGTGGGTGTGAGTGAAGACATTGTGTGGGTGTGCGTGCAGACATTGTGTGGGTAAAAGTGCAGACATTGTGTGGGTGTGAGTGCAGACATTGTGTGGGTGTGAGTGCAGACATTGTGGGGGTGTGAGTGCAGACATTGTGGGGGTGTGAGTGTAGACATTGTGTGGGTGTGAGTGCAGACATTGTGTGGGTGTGAGTGCAGACATTGTGTGGATGTGAGTGCAGACATTGTGTGGGTGTGAGTGCAGACATTGTGTGCAGACATTGTGTAGGTGTGAGTGCAAACACTGTGTGGGCGTGAGTGCAGACATTGAGTGATCGTGAGTGCAGACATTGTGTGGGTGTGAGTGCAGACATTGTGTGGCTGTGAGTGAAGACATTGTATGGGTGTGAGTGCAGACATTGTGGGGGTGTGAGTGCAGACATCGTGTGGGTGTGCGTGCAGACATTGTTTGGGTGTGAGTGCAGACATTGTGTGGGTGTGAGTGCAGACATTGTTTGGGTGTGAGTGCAGACATTGTGTGGGTGTGAGTGCAGACATTGTTTGGGTGTGAGTGCAGACATTGTGTGGGTGTGAGTGCAGACATTGTTTGGGTGTGAGTGCAGACATTGTGTGGGTGTGAGTGCAGACATTGTTTGGGTGTGAGTGCATTTTTGCAGGAAGTTGGAGAGAACAAATGGAAAAGAACAGTTAGAAGCTACACCATCGACAACGCGAATTAGCAACGTCCAACAACAACAGTGAGCGAGAACTCAGGCTGGTTTCAGTTGTAGATTAGTGTGACGAGACATTTTATTTTAGTTAGAAGACAGCACAAATAATAAAACTGATTCACGTCCGGATTCCGCGGCCATTTAAAAAATAAAGGGGGAGTGGAGGAGAGAGAGGGGGGGGGGGGTGACCCTCTGCCTCATAACAAGCGTTTCCTAAAAAGAGACTAATTATAGTTTCTCCTTCGAAGTCGGTGTTTATCAGCCTGAGAGGTGAGGAACCAACATTCTGCATTCAGAAAAGCCAGATTAGTAAAACCCTGTACGCACGTCAGGCTCAAGTTTGATTCACCCCAATTATATTTTATGTGCAGCGGGTCCGGACCAATGCTTTTGGAAGTTATGCAAGATAGACACGCTGGGGTGCAAATAAATACTGCAATTTGGCAACATTAGCGCAGGAGCGCTGAAACCTGGGAAAGCAGGAGCAGGCGTAGGCACTTTGAGGACATCCGCCCCGCCCCCCCCCCCCCCCACTCGTAAAAAAGAAGAACATTAAGTGGGTTAAGCGCCCACTCCCAACCATGTATAGAAGTCCATGCTTTTAAATTTTCGGTGATTTCTTTTTAGCCGACCACAAAATGATGTCACGGGACAGTCCACTATTTTAGAATATGGTAAGAGGGGGTTTTCCGTGTTTTCTGTGCTTTAGCGCGTTTTTTCCAAAGCCAAGGTTTTCGCACGTTTACGTAACCCTAGCCCTAACCAAAACTATACGCTTACTCTACCACCCCCATTTGACTGTCCCGTGACCTGTAGATTTCCCCTGCTTTTGGTCAGGTAATAAGACAGTACCAAATTTTCTTTACATAATTTCAACTGCCGTTACTGCCTCTAATTGCTATATTCTGCTGTATAGGCGGGAGATGGGGGTGCTTTAAGCCTGGAGTAAGGCCGCATGGCTAGTGCTGTCGCCCGGGCTGTGCAGATTATAATTGTATTTTTGCCCCGGACAGAAAAAAAAATTCCCAAACCTTACACAGGAATTCGAACCTACATGAAAGACATGTGTTCTGAACCATTCGGCTAGCCGCTCATCACACTCCACTAACGTGAACACAGTTTTGGTCTTCACAGAAATGTCATGTTATTATTTGTCTTAACGCTGTTTTTACTGTATAATAACGATGTTTTTACTATATAAGGACCATGTTTTTACTGTATAATAACCATGTTTTCACTGTATAATAACGATGTTTTTACTGTGTAATAGCTATGTTTTTACTCTATAATAGCGATGTTTTTACTGTATAATAACGATGTTTTACTGTATAATAACGATGTTTTTACTGTATAATAACGATGTTTTACTGTATAGTAACGATGTTTTTACTGTAGTATGCTTTCTTTGTATCGACGCCAGTGAACAATATAATTGGATACATGCGCTTGATGCTGAAGTTGGGCACGGAGTTTTTGTTGGAAGGTGCCAAGGCTTTTTGCCCTAGGTCAAGATAGAACATACTATAGTTTTATGGAAACAATCAGTAGAGGTATCTCGTGGTGGCTTCTCAATTTGGCGACTGAGAACTCATGGAAATGCCCAGTGTCTGTGAGGTGTGATAACAGAGTGTGATAACATTGAATAACATGGCCCTCAAGTGCTATGATGCCGTTTCTCAACTGAAAACAGCAGACATTGAAGGATGTGTAGTGTTACCTGGGGGCAAAAAAAAAGGGGGGGTGGGTGGTGCTGCGTGATCTTGAGACATGGTGTCCACCTCGAGTGCTAGAGGTTCCGGGTTCAATCCCCTGTGAGGGCTGGGATTTTTTCACGTGGACTTGGACTTCTAGTATTTCTATTTCCCCTTGGTCTCTTGGTAGTGAGATCGGACGCCCGTGCGCACGTAAAATTCCCTTGGCAGTTGGAAATCGAAAAGAGTAGCCTAAGGGCGCTCTGGCAAAATGTTGAGTTGAAAATCTATCCAAAGTATTTCAGGATCCTCGTCGGTGCTACACTGAGCTTTTTTCAGACATAAGGGAACTGTTTCAGGCAACCAGGGATCGTGATCTGTCGAGACGCATGAGCGCCTCCGCCAGCTGGCAGGGCACAGGATGATAATGAAAAATTAAGAAGGAGAAGGGTACGAAGGCGAGTAGCTACTTTAAAAAACCTGTTACATATTTCTTTTATTTTAGTTCACCAGGACTCAAAGACTGTTGCTCCTAAGTGCACATATCTCGAACGAGAAAGCGTATCCAGAAGCCATGAGTTGTTGACTCTTAGGCTCGATATTATGGATATCGCAACCCTTCGGCCTTGATTCCATTGTATATACCGTAAATCTGGGAGAAATGTGGCTTTTCTGCCTACCCCCGAGAGTAAACCCTGACCACGAGGAGTTCGTCACCCGGTCACCGCGCAATCCGGTTTAGCCAACTACGCTAGAGAGTCGGGTTAAGCTCAGATCTGCTGATAGAAATAACAACCAGCCAGGTTTTGCATGGCACATTATACTAATAGTATAAATTACCCAACTGTCAGATATATTCTGGCAACTTATAACTTATTACAGCGGTTCTCAAACTGGGTGCAATACTCTATAATTTTTCAAAAGCTTCTGGAGATCAGCGAATACAGCAGTTTGTTTGTTTGTTTTAGTATCCAAAAGCCATGAGTTGTTAACCCTTAGGCTCGGTATTATGGATATTGCAACCTTTCGGCCTTGATTCCATTGTAAATACCGTAAATCTGGGAGAAATATGGCTTTTATGCCTACCACCCGGAGAGAACCCGGACCACAAGGAAACCCGGTCTCAGCGCAATCCGGTTTAGCAAACTACGCTAGAGAGCCGGCCAATACAGCAGTTTAAAGAGAAATACCATGAAGGAAACCTTGAAGAGTTCTGGATGCAGGCGTATTCAGAAGGCAATGCTTTTCGCAAGGCTGCTGTGCATTCTCAACGTACGGTTATATAAAAAAAAGAAACAGATACTGGGGCAAACTTTCTGGGTCAGGTTATTTTAGGGTAAAATTAACCAAATTTCACATATTCATAAAGGAAATAATGAAATATTCATCCAAACAGTTTCATTCATTGTATTATTGACTCATCATCATCATGTAGCAGGTCCTTTGCAGAACATCGCTCTCATCACGGTCTGAACTGAAAGAAACTCGGTCTTTCGCCAGCTCTCCCGCCGCATGTACTTTCATACTGAAGGAGTCACTTACATCCTGTGCCTATCTTCGTGTCGGTCGGCCCCTGCCCCTCCTTCCTGGTAGCATGCCTTCTGCTATAATGTTTTTCCAATCCGTTGTGGCTCTTGATATGACCAAAATATTTCAGCTTCCAAGACAGGATGCTGTTTATTAGCAAATCTTCCTTGATGTTCAGATCTTTCAAGATATCAGTATTCCTCCTCTTTTTCGTCCAAGATTATTCTGAGAATCTTTCTATAGCATTTAAGCTCAAAAGCCCCTATTCTCTTTCTCAAGGACTGGGAGATAGTCCACGACTCACTTCCATATGTTGCTACAGGGGAGATGCATGCTCTCAAAATTCTAATTTTGATCTCCTTGCTGGTGCTTAGCCATAGACTTTTAAGGCTGTTCAATCTTTGCATTGCTATGGCCATCCTCCTCTAAATTTCTGTCAAACAGTCTCCATTGCTATTTATTACAGAGCCTAGATATTCAAAGTTTGTGACATTTTCAATTTCTTCACTATCTGTTGTTATTTTTGAGTGACAGAGTTTTATCTGTGGACATTATTTTCGAATTCTTTAAATTGAAGAACAGATTTTGATTGTAATAAGGACTACTTAGCATTAAATATGCACTGTTTTCGTTTCTTTTCCTAAATATTCAAACCGTGTGAAGGGTATGTGTGCCGCGAAAAAAATTTGTCCGACAAGGGTGCCACGACAAAAACAGTTTGAGAACCGCTGCCTGATGGAGTCCTAAGGGTTTGAGAGTTATGTTAACGGTACACTATCAAAAGACGCATAACTAACATCGGTTGATGGTCATTCAGAAAGGGCATATTGTCCGGCCGTCCACTTACTGACCACACTTTTCTCACGTGTTCTTAAACCCTAGGGTGGTCATTTCTCTGGACATTGATGCTGTTTGGATAATAAACTTATGTTACAAAGACAGCCGGTAGCTACAGGAGTCCGTGGTTACAGATAGGGCAACAGTTGACCTGACCTTGAATTCAAATATGTTGCCAGGTTCCGCTTCCATGAGTTCATTAGTGAAAACACAGCAGGCTGTCCAAGAAGCTACCCACGCACACTCCACAATGGGATTTGGCATAAGTGAGCAGGCCTAAATGTCATCGTTCCTCAGTTTTAAAGGTCAAGTCGTTAGATGTGAACCAGCGTCACTGCACACGGTTATAAACCATAAGTGCTCTGCCACCAGAACGGACAGCTGATAAGAAACTGTCCGCCTGTGTCGCCGTCCGCACGTAACTCTGTAGCTACAGCGACGTTCCCCCATTTACCCCAGAGTGTGACTCTGGTACGATTTCCTAGAGGCCGGGTGAACCCCGGGAACCGACAGGTTTCGAACACCGACCGTGGCTGCAGCGAAATTATTTGCTTTTAATTGCCTAGATGGGGTTTTTTTTTTTTTTTTCATCCTATCTTGTAGGGAATTCCCGGAAAAGCCAAATGTTGAGAGGGGGGTTAGGGTAAGTCGGTGTTCATTTCACACCCTACCACTCCTATACTTTTGGACTTTCCAGGAAATTCCCTACGAAACCTAGGAGTCCCTGAGATAGGGTAAAATAAACTTTAAAAAAAAAAAGAAGTAGAAAGATCGAAAAATACACTAGACAACATAAAATTCGAAACCCAAAGTCCAGAGTCGAACCTGTTACCTCCGAATAACTACAGCGCCTCGCTGCAGAAACGAGTGTACTTAAGACACAAGAATAACTAAGCACTCCTTAAAAATACAGCATGGTAAATCCAGTCTGAATCCACAACTGTGGAATACGGACTGAACTGGTCACAAACTATGAAATACCACCACTGATTACAAATCCTCATCACAGGCCCTGATGACTAGTCTAGGCATTCGTCTATCTCCAGAGATCCGAGTCCCTTATCCGCTGGACCAGTTCCTCGGATTTTATCCCTTTCTTCCATCGTCACAATTTATCCATCACTCTGCTACCGTTGATCTGACTGACTTTCTACCCCACCAGGACATCACACAAGGGGTTAACACCCGATGACACAGTGTGCCACCATGTTGCTGCCCCTGGCAAGAGCCAGAGTAGGGCTTCAAATAACGAAAAATTTCATCCTAAAAGGATGGGTAGTAAGTGACCGTTGGTCTTCCCACTCGTCATAATATACTCCAAAGCCTTCCCTCTCATCACATGACCAAAGAACAGTAGTGGTCTCTTCCTTATAGCTGTATATACACATCTGCTTTAATTATATTCCTTCTGGCATATACTAACTGAGTACTGAAGAGGACTACGTCTCAAACATCGTTTCTTGTAAAGTAAAATGCGTCTGCCATGTTCATCTTGAACCCACTATCCTCGAATGGAGCAGAATCTCTCAACCAACTCAGATCAATTCGTTTTATCCTTTGCTATTTCACGCAGATCACCTCATGTCCTCTCTATCTTTTCAACTGCATTCTCTAGCTCCCGTCTACGTGTTTGTGTGTGCTGCCAGAGGCTAAGTATCTATAATATATATATTTCAAGATGTCGTTACTTAAGCAGTCGGCCTACTTCCTTAACCTTGCTGTTCACTAGAGTGACTGATGCTTTGTAGATGGGCTCTTTTCTCTGTTGGAGGGTCGATAAGTACCCTCTCCACTTAAGAGGTTACATAAGAAAGTACTGGGGCGGCGCCTCGAGTCCAGGCACACTACAACACTAATGATGCTATTGTCACTAATACTATCACCAAGAAGGTGCCGGGCATTAGGCTTTTTGTAAAGATAGAAAGCAGATTTCAGCCGATTTCAATCCACTGAAATTGATTTTTGTGTGTGTCAGGGTTCATAGCCAAATGTACCAATCAATTTCAAGGTATTTCAAGGTCCTTTTCAAGGTATCCTTAGTTTTTTTCAAGGTTGTCTCGGAGTAATACTGAAACAAGGTATTTTTGCCTTGTTCAATGGTGTACTGGGCATTAGGGTACTTCACTAATGCACACATATGTGGGTATACCAGCACATATATAGTATTTTTACATTTTGTATAGACTTGGTGGTAGAGGGGAGCAAACAGAAGTCATGTCTGGTCTGGACCTGGTTGATACCTGAAAGGAGGAGGGTAAAGAGAGAGAGAGAGAGAGAGAGAGAGAGAGAGAGAGAGAGAGAGAGAGAGAGAGAGAGAGAGAGAGAGAGAGAGTGAGAGTCATACAAAAAGGAAGAAAGACAGATTCTGTGGTAGACTGGGAGAGACAGTGTAAAGATGGACAGATGAAGATAGAAGAAAAGAGACGGGGGAAGGAGGAAATTAAGATGACAGAGAGAGGAAGGGATGGAGACATGATGAGGGAGAGTGGGTGGGAGAGAGAGAGAGCAAAAGACAGAGAGGGAGACAAAAAAAGAAAGAAGGAATGCAGGTAAAGAGGTGGGCAGATAAAAAGAGAAGGAAGAAGGGAAAGAAACAGAGATAGGGAAGGAGGTAAAATATGACAAAGAGAGTTGGAGGGAGCGAGAGAAGAGGGACAAGGAGAGAGAGGGATGCAAGCAGAGAAAGATGTAGACAGAAAGGAGAGAGAGACAGAGAAAGTATAGAGAGGCAAACATACAGAGGGAGAGAACTAAAGAGAGAGGAAAAAAGACAGAGCAGGAGAATTTGAGGGAGGTATACAAAAATGAAGTGATGGAGAGAGGCAAACGGACATAAAGCAAGAGAGAGAGAGAGAGAGAGAGAGAGAGAGAGAGAGAGAGGGAGATATGGAGGAGGAAGGCAGTGACAAACACAGATAAAGAGAGAGGGGCAGGTAGAGAGACAAGACAGAAAGTAAAAATATGCCATAATTGCTAACAATTATAGCAACACACACCAAAAAAAAAAAAAATAGCCTCATGCTAAAAACCCACCCACTCCCTCAACCATAACACAATATAATATGTACTTGACATAAACCCCTAGGAAAAGACAGCTATGGGGCAGCACAGCAAGTGTAGAAAAATGAGGAAAAAAAAATGGGGCGGAAGTGGGGAGGAGGAAAGAGAAGAATGAGAGAGAAGAGAGGGTAAGGAAATTTAGAGAAAATGAAACAGGATGGAGTGGATACAATAAGACAGGGGGCAGGAGGGAGAGAAGATAGAACAGATTAAGGAAAGGAAGAGAGATAGCAGGGAGAGAAGATCGAAGAAAAGAAAAAGGGTGAGAGATGCGAAAGAAGACATGCTTGGGGGTAAAGGGGGCGGGCGGGGGGGGGGGGGGGTAAGAACACTGAGTGCCAAAAATAGAATTGGGAAATCTAAGTGAGGTCACTTTTCGAGTTCCCACCCTCTCCCAAAGTGAATGTAGCTGTGGTCCATAAATAACAGTGCTGACCCCTACCCCCCCCCCCCCCGTGTTTGTCTGGGGTGTGACTGCAATAGTTCCATTTCTTACACTCAAGGCTGGTGAACCTGGGAGCCAATGTCGGGGAGGGGGGGGGGTGACAAATGTGTTTTTAAAATTAAACATATATTTCCCATGGTGGGGGGGGGGGGGGGGGGGGGGGCTATTGGACATGAAATGTTCTGCACTGGGCAAACATAACCTTGCTAGGCCAAATGGAGGTATGGAGGGGGGGGGGAGAAAGAGGGGGAGCGAGGGAGAGCGATAATTACAAAGAGAGAGGAAGACAGTGACAGATAGTTAAAGACTGGGACAGGTAAGAGACAAAGTGGAGCAGGTAGGGAGACGGACAGAGGCCCGCTAACATCCACCAGGCTCATGCTGACCCAACCAACCATAACTGACTGACTGACTGACTTTCTACCTCACCAGGACATCACACAAGCGATAAACACCCGATGACACATAGTGCCATCATGTGGGTGAGGATCACCGTGGAGAGGTCCCGGAAACCGCGTTCAGCCTTTAGGCCATATTTATTGCCGGGCTTTATTGCGGCCCCTGGCAAAAGCCAGAGTAGGGCTTCAAATAACGAAAAATTTCGTTCTAAAAAAACGAGAAGTTTATGATCATAACCATAACTGGACACAGTTACTAGGAAAAGACAGTTATGGGACAGCACATTTAGTAAACGAGGGGAACAAAATCATAAGAGAGGAGGAGGAGAGATAATGCAGGAGACGGGAAGGGGGTAGCAAGAGGTAGAAGAGCGAAACATGGAAGGAGAGAGAGAAGGGGCAGAGGTAAGAGAAAAGCTATGGGGGGGGGGGGAGGGGAGGGTTACACTGTTGATCGCCAAACACATTGTAAAGATAAAACCGGGCTAAAAATAGAACTGTGAAATCTAGTTGACTTCACTTTGCTTAGCCCCACCATCTCCCAATGTAATCCTTGTTTCTAGAAAATCGCCCACAACAATATTAAAAACATCGTCAGTTTACCGGCGCAACTTGAATTAGAAAAAAAAAAAATTTAAAAACTAAGAGTAAGGAAAAATACGTATCTCAGTAAGGAGCCAGCATCAGACCAATAGTGGTGGTCGTCGTCGCCGCAGCAGCAAGAGTAGCAGAAGTAGTAGCAGTAGTAAAAGTAGTAGCAGTAGTAGAAGTAGTCTGGTTTTTGACGGTACGCAGATAGCCACATTACGTATTATAATAGAGCAAAGCATTGAACTGAACTCACCACTTTACATTGGATTTATAGACTATGAAAAAGCATTTGACAGCATTGATAGGGAATCTCTCTGGAAATTGACGGGGCACTATGGAATCCCACAGAAAATTATCAACTTAGTAAAGGCAACATATAAAGACATGAAATGTCAAGTTCTTCATGAGGGAAAGCTAACAGATCCATTTGAAATAAAAACAGGTGTGCGACAGGGATGTCTTTTGTCGCCTCTCTTATTTTTACTGGCTATAGACTGGACTATGAAAACAGTATTTGCTAACACCAAGAATGGAATTCAGTGGACCCCTACAAAACTGCTTGATGATCTTGACTTCGCTGATGATTTTGCTCTTCTGTCCCATTCACGAAATCAGATGCAAGATAAATTAAATATACTTGATGCGAGATCACAGCAGTTTGGTCTAAAAATCCATAAAGGCAAGACAAAGATAATAAGAATAAATCAGGCAAATAATAATATGGTTTCTCTTAATGGCACCCCACTCCAAGATATGGAGTCGTACACCTATCTGGGAAGTAATGTAGATAAAGATGGAGGAACTGATAGAGATATTAAAATAAGAATACAAAAGGCAAGAGGGGCTTTCGTAGCACTAGGGAATTTGTGGAGGTAAAAAGAAATTAAAAGAAATACTAAACTAAAAATAATTTAATTCTAATGTCAAATCAGTACTATTGTATGGGGCGGAAACATGGAGAACAACCAAGGCAATTGCTAATAATTTACACATTCATTAACTGGTGCCTGCGCAGAATAGAGGGAATAAAATGGTATGATAGAATAACTAATGTAGAACTTTAGGAGAGAACTAAACAGGCTCCAGTGGACCAAGAGGTGAGGAAAAGACGCTGGCGTTGGATAGGGCACACACAGAGAAAACAGGAGAACAGCATAACTAGAATGTCTTTGCATTGAAACCCACAGGGGCATATAAATAAAGGAAGGCCATAAAACACACGGAGAAGAGAGCTGGAAAATGAAGTTAGAAAGATGGGGAGGGCATGGAGAGAGCTCAATGCAATGGCGAAGGATAGAACGACTTGGCGTGAGTTGGTTGAGGGCCTATGGGGATAGAAAGGCAGAAAAAGAAGACTGGCACCTTTGCTTTAAAAAAAAAGCCTAACTTTTTTTTTTTTTTTTTTCCAGCAAAGATAAGTTTATTGCAATCAAACCAGATGCAACATTACAAACAAAGCATGCCATCAACTGACTCCAGGGACAATGCAGGTAGCAGATTACATCTTGAGCTTAGTACGTCTCCATTGACGCCTCTTAGCATTGTATCTGATTGTGTTTCCTGTCTTCATACGAACCCACTGGGGGATGGGTCTGTTTTGCTTCATCTTGCGAGCAAGCTTGGTTTTAATTTTAAAGGTTTTGTGGGCTCTCATTTTCACCTCCACTCTGTTACAAGGATTGTGTTTGTGTGTGTGTGTGTGTGTGTGTGTGTGTGTGTGTGCTGTTTTCACGCTTTTATAAATAAAAAAAATATCATTACTTTAAAAAAAAAAATAGTTATGAGGATGATAGTAACAAAGAAGTTGTACGATTCAATATACCGATCCGTTCACATTTTCCCCCCTGTTACTAAACTACAACCGAAATGTAGCCTTTTTTTTTTTTTTTAATGTATTATTTTTAATATTTTGAAATATAAACGTTTAGGTTTAAAAAAAATACAATTTTATCTTCGACTTTTACTAATGTCAAAAAATAATATAATGATGATAACAATTCACTATACACGATAACATCTTGACAATAGGTACAGAATGCATTTCTATGAATCATACGATCTAGAGATGCCGCTGTATAAACGGCTACAAAGAAAATATCCTTCAAAAAAAAAAAAACGTTAATTGTTGAAAACACTGTTTACAATATTTCATATACATTTACAAATACCAAAAAAAAATTAAATGGTAAAAAATGATGCCCTGGTAACTTTATTTCATCAACATTTTTTCGAATGTGAATTTGGCATTTAATAAAAGACCAGCCCAAAAAATATCGTTTTTTTTTTTTTTTTTATAAATAGTATAAAATCTATAGTAACGTCAGGAACAATTTACCCACTGTTAAGTAAGCATATAATGTAGGAAAAAAAACAGGATACATTACAACAGCAAAGTAAACTAGGCTGCAAAATGTGAACCCAAGGCGTCATATAAATATCTTGATCATGAGGGAAAAGGCACTTATTAGCAGCCCTATTCAGTATTCAAACATTTCCAATCAACTAAAAACAAATCCGGACCGGCAACGAAACAAATAATGACTTGACCTTTGCTGGAGCTACGTCGTTCGTGGTTTATGCAATTTTATGACATAAAAACATGCTTTGAGTCAAAGGCAACGTTGTGTGAAAATTTGAAAGCAATCGGTTCAGTAGTTTCCGAGTTTATAGTGAAAAGACTCGGAAAATTAACAATTTTATTATCATAAGATGAAGAAGCAGATATACTGACACGTTCAAATGAGTTTCCCAGGATCTAAGCTACTGACTGACTGACTGACTTTCTACCCCACCAGGACATCACACAAGCGATAAACACCCGATGACACAAAGTGCCACCATGTGGATGAGGATCACCGTGGAGAGGTCCCAGAAACCGCGTTCAGACAATTGGCTTTTTTTATGGCCTGCCTATATTGCGGCCCCTGGCAAAAGACAGGGTGGGGCTTCAAATAACAGAAAATTTCGTCCTAAAAGCGATCAAACTGGATATGTGATCTAAGCTACAACCTTTTTTTTTTTTTTAAAGTGTTTATTTGTTGAAACATATTTGTACAAATCTCTTGTGAAACAAAAGCAAAATCAATAAAATGATGTGAATAAAATGATGATGATTTGTACCGTTTCTCACTGACATTTAACAGAAAATAGAGACGGGGGGAGGCAGAGAGGACCGGGCGGTTAAAGGAAAGCTGGGGCTGTTAGGTCTGTCAGCGGAAACGGTACATTTCGATGATAATGTACATGTATTTATTCAACGTGGTAAATGATGTTTCCATTAGACTCCATGTCACCAAGCATCTTTGATTGTAGGGAGAGGAGAAGACAGAAAAGGATGTGGGGGCGATAGGGGGGTGGGCCGCCGCTCATTGATGCTGGTGACAAGTGTCGATGGGCTAACAAAAGCAGCTATATGAGGTGTTAAATGAAGACATGTTTGGTAAGAAGAGAACAATGCATTATATGATTACCAGCAAAACAAATTGACAGGAAATAGGACAGCGAGGCAGAAAAGGACAAATTGGGGCTGGACTTAGAAAGAGAGGGACACCACTCGTATGTTTGTTGGCGAGACAACGTCAAGACGTTGTTTCCCTTGAAAATACATATATGCATTGTTTTTGTTCATTTCATTATGTCATACATACATTATATATACATACATACTTCTAAATTATTTACGACATTAAGTTACAATGTCGCATATATATTTTTTTTTATGATACACAAAAGAAATTTTATTTACAGAACTTATATGTATGCAGAGCATTCATTTCTCCTTCCCACTCCCTTTTTTAACCATTGTACTTCACACGCTCCGTTTCTCTCTCTCTCTCTCTCTCTCTCTCTCTCTCTCTCTCTCTGTGACACCTTTTAAAAGTACAATTTTCCGATACTCTGCCCTTAGACAGTGTCACAGTGAAAGGTCACCCAAGGGTCGTGTAAATATAATAAAATATTAGCTGCATGTTTTGCTTCTCTCTCTCTCTCTCTCCCTCCCCCTCTCTTCCCTTCCTTTCTCGTCCTCTCTAACTGTTGGACCAGGCAAATTTCCCACCACCGTTCGCTTCGGAATTTTTGAAACAGGTCCCATGATTATCACGTTACAGGGCCACTTGACAGCCGGTGCAAAGGCAGACCATGCTCTTAGTTTGCAGTGGCAGATTTATGTACATTTAGTGAAAGCCATGGGAAAATGGCATCGGGGGTATTACCGGAAGTAATTAAACAGAAAGGGAAAGCATTCCGGCTGGAAGGATTTAGACGTGGACATACTATTGATTTTAAATACGGAATGTTGCTAGGGTCAGCAATACAAAACTGTGTTCCGTATCGTCTCACTGGGATAAGACAGTGCGTAAAACCAATCACAATGATAAATTAACATAGACTACTGCGTGAGCAAACGACTTCCTTATACTCTGAATCCCCCCCCCTCCCACCCACACACACACACGTCTATATACAGAGCATATATATATGTATACATATATGTAATAAGACACATCATATCGGTTTCATTGATTTTTCAGTGTGCGGTTTGTGATGTATTGTATTCTTTTTTTTTTAAATGTGTGTTAAGGCATATGTGTTTAAGGAACAATAAAGTTTGAAACTTTTTGTAGGTAGAGTAGCCTGACTGTTTCTGAGCTAAAAGTTCTGTATTTGTGGACACAGAGGTTTCTTATTGTCCAGATTAGATTTCTATATTCTGATAGTAGAATTAGCAGTTGTGTGTGGGTTTCCCTTGTGGTGTAAGGGATAGTGTTTAACATGATGGCTCTGTAAATATCTACTCTTTGTTTCGTATGCATATCCAGAGTGTCTTGTAGGAGGTTTTTAATTAGCAATATTGTATTGCATTCGAAATAAATATGTTCCTCCGATTCTTGAAGATTCCGCCTACACATCTGGCACTGTATTGTTTTCTTTAATATTTTGGCTTTTCTCTCTGTTGTGGGAGTCATATTATAAATAAGTCTGAATGCGACTTCCCTTGCCTTAGGCGCTATGAGTTTGTTGTGGAGGTTAAAAATTGTAGCGCTATAATCTTTTATAAAATATTTATAGCCTCGTTTTATCCTCAGATGTAATGGAGTTGCTTGTGATTTGACTAAATGCCTATAGATTTCTTTTGTTTTTAAGTTTATTAAGTGTTCATTACCTTTAAGCGCTACAATAATTGTTTTATAAAAATTTGGCAAAGACCCGAAAAAATGCGGGACGGCATTATTAATTGGATTTAAACGGGATAGTCTAATTCCTATGTAATAATGTGCTAAAGCATATTTCTCTTTGTGCCGAATAATTTCACCAACGTGTTTTATCCTAAGTGCTTTGATTTTAGTAGCTATGTGGCGCGGTGATTTATGTCACAGGCGTGAGGGGAAGTTAAGTCCAACATGATGTGTATAAGGAGATACTCCGTACGTCACTCGGGCGCCAGTCCTTTAATATCCTGGTTGTACGGAACCTCACGCAAGACCCCGGCAGCACGTCCTCGTCGTGCGCCACGGATAATGTCTCAAATGAGCATTAACAGAGCTGTCAGGGGATCTCGGAGTTTGGCGGCCCCCAGAGGTGATGTGTCCTTGTGGCTCTCATCAGCCCGCCCCCAAACGCTTGGGTGAAAAATGTTATTATAACTCATTAGGAACATGAGTAGGTCTGCCAAACGTACAGCCAAAATTACAACCCTTGGTTAAAAGACTGCGGAGTAAAGAGAACATTGCTCACTGCACATCCTCTGTTAACCCTCAAGTGTCGTCGTCACCGCGCTGGGGTACACCACAACAGCAACCATCCATAGGCTGGCCATTCATGTACATCCTCGGTTAACCCTCAGTGTCGTCGTCACCGCGCTGGGGTACACCACAACAGCAACCATCCATAGGCTGGCCATTCATGTACATCCTTGGTTAACCCTCAGTGTCGTCGTCACCGCGCTGTGGTACACCATAACAGCAACCATCCATCGGATGGCTAAGCCTAAATGTCCGACAAAACTAGATCATACGGATCAAAATTTGCCCTCAAAATTGGTATTGAACTGAAAAAGACCGAATGTCCACACCCAAAGACCCCACTCGCCCGAGTGTTGGGACAAAACTGATACGATATGCCTGGAGCAGGATGTAAAATTATGTCGGGCTAACGGCTCGTCAAAGAAATCTAACGTGCGAAGAAAAAAAGAATGTACCTATCTGTGTGGTCACAAAAGTCCAAAACCCACGGGCTGCTCCCCGCTGACTTCCAGAGGGCGCAGCCCCTGTCGAGCGGGAGGCCTGATACGGTTGTGAGGTTAAGCAGGCATGTGCAGGACGTGACGATTCCTTGGGTGAGCCCAGAACCAGAGCGCCATGTGCCGGCTCTGCATACATGGATGCCTCCTTGGATGGCGGGGAATGCCCATGATCTGCCCCTGCCTTCCCTTGAGGGCTAACTGCTCCACAGGGGGCTGACCCAAAGGGGCACTCCGGGGGCAATACCTGCGGCAAAGGAGACAATGTGGACACCACACAAATCAGGCAACGTCTCGACCCACACAAAACAATGGCCACAGTCACCCTAGAAATAGGCCTGACGTCTTCCTTCGAAGTCGGCGTACAGCTGCCCATGAGGCAGGGAAATGAAAAACGGTTGTACACGCAAAAATCAGGTCCAGGTGAAAGCCAAAAGTCCAAGCGGACGATTACCTGACCTACCACTGGAATTCACAGCCGGTGTTCGATGGGGGGGGGGGGGGGGGGGAGAGTAGCTATATCCTGGAGATTTATTCCGCCATCATGTTTATTTTGAAAGAGAGTTGAATGTTTAATACTATACAAAGTTTTACCAAAAACAAAGCGTCTAATCTCCTTGTTTATATCTTTGACAGTCTGACGAGGAGGGTCTAGGACTGTACATAGATATAATATTTTTGGTATTATATATGTGTTCACAATTATGCTTCTACCGAAGATGGTGGCTGTTTTATATTTATATAAATGTAACATATCTGTTATTTTTGTGACTAGATTCTGCCATGTAGTTTTGTGTGTGTAGTTTGGGTGACAGGGAAAGACAATTCTGTATACTCTGATACAACTGGTCGTTGCTAAATCAAATGGAAAATCTGATTTGTTTTTCCATTTTCCTAATCCCATCAAAGTAGACTTTTGAACATTCAATTTTGCGCCACTCCCTTTGCCAAATTATGAGACAGTTTCTAAAATGGTTTCCACTGATTTTTCAGTTGTTGGAAAGAAATTGGTATCATCAGCGTACGCTCAAAGTTTCCGTGAAAGCTACAACCGTAGTGTAGCCTGCAAAAGAATCTATTGTAAACCAAATTTATGTCATAAATTAGCAGAAAACAAATAACAGTCATTAAATGACACTTGGGCTTAATATAGACAAAATCTGCTGAAGCAGTTTAATTATCTTTAAAAATAAATTTGCATCTTTTATAGGACATGAAAAAATTTAGACGTCAGTATATTTAATTAGAAAACCATAAATGTGCTTTAAAAATAAAAACAATTTAAAAATATCAATTATTTTAAAAACTATTGCCAGATACTGTATTGTACTAAAAATATAAAAGCTTTATAAGTGGTTTCCCTTTGTAGAAACAGTATAACTGTTATGTTCCTTACATATTTTTTTAATTTCTTTCTCGTCAAAGACCTAACAGCATAGGCAAAATGGTAAAGTCGGGAGATGTGAATCAGCGTCATTGCACACGGAACTAGAACTCTTCGTTTGGTGCTGAAGATGCTGACAGAGCGCTTATGGGAGTGTCGCGGCTGCTGTGATTCGATTCTTATTTCAACATTCTTTCTTGAGTAAATTGGCACTATGTTAGCAAGAGTACCAAAGAGTAGGACACTGATTTGGCCTAGAAATCTGAAAGGTTGCCAAAGGCTCACTTCTTCCTCTTACTCTTCTTCTTCTTCTTCACTTCCTCTTTTACAGCTGTGGGTGTCGAGGGAGATATAAGGTTCTGTTTCTAGCTCTTCTGGCCGCCTCGACCATAAGCACATCGTGCTGTTGGTAGAGTTTTTCTGATGTTATCCTTCCATTTTGTTCTTGGTCTACCTCGTGCACTACGCCCTTCTTCTCTTTCCATGTATGCTTTGTATGGTATGGTGTCACAAGGCATTCTCTCTAAGTGGGCAAACCATTTCAATTGCTGTCTTTGTATGTAATTTAGAATTGGTTCTGTGCCGACTTTTTCTCTTATGATCTCATTCCTGATCTTATCACTTATGGTGACTCCTACAGCCCTTCTCAGACATCTCATTTCCATGGTTACTAATTTTATTTTATAGTTTGTTGTGAGTGACCATGTCTGGCGCTGGTAGTACAGAGTTGGAATAAATAGGAAAAGGCACTTATTAGTAGCCCTACTCAGCAGTCAAACATTTCCAATCAACTAAAAACAAATCCGGGCCGGCAACAAAACAAATAATGACTTGACCGTTGCTGGAGCTACGTCGTTCATAGTTTGTGCAATTTTATAACATAAAAACATGCTTTGAGTCAAAGGCAACGTTGTGTGAAATTTTTTTTTTTTTTTTTTACAGACCATCAGCACTCTGTGGGTAATGTGGTCAGCATTACGCCGGCTGTCTTTACTTTCCCAGGACAGCCCATCCTGGTACCCATTTGAGGCTGGGTTGACCTGCGACGTCCCACACCACGACAACAATCCACGCAGCCTGCAGTGGGTTTCGATCGCGGTATGCTGGCTTACGAGTCGGACTCGCAGCGCCTTAGCCACGGACGTTGTGTGAAAATTTTTTTTTTTTTTTCGTTTTTGAAAAGCTTTTATTGGGTAATTTTGTTTGTGTATTTACACGTGTTGCCTTTTGTCTGTGTTTTGTGTTCAATGTTGTACAAAGTCATTTTTTTTTTCAATAAGTTTATTTGTCTGTAAAACGTCTGTATACAATAATTGCACGTCAACTGTATTGTGCGTGTTATATTCACAAGCGTCTGCGGTGTGCGTATTTTTGTGCAGTAAAATTTACAGAGCGTTGCTTCGTGTTTGTATTTATGTTGCATGTGTATGCGTGACTCTGCGAACATATAAACAAAAGAGGCAAGAGGGGGCACGAAAACTTAGCAGGCGGACAGGGCGGGGAACGGGTAAGAGGGAGGAGACGGACAAGATAGACAGGGCCACTCATTTTTTCTATATTGCCTTTCGGTCAGCATCAAATGTTGTGAAAGGGTGAAATATTGGATATTTTACATTTCAAGCAGTTTATGTTGGGGGGGGGGGGGAGGGGACACAAAAGGGACTTTACGAACCTGTATACTAACACCAGAGAACAGGAAAGGACACAACCACATAGCAGGCGGACAGGGGCGGGAAAGGGATGAGGTGCCGGAAAGGAAGATAGACAGGGCCACTCATTTTATTAACATTTTAGCTTCAATTTTTTCAACATTTGTGAAAGTGATATTTGGGTAATTGCTTCAAATATTTACATTGATTGCCGAATGGGGAAGGGGGCACAAAAAAGGACTTTACGAACATCGCATCCAAAATTAAACAAACTTTCGAACATATCAATTTTTCCATTGGAGAGCAAAGTGGGTGAGGAAAAGGGGGAGGGCGCACACACAACAAAAAAAAAAAAAAGACTCTCAAACATATAAAACAAACAAAAGAGAAGAGAAGAGAGGGAAAAGAAAACACAGTTTAGCAGCAAGGGGGCGAACAGCGTGAGGAAGACGGACACAAAGGGGGCCACTCGTTTTACCTTTCTTGGTGGATGACATAATGATGCTAGTCAAATAGATACACATACAATTTTTTTTAGATTTCGTGTACCTTCGTAGTATTTGGAACTTTAACAATGTTTACATCTGAGAGCGAACAGGGTGAGGGGGGGGGGGCGACACATACACACACACGAATAAGAAAACAAACAAAGGTTTAAAAGTGGGGGGGGGGATGGGGAAACAAAAACCGAGTGAAAACAGGGTCAGCAGTGTAACATGTGTTCTGTTTTGTCTCACTGGGACAAAACAGTGCATAAAGACAAGCACGTTGATCAGTTTTTTTTCTCCTCTCCTCCCCCCCACCCCCCCCCCCCCCCCCCCCCCGCCGCCCCAAAAAAAGAAACTCCCCATTTTATACCTTTGCTATACCTTTGCACAAGATGTTATTCAAA
Source organism: Candidula unifasciata (assembly GCA_905116865.2). Lineage (NCBI taxonomy): Eukaryota > Metazoa > Mollusca > Gastropoda > Stylommatophora > Geomitridae > Candidula > Candidula unifasciata. The sequence continues at coordinate 242,566 of CAJHNH020005534.1, forward strand.
AATCCCCATCAATATATAGTGAAAATGGTCAGCCATATGGTTTGGAGTGTACATTTGTTTTTCAAACACAGCATTGCATCTATACTGCCATATCAAAGCACGATATTCTGCCAGTGCCGATAGAATCTTTTCTTGATTTTCTTTATTAGTTTTATTTTTATTGTATTTAAAAATATGGCTCTGTAGATGTCCGCTTGCGTTGTTGTGTATAAGAAAATGATGTTTTTTAAGATTTGAAGTGTTGACTGTACTGTTGAGCATTTGTAATAAATGTGTTCTTCCGTTTCTTGTATTTTTTGTGCGCATAATTTGCAAGGTATTTTGCATCCAAGTTTTTTGGCTATTCCTTCTCGGGTCGGTGTAAGGTTAAAAATTAATCTATATTTAATTTCTTTTGCCACTGGTCTTATAAATGGTTTGTGTATGTTTACAAATGACTTGTAGTGACTTGTCCTAGGGTATGCTGTGCCTCTTTTGATTCTAGTGTGTAGAGGAGGTGCTTGTTGTGTTATTAAGTGTGTATAAATTTGTTTTGTTGTCTGTTGTAGAGATTGTTCATTTCCTTTTAGATGTTTAAGACATTTCCTATAAAAGGAGGGGAGAGGCCCTGCAAAATGTGGTGATCTGTTATCTACTTTCCTGAGGTGATTTAATTTTAAATCTATGTAGTAAAGCGCTAGTGGGTATTTTCCTGGGTGGTTTATAATTTGTCCTATATATTTAAGTCTGAGGGATTTAATTTTAGTGATAATATCGTGTACAGCTACTCCTCCTTGTAGTTTACTTTGACATAATGTTTTTTGTTGGATAGCATATATTGTACTGCCAAATAAGAAGGGCCTTATTATTTTATTCATTTCTTTTAATATTTTTGTTGGGGGTTCTATTACGGCAGCTATATATATTATTTTTGTTATTACATACGTATTAATTATTCTACTTCTATCAAATATTGTATTTGTTCTGTATTTATGCATCTCAATTATTTTATTTTTTTTCGCCACTAGCATTTTCCAAGTATGATTGTGTATTTTATCTTGACTATTTTGGAAATGTATGCCATATATTTTAAGTGTTTTAGTAGTTAAGAGTTCTGGGGGAAAATCTGCTTTATTTATCCAAGAGCCCAAGCCCATTATATATGATTTATTTATATTTATTTTAGCACCACTTGCCTTCCCGAATTCTTTAAATGTATCTAATATCTTTGTGATTGAAGTTATTCTGGAGGGGGAAAAAAAGTGTCATCTGCATAAGCGATTAACTTTCTTTCTCCCGCTCTAGGTACTTTGGTGCCTTTGATATCGGTGTCCTGTCTATTTTTTTCTAACAGAGGTTCAAGAGCCAGCACATATAAGAGCGGAGAAAGTGGGCAACCTTGTCTCACAGATATTTTTAGCCGGAATCCCGTAGTGAGTGTGTGGTTTACCAATACCTTGCTCTCGGGGTCCCGGTACAGTATTCTTATCCACTTTATAAATTTCGGACCCACTTTACATTTTCCTAACATTTTAAAAAGATATGTGTGTGATATTCTGTCAAAGGCCTTGTCCTGATCTAAGGATAACATTGATGTTTCACTGTTTGTGTACTTAGCATATTGTATGAAGTCTCTTACAAAGTGTGTGTGATTGTGTATGTTTCTATCTTTGACGCTACATTGTTGGTATGGGTGTATGAGGTTTATCATTACCTGCTTTAATTTACTGGTTAAAATTTTTGCTAAAATTTTGTAGTCTGTGTTTAACAAGGATATTGGCCTGTAGTTTTTAAAGAGGGTTTTGTCTGTGCTGTCTTTTGGTATTAATGTTATGTATGATGTGTTGAAGCTTTCTGGTAATTGTTGTCTGTTGAAGGCGCTGTGATAGACTTTGAGAAGGAGAGGTCCTATGATAGGAGAGAAGTGCTGGTAGAATTCTTTTGTTAGACCATCAGGTCCGGGGGTTTTATTTTTGTTCATTGTGTTGATTGCTTGTGTTATTTCTGCTAATGTTATTTCTGTGTCTAGTATTTCTGTCTCTGCTTCCGATAGTTTTTTGGTGTACTGGAGAAAAATTTCTTGTGTTTTGGTGTCCGTTGGTTCCTCTTTAAAAAGGAGTTCGTAATAATCGTTAAAGGCTTCTGTTATTTTTATTGGGTCTGTTTGTGCTTGACCTTTCATGTCTTCTATTTTATTTATTTGTTTGTTTCTTTGAATATTGTTTTCTATTTTTAGATCTTGTATATTTGGTGTATTTTTTAATGGTAATTTAGTCCTTATTAGTGCTCCTGAGTATTTGTATTGTTGGCGTGTTTCTAACTGGGCTTCTAGGATTTTTATATGTGGTGAGTCTTGATTATATTCCTTGGTTAAAATTATTGCCTTTTTTAGTTCTTTTTCTTTTTCCAGTCTTCTTCTGTGTGTTATGTATGCGAGTCTTTGTGTCCTTTCACTTACTGAATTTTTAAAATAGTCCCAAAAAGTTTCTATGTTGGTTGTAGGTATGTTGTTGACATAATCAAGAATGTGTTCTGTCATATACTCTACATAGTTTGAATCACTGAGGAGTGTGTTATTAAAAATCCAGTGTGCTGATTTCTTTTGTGCTGTTGGTGTCGTGTTCTCCGTATTTATGTGTGTTATAATACCTTTATGATCAGTGTATTCTAGTGTTTCTTCTAGGTGGGTGGCTTCTATAATATGGTGTGTGTTTGGTACATATATTCTATCTAACCTAGCCTGACTTTTCCATATTGAGTTTTTGTGTGTTGTGTCCGTATTTGTTGGATGTTTGCTTCTGAAAGAGTCTTTTAGTTTGTTCGCTGATATTATGTTGTGTATGGTGTCAAGTTGGTATGGTGTGTCTTTTGCAGTTCGTCTTTGCTGTGTCCGGACTTCTCTCCCCTTGACATCTTCATTAGTCAGGACACAGTTAAAATCCCCTGCAAGTATTACGTTTTGATCCTTGTAATGTTGTGAAAATGTTCCTTCTAGATTTTCGTAAAATTTTCGTTGGTAATCGTACTGTGGGGGTGCGTGTATATTTACTATCGTGTATGAATAGCTATTGTTTTTTACTTCTATGATGCACAGATTTCCGTTGCCGTCTCTGTATGTATCTGTGATGTCCCACCTGTCTGATGTTTGAAGTATTGCTGTTCCTGACCCAACTTTGTGTTGTGCAAGATTAAAGACAGAGTTTGACAGACCTAACTGCTGTGTAACTTTTTTTTGCTAACCAATCTGTGGGAATGTTTGTTTCTTGTATTAGTATAAAATCGGGTTTATGTTTGTGTATGATGTTTTTTATGTGTGTCTGCTTTGTTCTCAAACCCCGTATATTTACACTGACAATTCTTAAATCCCCCTCCATTGAAAAAAAAGTAAGAGAACAAAAATTATAAAAATTAAATTTAAAAAAAAAATAAAAATAAAAATAAGGAAAAAAAAAAAATTGCGTTGTTCGAAAGGTTCGATGAAAGGATTTGGTTTTCCCTTTTTTGGCTGCCATCTCTATTTCTGGAGATGTTTTGCCGGGGGGTTGTTCTCCTTTTCTCTCGAGGATGTTGCGGCCTCTTTTAATGGGGACCACTTTAGGCCTTTCGTCTTGACTTTTCTTGGGAGCAGTTGTTTTTGCGAGGTTTTGTTGTTTCTGCTCGCCCACTGATTTCGGGCTGCTGGTTAGTGCGGGAAAATCGTTTCCCTGGTATTTGAAACATTCCTCGTTTATAGCTCTGGTTGTTGGTGATGGTGTTGGAGGGGTTGTCACGTTGAAACAGAAGTTTCCTTACCTTTCTTTGGTGACATTCCCTCTGATGGGGACCATCTCAAAACCTTCTGCGTCAAACTGTTTTGCTGCTTTTTTTGGATTTGTGCAGCTGCCCGATCAGGCCATTGAAATTTTCTGAGTCCCTTGTGTGGGGCCAGCTTCCCCATGCAGGTGCTGCCTGGTGTGCTTGTTTGAAGGCTGGCCTTCTTTGGCGCTTTTCTGGACACTGGTTACTCCAGTGATCATCTTTTCCGCACGTTTGGCAGGCAGGGCGTCTGCCTGGGATGCTAATGTGGACAATACTGTGTTTGCCTGCTATCGCAGGTGAATCGATTTTTATATAATGCGGTATTGGTTTGTTTGTGGTACAATTTCAATATCCCCCCCCCCCCCCCCCCCACTTTCGCTCAGCTTTGTTGATTTGATAAACTTCAGGGTTTGGGTCCCCTGACATTTCTATAACCAGGTCTTTAACGCCGTCGCGGTTATAGGAACCCAGTTCATGGTTGGTTATCTTAGTCGTCTCGTCCCCCAGGTGGGAGACCCGAATTTTCACCTCATCATTCTCGGTCGAGAGGACTTTCCCATGGAGACTGTCTCTGACATGCTTGGGGCAGGTTTCCGTTAGGGTAAGCCTTACTAGTTGTCGACGCCATAGTAGTCGCAGTGGTAGCGTCAGTAGCAAAGGTGTGGTTTCTAAGACGAATGTTACGAATACCTTGAACGGCCAGAGTAACTAACAACGATTGCTTGAAAGAGGCTAATGAATGTAGATATCTTTACACAACAATAACAAAGAGACAAACATTGTTCTTTGGCCACATAACAACTGGAAAGATCAGTGGGAAAAGGAGTAGAGGCAGATCAAGAGAGACGATGCTGGATGGGCTGAAACGATGGCATGGGGGGATATCATCAAGACAGCTGTTCCAGTCAACCAGGGATCGTGATCCGTGGAAACGCATGAGCGCCTACGCCAGTTGACAGGGCACATTAAATATATATATATATATATATATATATATATATATATATATATATATATATATATATATATATATAAGGGACATAACCTGACTATTTATCAACGCACTGTTCTGTAGAAGCAGTGTCAACTTGATTTTTAAACTAATATTTTAATTAAAATGTCTCTATTCCGTCGGTGTTAACCGTTAGTAGTTGGGCATGGCTCGTTCAGATATGGTATAAAATCTCGAGGGTAATAAAGACCTGCCTGCAACGTATTGAACAAGTATCAAGCAGTTTTTTTTTTTTTTTTTTTTTTCATCTTTCCTTTTTTTTTTTTTTTTTTTATAGTTATTAAACAAAACATATATTCACTTTTATAAAAGAAAGTTTTACCAGGGCGTAAAAAAAAAACTCAGATCGTGAACTCAGAACTCAGTATTGGTAGCCTTTTTTTTTTTTTTTTTTAATTAAATAAGCTTTTAATTAAGGTGCATGCAAATTCGAAACACTGAAAACAGACAATGATATATCATAAGTTAACAGGCACAAGAAGTTAAATAATTTTCTTCCCAAATGTTATCTATAATTCTATACAAGATTTTTAAAGTGAACTTTGTATTGGTTCTGGGGCCCTATTATAGGGAAAACCAGAATAGACCCACTGACTACCCAAAAGCATGTCGTAAAAGTCGACTAATTGGGAGCTTCCATCGAAGTCGGAGTGCATCTGCCAGAAAGGCAAGGAACCAGCAGTCTGCACACAAATGAGTCAGATCTGTAAAACGGATGCACACGCAACACTAGGTTTTGGAACAGGACTGCAGTCCAGAAGTGAATGAACAACCAGAACTTTCCGCCAGAGTTTACTGCTGGTGACCGCGAAGAAGAAAAAGATAGACTTTAAAATAGTATAAAGTACTGTATGGGTGAGAGATAACGACTGGTACTCCCATCACCACATTTAAATGTAGGTACTTTTTAAGCATAGAGAGGGCCTAATAAGTGTGAACTGGATTTATTGGATTTGCTCCAGCGTGGTTCTCATCCTTAAGGCGAGAGTCCTGGAGGACACTCCTCTTTCCTTCACCACAGAGAGATAGCGTCTACATATGTCTGCATCGACTTTCTTTCTTTCTTTCTTTGTTATTTTAGTAATGCTCCAGAATTTTTTTTTTTTTTTTTTTTTCAAATTTTGTGTGTTCAGTGTAGTGTTTGCATGTATTGCTTTGTAGGTATTTCTGTACGTGTTTGATTACAAATGTTGCCGTTTGTTTGTATAATGTGTGTTTGTGCAAAAAATCTTTTTACATGCATGGCATTATAAGTACAAACATATACTCTACAGTTTCTTACTGTAGTTAAGATAACCTTGTATACATACAAATTTAACAAAATAATCTTTTCAGTTACTTACTGTAAATTGAAGTGTGTTATACACTTAAATGCAAATTTGACAAATAAATAAAAATGACTCAGATTGTCATTTAATTGTTTATCCAAAAATTTTATCAATGATGGATTTGTATTGGTGTAAAATTGTGTTACTAGTGTAATTAGTTTTTCTATGGACTGCTTTGCATCTGCATTGCCATATTAGTACTCTATAGTTTGCTACTGCTGCTAAAAGTTCATCAAATTTGTCAGTATTAGTTTTAGGGATAATATTTAGAAATATTGCTTTGTATACATCAGTGTTTTGTTTGGTATAGGTGTCTAAAATGATCTGTAGAGTTTGGAGAGTGGCTTGTATTTTTGGACATGTAAAAAAAATGTATTATTCTGTCTCATGCAGGTTTTGCTGACACAGCTGACATGGTACCAAAATTGCCAGTTTGTGTCTAGTTGGTGTCATGTTAAATATCAATCTATATGTCACTTCCTTTGCTGTTGGTGAAATTTGTGGTTTGTGTAAATTTTTGAAAATTCTGTTATATTATACTGCTGACTCCTTGTAATTCTGATTGATAATGGGGGAGCTAGTTTGGTGACCAAATGTTTGTATATCTGTTTAGTAGAATTTTGTATTATAATCTCATTGCCTTTTATGCTTTGAATGCATGTTTTGTAATATGGGGGCAGACTGCCAAAGTAATGAGGACTGCTGTTATCAATCCTCTTTATATAATTTAGTCTGACTGCTATATAATACATGGCCAGAGGATATTTCTCTGGGTAGTTAATTATTTGTGCTACATGTTTTATATTTTTAATGATATTATTTTTGTTTTGGTGTCTTGTAAACCAATGCCTCCCTGGTCTTTTGACTGAATTAGTGTATTTTGTTTGGTACATGGGATGGATGATCTGAAGACAAATTGTCTAATGGCAGTATTTATTTTGCTAATTACTTCTCTTGGTCAGTTTATGCCAAGAACCCTGCATTTGACAAACTGTAACCACTATAGCAGTATTTGACATATTGTAAACCCTATGCTTGCAAGCATCAGTTTCTCTTGAGAGGGGGATTCAAGTCCCCTTATGTTTTCAATAAGTAAATGAATTGCGGATGTGCAAGAAAGATCAGATCACGCACATGTTAACTTATTACATTCAAGGTTCCCATGTGGGACGTAATTACTTTTAGTGATCATTTCTAACGGATGACTAGACGAGACGTCGAATAAACGTGCGGAGTTTGTTCACGGAGTTGCACCATCACGACCCATGACAATTGCGCAGCGAGCCCAGATCACCCAGTTTTTCTATCAACCTTTTGCAGTCCATGAGATACCCTAATCTACTCCAGGAGCTGACAAAGATGACCACCGTAGATTGGGACTTGCCAGCCAGCTTCTTTAGAATCAAGATGCATCACCCATCTACAGTTATTGTGACCGTGTCTGGCCCAGTAGCCGCCTCTAAAGCTTCACTTTCCTGGCTGACCATTGCCTTGACAGGCCCCGGCCTGTCGTTGAACTCTGCAGGTAGGAGACACCTACGTCACGTTCTATTTAAAACCCTAACAAAGGTTGCTAAAGACAGAGTTTACCACAAGCTTCATGAGTTGAGTTAACAATTGACACCACAGCACTCGGGGCATTCCCAAGCGTGCTCAGTCTTCGTCTTCAGCAGCCAGCGCAGAGTTCTAATACTGATGGTACCAGTGATAATTTGGTTGTTTTCCGTCTTGCCTTTCCTCTGAGTGTAGTGAGCCGGCCAGACCCTTTGGTTACACCCAGGTGCCTCATTCTCTCCAGGTCATAATAATCTTGTTTCTCTACTGATTCCGTTGCTTGTTCCCAAAGGACGTTGACCACATCTGCCTTGTCCTGTATCAGTACACCACCCAGTGGTGCAAATTAATCCAATCTGTCTGCCTGTTCATTACCCACTACGACGGCATAGCCTGGAGAAAAGAACCGCGTTTTACTGTAGAAGGCGTGAATGTAGTTCTCCAGCACGCCGAGACAAAAACGGTCACGATCAACTGCGGCAACCGAGGACTAATAATTTATGTAGCCCTGATGATGATGATGACGTTCAACCCTACCAGGACATCATACTAAGCGATGAACTTAAGGTGACACAAAGTTCCACTATTTGGATGAGGTCCCAAAAACCCCGTGCAACCCACAGGTTGGGTTATATTAGGCCCCCGGCAACAGCCATGGCGGGGCATTAAAACAACAAAAACCTGCGTCTCACATTGGGACACACGCTTTTGATTGATCTTTTCCCCTTGGTTTCAAATCCAACTGTGACTCGCTGCAGCCTAGGTGGTTCCCGCGGTTCCCCCAGCCTCTAGGAAATGAGTACCAGAGTTAACACTCTGGGGTAAATGGAGGAACGTCGCTGTAGCTACGGAGATTCGTACGGATGGTCTATAATCGTGCGCAATAGACGCTGGTTCGCATCTGCCGACTTTTACCTCTTACCCTTAAAAAAAAAACAGCCCTAGTGACAGAAATGCCAATGGGATTATTTTGAAAAACCCGGCTAAGCTTAACAAAAACCCAAGCAATACATTAGCAAAGAACAGAAAAAAAAAAAAAACAGATTGGGGACACTTTCCATCCTCATCTTCAGCAGCAAGCGAAGAGTTCAAATTCCGATGGTACTAGTAACTGTTTACCTGTATACCCATTTCGCCTTTCCCTAGAGTGTTTAGCATTGGCCAGATCCTCTGGTAACTCCCCGCGGTGCCATTCTTCTCAGACCCAAATGATCTGTTTGTGCATCCACATAGTTTACTCGCTGCTAGAGGGCTCTCACAATATCTAGCTTACCACACGTCAGTTTATCACTCAATGAACCGGCTATCTATCTGCCTGCTCATTTCCCCCACACAAGCATAACCTGATATTGTTGAACGAGGTTTCCATGACCTTCACCGGTGTGCTTCTCATCCTTGAGATGTTAATCATACAGACTGCAATCTAGGATGGGAATAACTGAAAATAAAAATACGTAGGAGAGTGATCGTGTTATGAAAACAAAGGTTTTCAGGTTTCGAAAAATGGATCAACATCATGGCACAAGGGTAGTAACCCGTAAGTGCTCCATTCTTCTAACCCAAGTCCGAGTCTAAAGAAGCTCAGCACAGTGCACGGACTCTGTAGCACACAATGAGGGACTAAACATGGGAGCACCAGAAAAGGAAGTGTTTAGGAGCTTAAAAATGATAACGGATATTTATCACCTCTGCTAATCTCTAAATCAGGGGTTGAAAAGAAGTCTTAGTACTCCACAGGGCACAGATTAGGAACTTCAGCAATAATGCATTATTCAGTGTGCTTGTTGTTCTTTCTGCTGTATCTTTATGGAAACAAAAACAAATACAGAGGTTCTAGAAAGACTGGATATGATTAAGGAAATAAAGTCAGGACTAAGATAGGGAGAGAAAGAAACAAGATGAGATATAGAGGAAAGAGATAGCAGGAAGGGGGTTGCGGCCACCCCAGGTGTTATCAATTTGGGAGGAAAAAGGGGGCAATGATGACAAATGTGTTTCTTAAATTAAACATATACTTCATTTATGTGGAGGGAGAGGAGTGGAGTGTTGGACATGCAATTTTCTGCACTGGACAAACATAACCTTGCTGGGCCAAATAGAGGTATGGGAGGGGGTATAATCAAAGGTAATTATCACATTAGAAAGAGAATGTATAGTGGTGTAACAGTATGGCAGAATTAGAAATACAACTGTAACAACTGATAGATGAAAATGTTGAAATAGATGATGCATGCATCAGTACACTAACACTGCAGGAAATCACATGGATATACAGTCTGGGATATGCAGGAGTATGTACGTGGACACAAAAGAGTGAATTTTCTGGCTTCTGTATGCACAAACAATCCAAAGAAAAATCACAGAAAAGTGACCATAAAAAAAAAACTGCACGTTTTTTATTCACTAAATTTCCACCACAAATTGACAGAAAAAAAAAATTATAGCTGCATTCCCTCTCTCAGCACAGCTTGAAGTACACATTTGCATAGTATAGGCAAGTGCATTATAAAACAAAATATTAGCATCTGGTCATTACCTGAAAATATTCATATGAAATGCGGTATAACCCTTATTAACACAAACTGGCTTAAGATGAATACTCGGTTAACATGAACAAAACTAACCCCAGCAAGTATGAATTGTATTCATCATAGATCTGTTAGTTCCCAGGTAGCACACATTCATTTTTTAAACAGTGTGTGTTAAAAAATGACACTGCCTCCCAGTCTACAATGGGCATCAAGTAAATATCCGAAAGGTAAAGGCTATCGGTGCGATGTATGTTGAAGTCACCACCCACCTTTCACAATATGGACTACAGAGTGTGTACAATATTTTGTTCAGATTCAAATCTGTCATTCGTGTTCATCAATTCTAAACTGATTATTCCTGTAACTGTTGTCTAGGTAAATAGGAACGCAGTTCTGACGACGGTTGTTGCGCTAGATCAGATCGGTCCACACGCGGTTTATAATGTGGATAAAAATTAAAAGTCGTCACTAGTTTTCAGTGATTATCAGGTAATTAAAAGCTCATCGCACAATAATAAAAGAAAAACAAACTAAGCTATAACAAGACTGCTAAGACGTGGATCAGTAATCGAAGTTTCACTAGAATCAAGGAACTGAATGATTAAATCAAACAACTCCGATCCTTCCACACATTGGTTTTCATCATCTCCACGTTTTTTTTGCCAGCTCGACATCATCGCTGCAAGCTAGTCGAGAAAGTCTCATCATTTCGAGCTTATAAAAAGCCGATCAAATAAGATCAAAGCGTGTGTAGTTTAACAAATAAATATGACAGAACAGCAAACAGAAAGTAGCAAAGAGAACAAGGAAAATAGAAAGCGGAGAGAGAAGACAACAGCAGCAGTTGGAAGCTGACATGAGAAAGGAAGGAAGTGGGGGTGCAAAAAGGAAGTGGCTGATGCGCATGACAGAAGTGGTTTGTGGGAAATCCGAGCCAAATATAGAAAGGTCTGGAGGTTTGTGACGTCACCAGCAGACGGAAGTTGTCTCTGACACATTCAACGGTCCAGGCTACTGACTGAGTATTCTTCTTCTCTGGACACCAGCCGGTTAGTTAACATTTGTTTGGTCTCGTTATTAGTCTGTCCCCCTCTTTTTTTTTTTTTTAATCTGTATCTGACACTATTAAAATATATGGGTGGTAGTTTTCGGCCTAAAGTTTCTGTTTTTTATTTCTTAAACGGATATCAGTACAAGGCCCAGCCTAGGTGAGTAATCACATCACTGCTTTGTCGAGCACCCCTACTGTCCGACTGACAGTTAGTAAACATTCATTTGACTCCTTTATTATCTAAAAAAAAAAATCTACACAAAACCTGTATGTACGGTATTAGAATGGAAAAGTATACGTCTAAAGTTAGTATTGAAATTCATGGATTTTGAGTGATTGTTGTGTTTGGTTGCAGTGTACTATAGTAGTTAAAGTACTATGTAAGTATAGTATTGTAATCTGCTCATCTGCTTCTTCGGACAACAGACAACAGCCGGAATAAGTATCGAGACATTTGTTTAGCCCGCCGCTTATTGCATATTTGTCTTTTCTTTAAGCGATGTTTATAGTTATCACAAAATGTACAGCCAAAATAGGTAGATGACAGATTTCTCTCAAAAATTTAGCTTCATGGTAGTTAATTTTTGAATTCAGGGATTTTGTTGCTTCAAACTTCCAAGTTTTGTGTTGTAAGTTGATGAATGATTGATGATAGTTCAGGTCAGTCGACAATCAGCCCCGGTTAGTAAACTAAACATAATTGTGTCTTTCACTCAGTTCAATAGTATTATACTATTATCACTGTCCAGTGACTCTGTGCAGTCTTTGAAAGAATTAATTATAAGTATACTATAAGTGACAATTTTCATAACTGGGTTATTTATATATTAATATTATGCCTAAACTTTAGGTAGGTGGTTCTGGTTCTGAAATAACTGAATTATGTTTATCTACTAAATAGTAATAGTTGAAGGATTTGGTTGTGCTCCCAAAACATAAATTAAGAGGACATGATGGATGGTCTGATGGCAGGTCAGACACTAGTCCAAAGCAGTCAGTGTTCACTGGCTCTAGGTCTAGGATGTTCTGAATGTTCACATCACATTTTTGAATGCAATCTTACTTCCTCATTTATCATGATTAACATGATTTATCTTGATTTTATGATTAACACATGTCCTTTTCAGTAAATTATCTTATAAACCAAGTTCTTTGCAGTATATTAAATTAATAATTAAAACCAAAACCTGTTAATTTTTTCTGTGTGTATTCTTAACTTCTTGAAGTTTTATATTCTGTATCATATCTTCTTGTGTGACAGCTCTCTAGATTGTCTAAAATTTCTTCACTAAATAAATAATTGTTACATTTCTGTGTCCTTTAGGTTTAAATGTTATTTGATCAACACTGTTTTATATTAAGGATTTTCCTCTATATGCAGCTTAAACTAAATATTTTCATTTGGCCTAAGTTGCTTCAATTAGTTCACTGCTTTAAGTGAAAGTCAGTGTTTGTTGTTATCCAGTGTTTTTTGTTACTTCTTATCCAGTGTTTGTTACTTCTTATCCAGTGTTTATTTGTTACTTGTTATCCAGTGTATTTGTTACTTGTTATCCATTTTGACATCCTAGCGCATACATCAAACCCTTTCACGCTCCATCCTCAGATGCAGCAGCCATCTCAGTGTCTGTCTATCCTCAACATTACCAGGAGGAGTTTTTCTTCACGTTCACCGTCTGTAAAGTCTGGCGGAAGATTCTTGGCATACCTTTTTTCTTTGTCTTGCAACCGATTTCTGCATGCTTGTCCTCTTAACGTCTCTGGGTGTTTACCCTGTGCATACTTCCTTCTCCACTAACTACAGCAAACATGATCACTCTGTCTGCTCTTTCATTTCCTTTCAGCTTAGTACATCCTGGTCTGTACGGCCAAGATAAGCTTTTTGAGGTGGAGACTTTTGGATGCTGTGAACCCATTCTAGTTGGTGTTTAGCTGGTGTTCAGTGATAATACACTCCCATGACAAAATTGTTGCTCTTCAATTGTACAGACTTGAGGCAGAGTAGTTCCTTTATAACTTAGTACAGCAAGATCGTCCCGATGTATCCCAGTATACCCGCATTAATTACTTCTGTAAAAACAGTTAACAGCACAGTGCTCACTGAATGATATCATTGTTTTAACTGTACTAATATTTATTGTTATGCTAATTAAAAATACAACTTTTAAAGAGAGAAAAGAATGTTGTACAGCATCTCCTTCTTTAGTCGTCTTACAGATACCAGGTTGTAGCCCAGTGACGTAGTTTTCTGTATCGCTTCTCGGGTCACTTGGGTGATGGATTTGTTCATTGATTTGCAGATTTCAGCTACACAATTTTTCCTTACCTTTCTTGGTCTTCTTCTTGCCTTCCTCCAAGATATTCTGCTGTAAAAAGTCTCAAATGTGGTTTGGTCTGAAGGATCAGTCACTAGCATGTCCTTTGCAGAATCTTGCTTCCATAACAACTCTCTGGAAAACTTCTCAATCACAAGCAAGATGTCCGGGGTCTGATACGTCCATCTGGAGATCACTGCCACATCCTGGACCCATATTTTCTTTAACCTTCCTCTTCCTCTCTTCCCAGGATACAGTAAACAAAAGGAACAATACCTAATTTCAGTGAATATGTAAATTATAAATAGTGATACTACAGTTTTTCTGTGTTTGTCCATATGGTAGCCAGAGAGATTATGTGTGTGTGGAAAAAGCACCCTAGGTTGCAGAGTCACAAAAATGTTTTATCTTGTCCATTTTTATGGTGTATAAGAAGCTGGAAGGTTGTGTTAATGCTTCCTTAAAGGCCTAAAATATAGGCGTTATTAAACATTTCTATAATAGCTTATCTGCTTGGTGCAATATTATGTATAAATTATACATAACTAAATTTAAAGGAATTATCAAATATAACCCAGCCTATAGAAATAATGAGAAATAAACCGGTCTTTATAAATAATAAAAAATAGCAATCTTTAGGAGCCATCAGAAACATCCCAGACTAAGAGTAATTTACTTGCAAAAAAGAGCAGCTTCTTATACTAAAAGAGTTAATACTATAATCCTTATATGTCTGTATTTAACATAATGGTGACAGGGGAAAGTAGTAACATGTTTGATTTAGTCATATCATATGGCAAATCGGATGAGGATTTTTTGGTTTACATATTAGTGGAATTTATGTTTCAGAGAATGTATGTTTTATTTTCCATATTTTCTCATTTTTGATTGTTTATTGTTATACAATTTTGTTCTTTCCATTTTCAGAACCTTTAGGTCTGCACCAAAACGGAATATGCGGGAATATAAACTTGTTGTCTTGGGCAGTGGAGGTGTTGGGAAGAGTGCATTGGTAATTTGAAAAAAAAAATGTTTTTGTGTTTAATTCACAGTTGAATAAAATTGCAATAAATAAAAAATGGTGCGTGCGCACACACACCCAATATTCTGCACAAGAAGACAACACAGTCATTGTTTATAATAGTCTTGTCATTATTCATTACTTTCTTTTTAATGTCATCCCCCATTGGAGCATAGGCCCTGACCCAAACTCTCTAAATCGTCTTATCCTTTGCGATTGTCTGCAGGCAGACTATGCATCCTCCCAGTATTTACAACTTTGCTCTCTAGCACCGTTTTTCATGTGTATTTTGGTTTACCTTTAGTAGTAGTCTTTGCCATTTCTGATCGTAAGCCTGGATGAGAAAGAAAGTAGTTTGGGACACCACTATCTTTAAAAAAAAAAACTGCTACATATACTAATATAAAAGATAAGACTGCCTGCCCCATGTGGTAAATGATGGCACAACATTTTGACGATGAGTAGTAGTTGTCTACCTACACAGAATAATTCATCTGAGTTACTTTCCTGTTACATGTCTAATATTCTGTTGGTTCTTTCAGTCATGTAATATTTTCATTTTGCTCAAGTTATGAGCATGGATTCGTCTTCTTCTTTTGTTGGCCTGAAATAGATTATCGCCATCTGCAGTGTTTCTAGTATAAACTTCACTGTCTATTGTAATTCGATCAGCAACCCGTAAAGTTTGGCCTGCACCTGTGTTTCTCTTAGTCAAAAGTTTTGCCTTGATGTGCAGTGACTCCTGAAGTCTGTCCTTTAACCATGTATGCTTAAGTAGTAACTAAAATAATGTGAATAACCCTGTTTACACCAGTGGCTCCTCGTGCGTGTGTAAATTCAGTAAAGTAAAAAGTAGGAGATGCTTTTCCCCACCCCCAGGCATTATGGACATATATATATATATACCTATATTTTATAGACCAGTCTGAAGATGGCAAATTCGTGTGTCTGAAAAACCAGTTGACACTGGGGGGGGGGGGGGGGGGGGTGCACTTAACATCCCGCAGATCGCCTTTACTCCCCAGCTGTGTTTTAGATGTTTTTAAATGTTTAAAGTAACTAGCTTATGAAGTTTCACCTCTCAATGCCTTCTGCTGGCTTGAGAACCCGTTGCAGACAAATGTCGGGATTGTAACTGATGTACAAAGCATGTTTAGAAAGTTAGAGACAGGTGTGCTCTGTGCAGAGTGGCAAGAATAGCTTCAGAGTTTTATTTTGGATTTTTTTTCTCTAGGTTATTCGGGTGTATTTTGAAATTAACAAGCAAGACTGATATGCTGGTTTTGCAAACCTTGGGGGTAAATAATTGCAGGGCAAACTAGATGTTGTGCTGGACACTAGGGAAACCAGTGAACAGCCCGATCATTGCCTTGTAAATAGAATGGGGCTTAGGGTGTCCAGGGGATTTGCTGACGCTGAACACTCACGGGCTTAGGGTGTCCAGGGGATTTGCTGACGCTGAACACTCACGGGCTTAGGGTGTCCAGGGGATTTGCTGACGCTGAACACTCACGGGCTTAGGGTGTCCAGGGGATTTGCTGACGCTGAACACTCACGGGCTTAGGGTGTCCAGGGGATTTGCTGACGCTGAACACTCACGGAAAAGACAAAACAGATGTACAGTTTGACTACTGCTCATACCATCATAATTGGAGCTCTGAATTTGCTGTTGAAGATAGGATAAAGCACTGATGGAGATGTCTCGTGTGTTATGATGTCTCTTCTTAACGACACTAAATTCGCTATTTAAACCAGTTTTCGAAAGTACATCTGACTTACTTGTAAGACGCCTATTTGTAGGGCTAAAAGCTGGGGATTGGAAAATCTTGGGCTCGGGGTCCTGGCGGAGCCTGACTTTATTTCTTCAAAAATGACATTGGCTTCTAGGTTGACCCAACCTTGAATTTGTACCAGGTACAGTCCTGGGAATTAAAGGTGGCCAACATGATGTTGACCACATCACTCACCTGTACAGATAGGTCTATAATATAAGTCTAGCCCTATGTGCCCAAAGGAGTGGAAATGCGTTCTTTTCTTTTAAAAAAAAAACACCTAAAAAAAAATTTTTGGAGTAAAACTCTATTATTTGTATTTGCTTCTTTCCAGACTGTTCAGTTTGTGCAAGGGATATTTGTTGAGAAGTATGATCCAACGATAGAAGACAGTTACAGAAAGGTGTGTGTTGTGCATTTATTGTTTTCAGTGTTGTTGTTTTTATAATGCAATTATAAGACTCAGCCACTGTTTCTGTAGGAATAGTCATTGTAAAATATTTCAAATATATTAAAGAAGGAATAAAACACTACATAGCTTTGTCTGTTTTCATCGTCATCATCCTTTTATGCTGAGATATGTCACAACGAGCTTGTAGTCTGTTCCTCCTTTACATTCTGCCATATGCAGTCCTTTCAGCATCCTGGATCTGATCCAGTCCAGCCCCTCTGGCTCTTCTCATCATCATTTGTTTAAGAGTATCTCTTGGATGTTCTTATTTCCTCAATCCATTTGTTTCCCATTTTTGTTTGGGTTGTTCATTATTGTGAATAAAGTGAATTTCTTCCTTATAAGATCAGTTTTGTAACTTGTTTGTGTGAACTTTGTATTTGCATGTGTAACATACTTTTCAGTGTATAAGAGGACCCATAGTGGGACATAAATGATACATGTATTAAGGTAGATTCATGGTAACAAAATGTCATGAACGGTGTTGTGTCGAGGGGGCACATCAGGAAGGGAATGAAAAAGAAACGATTGCAGAAAGGATGAGAGCTGAGCTTCTGAGAAGGAACAGACTTAACACAAATGTTGTAATCAGCAGTCCTGAAATCCCATGCTCTAACAGTGAAAGACTTCTCTTAATGCTGGCAGGTCTTGATAATCACACTCACCGTCGTCATGGGCTGCTCGTAGCGCAATATAACACTGTCATCTGGAAAGACGGAAAGGGGCCAATCAATCATAAGAGGACCCCTATTTTTTTGTTAAGCCCAAATTTAAGAAATGTTTATTTGAAAAACATTTCTTGTATAAGACGGCCCAATTTCAACTTGAAAAATTTTGGGATAACATATTATCTTATACATGTTTGTCTGTTTAATTACCCCTTTCCCCAAACTGTCATCCCCTGTATTACTTCTCTGTCCTTCATTTCTGTTGTCACCTATGTATCCTTCTCTCTACTCTACCTCTACTTTATAACAGCTAGTTAATTATTCAGTTAGAGAGAAAAACATATGTAGTGGATGTGGCTGACAGAAAACTGTTACTACATTTGAAGGGGAAATTAAGAAAACAAATAAATTATTTAAAAAATTCAGCAATGAGGGTTTAAAAAATTAGTCTGGTGCATTTTTTAATTCAGACATGTAACAGGAAACTTTGTTGTCTTTCATTATATAGCAAGTTGAAGTTGATGGTCAGCAGTGCATGTTAGAGATACTGGACACTGCAGGCACAGTAAGTACCTTGTATTTAACCCTTCAAAACAGACATGTCTCAGGTCATATTTTGATGTATTAGACGCACTTATGCAATTTAACATGATAATCATGTCCTTAAACGGCTCACCTTCAAACAGGTCTACAGAGATTCTTGTTTTGTTAGACCGGTCTGTGTTCACCATTGTTATCGAGTTGTTACCTAAGTAGCTTTAACTGTAGTTTAATTTTTGTAGAAATTTACTCCATAACAATAGTGAGCATGAGGTAGCCAACCTGTAGACAAATCACACACTTATTTACTTCTCATGACATGCTTTGGTAGGCTGCACTTCCCTTAGTGTGATCTTGGACCTAATTTGAGGAGGGGGAGGGGGGAGGTTAGACTCACTGCCTTCATAATAAGCATGTCATTCAGGGCAAATAATTAGGAAGTGCTTCTAAGTCCAAATGCCTCTGTCTGAGAGGCAGGGAACCAACATTTTCAGTACAAATAAACTAAATCACCATACAATGGATGTACACGCAAGACTCAGATACGGAAACAAAACCATAGTCCAGAAGGGGATGAACAACCAGAACTTTTCACTGGAGTTTACAGCTGGTGAACATAAGAAGAAGAAGAGGTAGGGTGCAGTTTTGGATTCTGTGCTTTCCCAAAATGTCTTGATTACATTGTAGGGAGATGTTATAAAAGTTAAAGATGAGAGGATTGTCTTCATGGCACTGGGTATTATCCCATATGGCTCAGTCTCTCTTCACAGAACAGCTAGCCGCCTGCCGAAAGCACTATGCATAGCATAAGTTCCATAGCTCCGGTGATGATCTTCGTAAAAATTGCACTCATAACCCAAGGACACAGCTGTGGAATGAACCCATGACCTTGCGTGAGGCGAATGGCTTGACCACTTTGCTGCGGAGATCCCAGAAAGATTTTATGTTTGTCATTAGAGACCCACATTTGTGATAGTTTACTTTCTATATTGTATATCATTCATTCATTCAGTAGCATGTCCCTCGCGGAACCTCGCTGCCATAACAACCCTCCGGAAAACCTTCCTATCCTGAGCAAGATGTCCTGCGTCTGATACACCCATCTGGAGATCATCTGCCACATCCTGCGCCCATCTTCTCCTTGGCCTTCCTCTTCCTCTCTTCCCAGGCATATACCCCTCCATTATTGTTCTCTCTAGACTTCTAATATTGTATATCAATGTGGTCAAATACTTGTTTGCGTATTGAGGGCAGTTGGTTGTGGTGGTGATGTCCGGGATCAAGTGCAACCTGCAGAGACTGATCTAGCAGTGAGCAAGCAGAGGGTGTGGACAATTTGTGAGGGAAAATGACAGGCACCATCAGTGTGGAAACTATTCATTTACTATTGAGAGGGTTAGAGCAAATGTGGAAATGTCAGAGTGCAGCTGTGTAAATTGTTGAGTGCTTTATTATATTACCCCAAACAGGCAAAATTCAAAGGTCACGGGACAGTCTAATATTTCTGGGGGTGGTAGATAGCCTGCATGCAGTCGTGGGACTTGGGCTGCACTCTCTCATGGGGCGTAGGTGGGTTAGGGCCAGTTATAGATGTTTTGGGGTCGTTAAAAGCATCAGAAAGCTGGTAAACCCAGTCTTACCACCCTCTAAAATGTTGGACTGTCCTGTGACGTCATCTGGGGTAGGATACTATTAAAGCACCCATTGTTGATTCTTTTATTCATAAGAAGTTTAATTAATGTCTTATCTTTTAGGAACAATTTACAGCCATGAGGGATTTGTACATGAAAAATGGACAAGGCTTTCTTCTGGTGTATTCCATCACAGCACAGTCTACATTCAATGATCTACAGGATCTAAGAGAACAGATTTTGAGGGTTAAAGATACAGATGATGTAAGTATACTTCAAAATGTTTCAACATTTCATTGTTGTGCAGTTTTTGCTTTTTAGTTATAATATCTCTGAGATTTGAATATATTCTCCAGGTTATGTCGGTGTGTTAGGAAATGAGCAGGCAGATAGACCTGCTAGCTCTGCACCACGTGGTGGTGAATTGATGTATGACAAGCTAGATATTGTGAGGGGCCTTTGGGAATGAGTGAACAGTGAGGAGACACAGATAGATCTTTACGGTTTAAGGAGAATGGTGCTGCGAGGAGTTACCAGGGGATCTGGTCGATGCTCAGCACTCAGGGGGAAGGATGAGACGGATATACCATCAGACGGTTACTGGTACCATCAGAATTGGAACTCTTCGCTTGCTGCTGAAGATGGGGAACTAAGCACTTATGGGAGTGTCTCGAGTGCTGTGATGTCGATTCCTAATTCAGCATTTTATGAGATTTGATTGCAGTGTCTATAGATGTAGAGGAGTAAAGGAACTCTGTATAGTTGCTGACAGTTATGTACCTTTGTACTTAACACTCGTTTTGAAGGCTTAGGGGAGAGGATCATCCATTAAATGAACTGAAAGAGTCCCCATATAAATTCCAGGATCCAGCACCATACAAGCATGTCATAAAAGTAAACTAATGTAATCTAGTTTAGGGTGTTTCCTTCGAAGTGTGAGTGCATCTGCCTTAAAGGCAAGGAATCAACAGTCTGCTTGCAAATAAGCCACATCTGTAGAATAGATGTGCATGCAAAACTCCAGTTGTGGAACAAGACTAGATTCAAGAAATAGGTCTACAATTGAAAGACTCAAAAACTCAGTCTTCCAGAGGATTCAGAGATACCAGAAACAATCTTAGGATAATGCAGGGCCAGTGTGTGGTTGCTAAAGTTGAGATTAAAAGTTGAATCGTATGTAGTCATAGCATGTGGTAAATGAGAGGAAATATATTGAGATGAAACATTGATGTAATTTTTTTTTCCCTGTATATTGACCTTTCTTGCACTAGTCTAATATGGACATCAGGGAATAATCTCAGAAAGTAAAGGTGGCTGGCGTGATGTTGACCACATATTTCATCTAGTGATGACAAATCTTGAGTCTGGCATCATAATCCTAGTGTGCCGCTGGCATAATAAAAGTGTACACCTTCACATTCACTTACAACTTATACGACCTACGACCGCACAAACAAGTTAACAAATCAGAAAAGTAAAGAAAGATAACATTTGGTGGGATCGAAAACAAATCAAAATAGTTAAGAAATATAACATTTGGTGGGATCAAAAAGTTTGTTAAGTTGATACAATTGAGTACATATTTATTTTCCACATTACGTACAATGGTTACGCGTACGTAGATTACAGTTTTGTGTTTTATGTTCAATTTTTTTATAACCTGTTTGAACTAAATTAGTGCTGAAACATATAGATTTGGCAAATGGCCAGTTCACCTACGGCTTGTTAGTCGGAGCGGAGATCAGCTGTAAGTCGAGGAGGACCCTGTATTACTGTTAACTTTATTTGCAAGTGTGGGAACATGCTAAGATAAAACATTTATGCGGTTTTTTTTTCTTCATTTTATACATATCTAGGTGCCTATGCTGCTGGTAAGAAACAAGTGTGGGAATATGTTGAGACAAAACATTGATATAATTTTTTGTAATTTTTGTTTCATACGTATCTAGGTGCCTATGCTGTTGGTAGGCAACAAGTGTGACCTTGAAGATGAACGAGTGGTAGGAAAAGACCAAGGCCAAAATCTGGCTCGGCAATTTCAGTGCGCTTTTCTGGAGACTTCAGCCAAAATGAAAATAAATGTTTTAGAGGTACATTTTACTTGTTTTGGTTTATTTATAAATATACTTTGAATTGATGAGTAAAACTGGGCATGAACTATGTTTATGTGTATCAGATGTAATGGCTGTCTTGTTGAACAGTTTGTTTGCATGCATTGTAACAGAAACCCATAATAGAAGATAAATGTTGACATTCTGCAAGGTCTGAACATGAGAGAAAACTGGCTCATAAACAGCATTTTGTCTCAGAAACAGAATCAACTGCCATGGTGGTTTGAAAATAAGTGACAGAGGGAGTGATACTGGGTAAGAGGGACAGGGGCTGATGTACACAGTAAGAGACACCTTTGGCAAGAAAGTGGGAGAGATAGTGAGGGACAAATTTGCTTTCATGCAGGCGGTGATGGGAGCGACTTTCTGTTAAGGACCTGCTTCACGATGTTGATGCTGACATGCGCAGTCAATCTGTTAGTTTTTAGACTTTCCAGTTAATTCACGTGTGTAAAATAATTATTGTAGCACACTTGTGAGTATATGTGTTTTTGCAATAGTTAAAGCAAGAAATACAATGTTATTTATACTTCTCCAGATCTTCTATGATTTAGTGCGTCAGATAAACAAGAAGAACCCAGGCCCTGGACGAGAGAAAAAGAAAAAGAGCGGCTGTGCTTTACTTTGAGATCTGGTATGTTTATCAATGATTTGCTTCTTCTTTTAGTCAATATGCTTTGTGTCGCTAGATGAGACAGTTTAACAGATGGTAGATAGCTGAGCCAAGGCACTTTCGGTTGCTTGCTATGCTTTGATGTTGTAAAGTCTTGTGCTGTTAGTGACTTCTTCAGTGGATATTCTTTTAGGTCACCCTCTGCATCTTGAGGTTTCCATTTTCACCCTGTCTGCTCTCTTTGCAGGCATCATCGGAATAATTGAAAGCATCTTAGCTTTTGTTTCTCATTGAATTCAGCGATGGCTTGAATAATTATAAATGGTAATTAAAATGTTGTATATATAATCCTACAGTTGCTGAGTGTCTTTGCTAATCTGCGTTTGTGTGCTGACTCCTTTTTGTCTCTTGATAAATGGTAGTTGTAAAAGTGGAACTATGGTCAGTGGTGTGGTACAGTTTTACTGGTGGGAGTAGATCTCTGAAACTTTTATTCCTACACTCCTGCTCTGACCTGTACACATGCTGTCTCACACACACACACACGCTGCTGCCTCTCACTGGCACATGTTTTCATATTAACATCCCTTGCTTTCATACTCATACTCTCTTACTCACTTTCAATGTCTTCTTCATATTCTCTGTGGTGCTGTCAGACACCCTCTTTGGAATCTTGTCATGCGAGTTCATGTTACCTAGTACTCTGTCTGACATAGACAGTAAACTCTAGGTTGGACTAGATGGGGTTGGTAGTTGCTGGGTTGGTTCAGTGAGGGCAGAAAATGAGATTGCTCCGACAAGTACAGTAAATTCCAGGTTGATTGATTGGTAGTTGCTAGGTTAATTTGACGAGGACATTAAACTGCAGATTTATATGAAAATGACAATAAATTTCAGTTTGAAGTATAGTCTATAAAACGTCTGCATGGATAATACAACCCTTATTAGCTTAGAGTGTAGAAATAGATGCTTTAAATACATTCTGTATATAAGATGACTCCCCAGTTTTAAACTTAATTTGTCTTGGAAAACTTATTGAACCCTGGTGGAGCCAGACCTTAAAGAAAAAATTGACCGTGGCTCCCGGGTCGACCCAGCCATAAGTGGGTACCGGGTGCAGTCCCGGGAAGTAAAGGCGACTTTCATGATGATTACCACACAACTCATCTTGTGCCGATTGGTCGATAAAATATAGGTTTAACCCTATACGCCTAAAGGTGTGGGAAAGGGTCCTTTACTTCACTAGTCTTATTGAGAAAGAAAAAATACGGTAAGTGCAGTCCCACAAACATCATGATTCTCATTTCTCTCGTGGACTTTGTTTCAGAAGGAAGTCATTGACATGGCGCTGCAGAGATAGGTTGAGTGAGCTAACACATGGAAAGTCTGCCTTCCTATTCTTAAAGCCAAGACCAACAGTCAAGACAGCAGCAGCACTGCCATGGGCACAACACCAGGCATTCTTCCATCTTGTTGACCTGCCAGTTGTTGTGTGTTACAAATATTCTTCACTGGCTGTTTTGGCCACTTTCACAATTTGATGTATATTAATATATGACTAAACTGTCCATGAGATATGTGCATTATCTTCTTCTTAATCTTCTTCAGCATTCTGAGCCCTTTGGGTTCATTGCTGCAGATATCACCTGCCTCCATTCATCTCTCTGGTTGGTCTTCTCTTTCCAGTTGATGGCACTCATTTTTGCAGGTCTATATGGACATTATCTCTCCATTGTCTTCTTGGTCTGCCTCGTGGTTTACGACCATTCATCTCCCTTGTGTATACAATTTTCACTTCTCTGTCATCTGACATTCTCTCAATATACTCCAACCATTTCAGTCTGTTAGCTCTCATGATGCCAGTGATTAATATTGATCAATGTGTGCATTATACAGCTATAAATTTCTTGCATGACGAAGTTGAAGTGTTTGTAAATATCAGATTGTATCAGAAAGAACAAGCCATATACAGTAAAATTATTTTATGTAAACTGAAATTTATGCATGCATTCTGCCATTAGCAATTGACTGGGTGCGCTGCTGTGTACACCTTCTCTTCATCTTGTGAATGTCTGCACTTACGAACGCACCAAAAAAAGTTTATAATTAAAAATGGTAAATTTTAAAAAAATCTACATTGGTAGGGTTAAAAAGTTGCAGGAATTGATGCTTAGAGCATAGCAGAGTCTCCATATCGGAGTCTGTTTGATCCTATCGTGTTTGGCAGTCTTGTCTGGAACTGTAAGCCTGCCACTACCAGGGGCCAGTATTACCTGACGTGTCACTCTCACCCACAGATGACTTGCTTTGACAGAAGAGAGAAAGAAAACATCATACAGTTACACCAAATGTCCACATATATGTACACATATACACCAACTTTGTTGAAAAATATATAATCGACCTTGCGACCAGTTTGCCCAGTTATTTGGAACAGAACTGAACCGTGGAGTCAAGGAGACGCCCATATATGCATAAGTTGGTATTATGATTATCACCTGGCACTTGAAAACAAATGTGTACGAGAAAGAGCAAACCATATACAAATAAAGTTCATGCAGATTTGTCTACTGGTATGCCTTCTGTTAACAGATCATTAATTGAATGTGCTAGCATTGACTTTACATATGGTGTTGTTACAATATTAATTTTGCACTTTAAGAAAACATCCATTTGAAAATGTTGAGTTATTCCTAAATGCAGATTTTTTTAAACAGATTCACCGCATTTTAGCTTTTACACAACGTTCATCTTATATGGCGGCGTCCGTGGCTAAGGGGTTGCGAGCCCGACTCCTAATCCAACGTACCGCGATCGAAAGCCACTGCGGGCTGCGTGGATTTTTATCTTGGTATGGGACGTCGCAGGTCGACCCAGCCTCAAATGGGTACCAAGATAGCTGTCCTGGGGAAGTAAAGGCGGCCGGCATAATGCTGACCACATTAACCATCGAGTGTCGATTGGTCTGTAAAAATATGGGTGCTCTTCCCATATACCCGATGCGCCTAAGGCATTAAAAGGGATCTTTACTTTACTTTTTTTTTATCTTATGAATCTATTTTAGGGCCATGACCACAATATTTAAAGAAATAGATACTCGTATTTCATACAGTTTTTGTTTTATTATCAGTGATATGTTGGTCGGCTATTTATATATGGGACCAAAATATGGCAACGTACGTTCATAAACCAGTTCATGCCTATGCAGATGCTAATTATATAGATATTTTAATCAAGAAGAAATAACGAATGAAATAGACCTTTGTAAAAATAATTTCCTTATTGAAAGTGCTGCAGAATGTTTGATTTAGAAACATCCTACAGGTTATTTCCTTCCCGTTTTGCAATTTGGGATGGGGTGTCTACTGTTGAATGTATTGTTATCTGCCCCATTATTTTCCATCAATGGATACATTGCAAGCATGATATTTTTAAATTTCTTCGAGCCTTGTATAAAGCACATCCTTACATTTTAGTTTTAAATACACAGCTTTTGCTTGACTCCTGGTGATGTATTTATACGAGCCTAGTCACATGTTTGTTATATGTTCCTTTTGTGATTATTCCTATGGTTTTAATGTACACTTTGGATATTTTTTTATTAGCTCACATTGCTGTCATACTTACTAACTTCCAACTTTAAAAAGTGAGGTATTGTATATTTTATTTTTTCTCCCTCAATAACCTACGCTATTTAATACCAAGACATTTTTTTTTTACAAGTAGTGTTTACTTGGAGGAACGTATAGAAAATGTGCTCTCATGCTAGAGACCCTCAATAGGTTTGGGGCTTTTTTTTCCGCTGTATAAATAAAATCCTGACCTGCACAGTCACTTGTGGCTACTCTAGCCGTGCCATCCTAAATCCTCAAGCTACAACCCCTCTCCGAAACCCCACTTCCCGCATACATCCAAAAAAAAAATTAAAAAAACACGCAGTTATTTTGGCAGTCTACTTCTCAGAAAAGAGGTTATTATAATTCTTAGATGTTTGTTTTTGTTAAATGTCATTTTTTTTGGTACCCTACTGAGATTGTGCAAAGGTGTGTCCGTTCTCCTTTCCATAGTTACAGGTAGCAGGAAATGTTTTTTCGACTTGAGATGATTTCGGTCGTACTTTTTTGTAAATTGGCCAAAAGAAAAGTTGATGTCTCATGTGCAATACATGTATTCCATTTCTTTGAAGATCTTTTCTGATTTTGTTGTAAAACAAAACTAATATATGAATGAAATCTCCTGTTTACTTCATGGCATTAAAAATTTGTTTTTGGATGTACATGCATTGTGTAAGTGACCCACTATGACACATTAATGGTGGCTGTAATGGTAAATTTGACACGGTCACTTTTTTGTGAGATTATTTCAGAAGTGTGGGGAGAAGTTGTGGTAGCTCGGTGTCATGTTTGTCTGCTTGTCAATATGGATTTGGGGTTCTTTTTCTTTGTATTCACCTGCTGTAAACTCAGGCGGAAGGTTCTGGTTATTCACCCACTTCAGGACTTTTGTCAGTCCTGTTTCAGGACCCTGGGTGTTGCATGCACATCCGTTTTACAGATCTGCCTCATTTGTTTGCAGTAACCGTTGGTTCTTGGCCTCTCAGGCAGATGTACTACAACTTTGAAGGAAGCTTCCAACTAGTTGACTTTTACGACATGCTTTTAGGTAGGCTGTGGGCCAGTTCTGGTTTTCCTCCACAATGGGGCCCCGGAACCCACACATGGAGGTCATGGGTTCAAATTCACACTAGGATCAGTGTTTTTAAAGGGGTCTTTGGGCAATTCAGGTTGACCCAACCCAATGTGGGTAATAGGAAAATGTCATGGGAAGTAAAAGCAGCCAAGATGGAGCCCGTCGGGTCTGTTAAACAACTTCAGAGGCTAGTGTCAAATGCCTGATGCATCTTAGGCCTGAAAAAGGTTCTTTACTCTACCGTTAAAGTGAGTATGGGAAAGCACCAGCAGAACTAATTCAGGCAGGAAGAGAGACCACTGTTTGATTCTACCATGCACTGTGCACGAAGATATAGAACAGTGCCATTTGGCCTTAAGCGCGGAAAAGAAAATTCTGTATCCCGGCCCCAAAGAACAGTAATCTGAAACTATGTTCCAACTACTGTACCATCACATTAGGTCATGCTAGCAATATCCTCTTATAAATGCCAGGAGGATGGCGAGAGCAAAACTGAGTTTAAACAGCATTAAAAATCGATGGATAAGCACCAGTAAGGAAATCAAAATTAAAACTTTTGAAAGCATGCATCTTCCCTGTTGCAACATACGGATGAGAGTAGTGGACTGTCTCAAAGTCTTTAAGAGAGAATTTAGGGGTTTTTGAGCTGAAATACTACAGAAAGATTCTTAGAATACCATGGGCAAAGAAGAGAAGAAATACTGATATTTTAAAAGATCTGAACATCAAGGAAGATGGCTAATAAACAGGATCTTGTCTCAGAAACTGAAATATTTTGATCATATCAAGCACGGTGGGGGATTGGAAAAAATAATAGTAGAAGGCATGGTACCAGGAAGGAAAAGCAAGGGCAAACCAACATGAAGATGGCACAGGATATAAATGACTCCTTGAATAGGAAGTACATGAGGCGGTAGAGCTGGTGACTCTAAATTTCCTGCAGGCAGACTGTG
Source organism: Candidula unifasciata (assembly GCA_905116865.2). Lineage (NCBI taxonomy): Eukaryota > Metazoa > Mollusca > Gastropoda > Stylommatophora > Geomitridae > Candidula > Candidula unifasciata. Next base: position 270,583 of record CAJHNH020005534.1, read on the forward strand.
ATGGGAGTGATGTTCTGCCAAAGACCTGCTACATAATGATGATGGGAAAATTTTCAGCATAGTCTCCACAGATTTGTGCAGATGTCCTTCATTGATGTACACTCACAGATTCTCCACTGTGCATTGTTGCGTATTGCTGATATTTAAAGAAGCACTGTAAAACCTTGTTCTTCTTCTTCTGCCTTTCTATCCCCCAATGGAGCATAGGCCCTCAACCAACTCATGCCAAGTCGTTCTATCCTTCGCCATTGCATGGAGCTCTCCCCATGTCCTCCCAATCTCCCAATCTTTCTTTCTAACCTCATTCTCCAGCTCGAAAAACCTTGTTACCAACCATAAATTCCAAGGAACAGAAAATCAAGTTCTTGTTTAAAATAATGTGCAGACCATGGACTTAAAAACAATATATCCCTGCTGGAGCTAATATTTTAGTAATGTAAACCAAGTGTTCTTCTTAAACAAGTTTGTGTTAATGAGGTTTTACTGTGTATGATGAATATTATATTTTTTAATATCGTCACATATCTTCCAGCATAACAGTAACATTCTGACTCATATTGATTTTGTCTGCTGATGTAATGCTTTCTACTTCGTATGGTATATGAAGCTTCATAATTGCAGCCTAATTAGTTTGTTTTATCATTTTTCCTTTTACGGTTTGGATTTGAACCAGAATGTTAACTTTTTTTCCTGTTCTGTGACATTAAAAGCCTCAGATATCACTATCAAACTAAATAATGAATTACGAGAACAATTATCTTTCGTGTGGCAGCTTACAGTTGCGAGATATGGACCACTGCACAGCTACTAAAGAAGAAAGCTGATCATTCGAGCGTACATTTCACAGAACAGTTTCTAGAATATCACAGATTAAAAAGAAAAAAAAATATTGATGTATGAGGTTTGAAAAGACAAAAAAAGGCTCATAAGTATCATGTCTGAGGACACTGCAGTAAAAGAAGGCGATGGACCCTTTTCCCAGCCTTTCAAGCATCAGTTATATGGTGCTAGACCTGTTTTTTTATAGGCCATTCGGCGCTCAATCAGTGATATGGTCAGCATCATGCTGACCTACATTACCTAATGCCCAATTTAGTTCAACCACCACCTTATGGATTCAAACCCTTGACTTTCAGGCTGGCAGGCAAGCATCTAGCCACTTCACTGCCACAGGTACCCCTGAACTATATTATTTATTCTTAGGCATTGAGAACGAGCTTTGTAATGCTGAGGTGCCAGGTTTGATCCCAGCTGCGGACAGTTTGTCTTGCTTTGGTTTTATTGAAACCAAATTAACATGAGAACAGCAAGCTATAAGAGGCTGACCAAGAAAGAGATATTAAGGGCTTTGTTAAAAAAAAAAAACGACAGAAACAAAATGGCATTGAGACAAGTTACATAACCAGCAAGAGACAGGATAACGCACCTTGCTCTTGTCTGCGACACTTTAGGGCATAAGTAGCTGGACTAGAAGAAGTTACAGTAGAAATGATGGCTGAGAAAGTGAAATGGCTTGTTTAATTTATTCCTCTGTCATTTAATTGTTTGTTGTTTCTTGTTCACTTCCTGAAATTTGTTGCCAGTTTGCACTGTAACTGTTATGTGACTTTTATAATTTGGTTTTTTTATTTTTTTAATTCCTGACCAGTTGAATTTGAGTTTGGCTTTCAGTGTAAAATAATGTAAACAAATTTCTTGGTAACAAGTAATTATTAGATCAAGGAAAATAACAGGCATTTTTGTGTGTTCAAAGTTTCACGCCGTAGCAATTTATAAATAGACACACATGTGGGAGGAGGTAGAGATTTTTAAATTATGATACAGAAGGGGTGAGCTTTTTTTTTGGTGGTCAAGTGCCAAATGTTGAAAAAAAGTCTTTTTTTTTTTTTTTGTAAACATATGTCAAGTCGCTAACTAGTGCACATTAATTTTTGTCCAAAAAAATTGAAAAACAAAATGAGTTACATAATAATGTAAGAGTTGGAAAGAGCAGGGCATTGACAAAAGTATGAAACAGAAAAGCAGTGAAAAGTCAAATATTCTGTTGGCTGGAACATGCCAGACTTATAAGTAGCAACATTGAAAAAGAGAAAGAGTAAAATTTAAAGCAATAAAAATTAGCACTTTAAAGACTTTGTTAAAAATGGTTGTAAAATGTGTGACGTATGTAGCTATCTTTGTTGAAACTGTTATATGTAAATATATGTGAATGTACTTACTATTATGATTAATTGTGAATGAGTGAAAATATTTGGGGGGGGGGGGGGGGGAGCATAAATTATTGACCCTTTACTGTTTTTGTTCCTGTCCCGTGACACCTTTGAAGCTGATATTTTCATGTACATCCCAGCAACATTTGGTCAGTTTCCGTGTTTAGACCTGGCTAGCTCACAGCAGACTTGACCATGATTAGTTGAATTTTGCAGTCACGTTTATTTCAAAGCATAAGGTTGCCAGTCTCATGCCAGTCCTTTTCTTTGCATGGTAGAAAAGTGTTTTAGTGTTACTGTGCTACTAGTGCCAGACATGGTCACTGACAACAAACCACCAAAGAAATTTAGTAACTACAAAACTGAGAATGGCTGCAGCAGTGATCGGAAGAGATTAATGAGGTTTTGAGAAGAAAAAGTAGGCACAAAGTCAATTCTAAATTATCTACAAAGACAGCAAATCAAATTGTTTGCCCACTTAGTGAAGAAGCCTTTTGGTGCCATACCATACAATGCATTCATCAATAGAGGAAAAGGAGATAGAACACAAGGTAGAGCAAGAACAAGATAGAGGGACAACATCAGAGAAACAACAACAACATGGTGTGTCAGTGGAGGAGACAAGAGCAAGAACAAGATAGAGGGACAACATCAGAGACACAACAACCATCTCAGTGGAGGAGACAAGAGCAAGAACAAGATAGAGGGACAACATCAGAGACACAACAACAGCATGGTGTGTCAGTGGATAAGACAGAAGAGCAAGAACAAGATAGAGACACAACAACAGCATGGTGTGTCAGTGGAGGAGACAAGAGCAAGAACAAGATAGAGGGACAACATCAGAGAAACTACAACAGCATGGTGTGTCAGTGGATGAGACAGAAGAGCAAGAACAAGATAGAGGGACAACATCAGAGACACAACAACAGCATGGTGTGTCAGTGGAGGAGACACAAGAGCAAGAACAAGATAGAGGGACAACATCAGAGAAACTACAACAGCATGGTGTGTCAGTGGAGGAGACACAAGAGCAAGAACAAGATAGAGGGACAACATCAGAGAAACTACAACAGCATGGTGTGTCAGTGGAGGAGACACAAGAGCAAGAACAAGATAGAGGGACAACATCAGAGAAACTACAACAGCATGGTGTGTCAGTGGAGGAGACAAGAGCAAGAACAAGATAGAGGGACAACATCAGAGACACAACAACAGCATGGTGTGTCAGTGGATGAGACAGAAGAGCAAGAACAAGATAGAGGGACAACATCAGAGACACAACAACAGCATGGTGTGTCAGTGGAGGAGACACAAGAGCAAGAACAAGATAGAGGGACAACATCAGAGAAACTACAACAGCATGGTGTGTCAGTGGAGGAGACAAGAGCAAGAACCTGAACCTTATATCTCCCTCAACACCCCAAGCAGTAAAGGAGAAAGTGAAGATGAGGACAAGTTACAATTCTTTGCTTCATTATAGGCACGGTAATGCGCCAGAAACTGCTAGTTTAAGCATTGAAGAAACATCAGTACAGTGGAGGGAGAAAAGCAGTTATGTAATGACTTGTTAGTTGCAGTTTTACCTTAACATAAAAAAAGTCACCAAATATTTGATGCATTCACGAGCCACTGAAAGAAACCCAGATGAAATTGCCCATCTCTACCCCATGTGAAAAGCTGAACAGATATCAGCCCTAGCAAAGCCAGCAACATGCACATGCATAATTGAGCTACCAAAGGTGCCAACGCCAGCAGTCTACCACTAGAATTGCAGTTTGTCATCACTGAAAGCAGGAGTCATGACTAACAAGTTGGCAGTATGAACAGCAATGTGCACTGGAACAGCTAGCAGTGTAATAATAAAAACCATAATATTCCGCATTGAGATTGAATGGGGTTCATACCTCTGGGACATGTACAGCTGTACACTTTTTGGTGTTGCCCTCAGATATCTACTGATTTCTTTTTCACGAACACCATCTCCCGTATCTGTTTATTTAATCATCTTTTACACTGGTGACCCCAAGCTCGACATTTTCCCCAACTTTCTTGTGGTTTACTGAACAAAGTGGAACCTAACTTACAGAATTTTATATAAGTTCAGACTGACTTTGAACTGGGGGATTTGTACATACTTGTATCAATTGATCACACCCATTGGATAAAGTTTTGAATGTCCATGTTTTAATTTTCTTTAAGCTAACATTTCACCAAAGTTCAGTAAAGGCCTGATTACTAATAGTGTGTTTTGTTTTTACTTTCTGTGTTATTGATGGTAGATCATGTTGAGGTTGGCCTCTGCTGCGATGTAGAACATGTGTGCAAGGACATGAATGATACAGGTATTGAATTATATCCGTGGGAGCAAAATACCATGTACCACGGGCAGCTCCAGATATATATCTGTAGCTGGCCATGCATGGACCATGTTGGGGAAATGGGATGAAAGGAAACAAGTGATTGCAGATAGGTTGAGAGCTGAGTGTCTGAGAAATGGCACACTAGATACATGTGATGGTGTCAACAGTGATTTTTTTTTTTTTTTTTATATCCAGAAACCATGAGTTCTTGACCCTTTGGCTCGGTACTATGGATATTGCAACCCTTCGGCCTTGATTCCATGATAGGTACTGTAAATCTGGGAGGAAATGTGGCTTTTCTGCCTACCCCCTGGCGTGGACCCGGACCACGAGTTCGTCACCCGGTCGTCGCAAAGTCAGGTTTAGCCAACTACGCTGTCAAGCCGAGTGTCAACGGTCCTTAAAATCCCATGCTCTGATTGCTAGCCATCGCCATGGGCTGTGAGTCCCATGCCTTCCATTAGTACATACAGTATAACACTATTGTCAGGAGAGGTGCCAACAAATGGTAATGGTGTCATTATTGTCTTCTTCTTAAAGTCCGTGGTGTTGGTAGTCTACATGTCTGTCTACTACCTTCTGTCTGGTGTACCTGTGGTTGATTCTGACACAGGAGATCTTCCATGCCATGATGTCAGACTGTCCAGCATCTTGTAGTCTCCCTCTGCCTGTCTTCCTCTCCCAACTTTTCTATGTCATGATGCACTCCAGCTTTCTTCTCATGACATGACCAAAGAATATAAATGTGTATGTTAGTTTCTTTCAAGATGTCTTCATTACTCTTTTAATCTGTCCAGGGTATTCTCATTCATCTATAAAACCACATCTCTACAATGTTTTAATGTTATAATAAATAAAAATGGTGCCATCTTCACACTGTAGGTTGGCTTCGATGTATCCACTGCTATCTTTAAGAATGTTGTGTGGTAGAGTCGCAGTGTCTCTCGTTCGACTGTCTGAAAGCTGCAAGATCAAAACGGTCTGTACTTTTACATTGTTGTCATTTGTTATGTTTAATCTTATATTTGTGACGGTGTTCATTTAAAGTCACTAACTGGAAAGAGATGCCGGGAAGGCTAAACTGTGAAACAAATGTCTGAAGAAGCCGGATATGTTGGCCCAAAGTGTAAATATTACCTCCATGTTGTAAATGGGCACAATGTAATGACATCGTCGTAATGGCTAGCTGCCAAATGAGTTTGAATCTGCATGAAATTTTTTTTTTTTTTTTCAAAACTGACTTTGGTTGGCAGGTCCAGACAGCCTAAAATGAGTCCAGCCAGGCAATATCCTTGGAAGTGTTGACCGCTGATGTGATGTTGACCACATTATCTGTCAAGTGCCAGTTGGTCTACATAAATATGTTTCTAGCACTCTATGCTCGTGCACCTCTGGTATTAACCATTTCCCCCCGAGAACAGTTAAATAATCATACAAAATAGGCTGTGACCCTGTTAAGATCCCTCCTTCCTCCCCCCTACCCCCCAAATTTTGTTTTTAAAAAAAACTTTTTACATAAGTCACTAATACATTTGTTGAAAGCGTGCTTATCGATTTTAAAACTAATTTTTAAACTGCATAAAGTTTTATAAAAGGAATAATCACTAAACACGAACAGGGTAAAGTATTCAATTGAATACTTCTCTCAGGTTCTAAAATGACTCATGCTGTGACCCCGTGACCTCTATGAGGGAGACAGGAGACAATCTGACTGCAACTTGGTTTTTAATAAAGCCATTTAGCTCAAAGGAAGACTGCTGTGTCGGAGCGGCTAGACGGAAGGTCGTGGGTTCGCTCACTGGCAGGACTGGACTTTTTTTTTTTCCAAAAATGACCTTGGCTCCAAGGTCTACCCAGCCTTGAGTGGGTACCGGCTGCAGTCCCTGGAAGTAAAGTGGGCCAAGGTGATGCTGACCACATCACCCATCTAGGTGGAAAAGGGTCCTTTACCTATTTAGCTCAAAGCAGCAAATCTCCATCCCCCCCCCCCTTTCCAGCCTTTTCCCCTTTCTTTTCTTCCCAATGCTATTGTTAGTTAATGTGTTCATATTCTGACCTAAACATTTGCACAGACATGAACTCTGCCAATAGCATCACTATGCATGGTTCACTATAGACCATGGAAAAGTGAGTGACATTTATGGGGAAGTGTTGGTTTTTCAGCCTCTTAGGGCAAAAGGGTCTTTTCTTTACTTACTATATACATCTCAAGGTACATAAAAGGGTCTTTATCTTTTGCCAATTTGCTGAGCATTTTGTTCTCTTTTTTCTTCCCTCCTCCTTGGCAGTGGCGCTCAAACAATCCAGCGTCCTCAACCAACTACTATAGATACATCAGTCCCCGAACAACAAGTCTACATACATCTAACCTATCGAGGGGATGAATTTATGAAAAGGCTATACGACCGGCTAAAAACAGCAGTCAGCCAAACTTTCTACGCCGCTTTGCCAATTATCAGGTTTAAAACTACCCCTGTGCCAACGCCCTAGATGAAACAACCAGTGTCGACGTACGCCAAATCAAATTGTATCTACCAATGTAAATGTAGCTGTGAAGCTGCTTATGTGAGAAACGCCAGGAGAAACGAATCGCTGAGCACATTCCAGTGTGGGTAGAAAAAGCCATGCAAAATAATATTCCAAATGAGAATACTGGCTGCAAACATAACCCCTCTGCAATAGCACACCATCTTCTAAAATCTGGACACGTGGTGACTAAGGACAAGTCATTTCAAATCCTTCATGTTTTTTTTTTTTTACTTCCCACTGGGTCGCCAGTCAGTGAATGATGTGTAGCTGTACAGTCAAGGTTTGTTTCAGTGTTCTCCAAAACTGTCTCTCGCTCCCCTTGTACATGATCTTAAACCACTTTTTGTCCATCTCTTGAGTTTATCTTCTCACGTATCAATGCCTGCCTGTTGCTCAGCTGTCTCCATTCTTTCCCTCCCCTACATGCTTTTCTGGAGTGTTTTTCCATTAGTCCTGGTGGCTTCGTCATTGCAAACATAGTTTGTAATACCAAGATATCCACTTTGATTTCAGCTGCAGGTGATTTGGCTGCAGACCACCTTGCATTGATTTCAAAAATGGCATTAAGAACTGCCCGTTCAAAAAAGAGTGGCAAACTACTGAATGTAAAATTGCCTTGTAAAATCACAAACAGCCAAAATAAGCTGGAGTTGGTTGTGTATGCATTTCTACATCTGCAGGACTTCAATTTACCCTTGTAATTGCTTGTTCATTGTCTAAATTTCTGTGCCACTCAGATTGCCTTGTAAAATCACAGAGCCACAATAAAGACTGGAGTTAGTTCTGCATGCATATCTACATCTCCACCAATGGAAAATCTTTAGTGCAAGACAGCTTAGCATATGTCACCACAACATCTAGCATGAGAATGGAGGTGGAGGCGGTAACTGCAGCTCTCCAGTGGCTAGAGAACAAGACGCATACACATGTAGTAGTTGTAACAGACTCTGAAAGCATGCTGAGAAAGGTGAAGACAGGGATGCTTTGATCAGAGTGACAAGCTTGACTGGAAAGGTCATGGGTATTGAGCATACTTTGGTGTGTTTTTTTCCAGGCAATGCCGGCACTGTGGGTAATGAACAGGCAGACAAATTGGCTGGATCTGCACCACTGGGTGGTGAATTGATACATGACAAGGCAGATGTGGTCAAGGTCCTTTGAGAACAAGCAACGAAATCAGTAGAGAAAGAAGATTATTATGGCCCTGGGAGAATGAGGCATCTGGGTGTAACCAGAGGGTCTGGCTAGCTCACTACACTTAGAGAAAAGACGAACATATAAGACTGTGACCGGTACCATCAGTATGGAAACTCTGTGCCGGCGCCTGAAGATGAGGACGGAGCATACATGGGAATGCCCTGAGTGCTGTGATGTCAATACTTGACTCAACTTTTCCAGCTGGAGACTCCCAAGTGTTAGCAGGTCTGTCTGTATACTTCTCTCCCCCATCTTCTTAGTGTGCTTCTTAGTCTACTACCATTCAACTTTTTTGCATTTGCTGTTTTTGTTTGTTATCTGCCACTTGCTCTGTATGTCCCAAACATTGCAGCCCTCATGATACTAGTAATAAACAGATATGCATTTCATTTTTGCTTCTTACTCTCCATACTGTGATGGGTCCAAGACAGTTCTTCACAAATTTATAGTAAGGTTTTTGTCTCTTTTAGTTGTACTTTAATTTTGGCAAAATAAGCAACACCATATAATTAACATATTATACATTTAATATAGCATTTTACAGTTAGTATAATAAATATTTAGAAGTGTCTTTAAACCAATAATAATGTATAGTGATATATATATATATATATATATATATATATATATATATATATATATATATATATATATATATATATATATATATATATATATATATATATATATATATATATATATATTATGCCTCATGTAAGAGCTTTCCTAGAAACCATCGACCCGGCTGCTTTGAGATACCAGCTAAGTGATTTTGTGTATCTGTGTAGTATTTGTTTGATTTGTGTGTGCTGATGAAGGCTCCATAGCGTTCACGTTCACGTTTTGTTTGTATTTGTTATATTGTGAAGATTGCCAATATACTTTTCGTTCGGTTTTAGATCTTTACTAGAATAAAGAGAGAGAGAGAAACAAAACAAAAAACTGTCGAGGCAATAGGTAGAACTATCATCAGGGAGGGCTCAACTATGAGTCTTATAAACATCCAAGACCTAAAACAGGTGGCAACGAACCGCATGGAAAGCTGTGACCTCTGACCTATGTGTTGCCCTAGGCTCAAGAAGAAAGACTAACAAATAGGTAATTTGCTAGTACTGCAGAACTGTGTTGTTTCTTGTCAGCGTACTTACTCCCCGTGTGGGTTCTGTAGCCCTAATTGGGGTGGCGGGGGGAGAAAAGAACGTAACCACTGCCACTTAGTAAAAGATGACTAGTGTAGGACTCGTTGAAATTGGATGTGTTGTGCCAAGACACAGATACTGCAGCTTAGTTGTAAACCACAACATAACATGCCAACTGCCTTTTCTCCCAAGGGGAAAAAAAAAGACTTTGGGATTGACCATTCCTTAAGTAAGTTGGGATCCAGTGCTGCTGTAGATTATTGTACCAGGTAGATTATTGCAGTCAATAACAATAGTAGGGTCAATAAATTTGGAACTAGTAACATGTATCCATTATGTCACAAGACACTGAAAAAGGTATCTTTCATTCTTTCTTTCTTTCTTTCTTTCTTTCTTTCTTTCTTTCTTTCTTTCTTTCTTTCTTTCTTTCTTTCTTTCTTTCTTTCTTTCTTTCTTTCTTTCTTTCTTTCTTTCTTTCTTTCTTTCTTTCTTTCTTTCTTTCTTTCTTTCTTTCTTTCTTTCTTTCTTCTTTCTAATCTGTTTTCTGCTAAATAAGTGAAGAATGAACATAAATGTGACCTGGAAGCTCAACAATTAAGCATTGTAAACCAAATTTAATGTTAAAATCACCGTCTTTATCAACCACCAAAACACGAGCAATTAAAAATAAAAGTACACTTAGAACAAGGAATATTCAGCTGTGATCATACAGAGTGGCATACATGACTGAGACTTGATTGAAGGAAATGTTTCATTAATGCTGGAATTAAGATTATTTCTGGAGATTTGTAGAGATTCAGATTATTTCTATAAAGTGCACAGATTGAGATTATTTCTATAAAGTGCATAGATTGAGATTATTTCTATAAAGTGCATAGATTGAGATTGTTTCTATAAAGTGCACAGATTAAGATTATTTCTATAAAGTGCACAGATTGAGATTATTTCTATAAAGTGCACAGGTTGAGATTATTTCTGGAAAATGCACAGATGGAAATTATTTCTAGAAAGTGCACAGATTGAGATTATTTCTAGAAAGTGCACAGATTGAGACTATTTCCATAGACGAGGCTGAGTTTATTTCCAAAAAACAGTAGACATTCAGATTATTTCCAGACATCATTAGAGGTTAAGATTATTTTGAGAGAGTACATAGATTGAGATTATTATTTCCATGGATTATATACATTTAGATTATTTCCAGATATTAGCAGACATTCAGATTATTTCTAGAAATTAGAAGAAATTTATATCATTTCCACAGATCAAAAGAGACTAAGACTATTTCTAGAGATCAGTAGAGATTGAGATTATTTCCAGAGATAAGACATTTTATTTCTAGAGATTAGTAATCAGCACAATTGTGTCAACCACCATATACCCACATATAATAAAAGAAGGATTTCGGCTAAACATTTATAATTACTATTTAGCAACTAGGAAGATTTGCTACATTTAAAAAAAAAAAAAAGTTATACAAAATTAATAAATAAATAAAGGCTCAGTCAATGTCAGGCAGCAACTGTTTTGTAAATATCACAAAATATTAAATCTCAGTCAACAATTACATTAGTCAGCAAATTATATATTTTAAATCCATACATTGTGTTACCAGTGCCAAACATGGACCCTTACTATAACTAATGAGCGGAAGATCGTAACAACAGAAATGAGATGTCTTAGGAGAGCGGCCCGTGTGACAGGTTGAGATAAAATCAGGAGTGAAGAAATTCAAAGAAGACTAGGACTGAAACTAGGCATAAAGTTAATTAAAGAGCAACAAATGAAATGGTCTGGCCACCTGACGAGAATGCCCTGCTATCAATTGCCACAGAGAACTATGCTAAAGAAATATAATGAACACAGAGCAAGGGGAAGACCACGCAAGATATGGAGCGACGCCATCAGAAGCAACCTAACAGAAATGAAACCAGCTTGTACAATGCATTGGAAAAAGCGCACAAATGATCCTAACATCCCCCAACACCTCACTGGGGTAAATGATGGAAGAGAAGAAGAAGAAGTCCATACATTCTTTAAAACTCATTCTGGCACATCAGTCATCATATTTGGATCGGCAGAACGGGCAGTGGCCACGCTGAAGGTACTGCTGTTCAAAGTCATCTGTGTGGAAAAGCTGAAAGAGAATAACACAGCAAATTACGAAGTCATTTTTGATAGGTCAATGGATTATAAAAATTGTGGAAATGTTTCTCTTTTTGTTTGTTTATACTTCTTCCCACATGCTTAAACTGGCACAGAACAGTCTTCTCTGAAGCCTCAGGTGCCACTACGCATAAAGAGAACTGATGATGACATGCTTAAACAGACGAAGAAACTGATACACATTTATAAAACAATAATTAAATAAAAAATTTCTAAGCAATTCAAGACAAAGCTTCTTGTTAGGGGTCAGTTTGCCTATCCTTTGCTCCCAAAATGGGGAAAATAAAGGTTACAACTGGGAACCAAAAAATTAGAAAATGAACATGACAGAAAAATAAGCTTGGCTTTGAAAACAAAGAAGTTTTATGAAAAAAACATTCCACAGAATAATATTTTGCTTGAAATGCACTGTAGAGATGGGATTTGAAGTTTAAAGTTTAAACAACGGATCAACTTCATGACACACGGGTAGTAACCCATAAGTGCTCCATTATTCTTCAAACTCAAGTCTGAGGCCGAAGAAGCTCAGCACAGTGCACAGGCTCTGTAGCACCGGCGAGGATCCTGAAATACTTTGGGTAGATTTTAAACTCCAAATTTTGCCTGGACAGTGTGGTTAAGCTACTTTTTTCGAGTTCCAACTGCCAAGGGATTTTTTGCGTGCCCAACAATGCACACAGGCGTCCGATCTCACTACCCAGAGACCTGGGGGAATTACTAGAAGTCCAAGTCAACATGACAAATTCCCAGCTGTTGCTGGGGACTGAACCCAGAATCTCCAGCACTCGAGGTGAACACCATGTTTGGAGACCAGGCAGCCCCCCCCCCCCCCTCCCCCGAGACAGGATTTATAAAAAAGAAAGCAGGATAGTGTTCGAACACTCTCCTCCTACAGCAATATCCCAACAAACAAAAACAGATTGATTCTGTATGTACGAGGGACAGTCAGGGACATTTCAATCAGAATGACAATTAATCAACTGCTATAAGAGCACACAACAAAAACATTTGGATTCAGAGCCAGAAGAAGACAGGAACATTACAGATAGACATTGTTGCTACCCTGAACCAAACTGGACATTCCCACACTTCTTCTTCTCTAGTCTTGTGTTGGCTTTCAGCACCAGGTTTTGAAGAGGCATCAGGTGAGAGTTATATTATGTTATGTTATCACAATCAATGTCTTTGCACATTAGGCATCCCCCATGCGTGATCAGTTCTCCAATGCAGTAGCCACTCCAAGGTACTTCTATTGATTGTTCCTATGAGGAGTTGGTTATAGCATCTCCTGTCTTTACCTCGAAGACAGCATAGACGTGCTTCCCCTAGATTAAGTCCTCTGTTAGCATCAGAGATTCACCATTGTCCACCAACCTAATCCTTACATGCTTCTTCCTATCTCCTTTGGGGCATTACTTGCTAGCTGGTCAGCTCTTTCCTTACAATTTACTCCTGCATGCCCAGGTGTGTAGACCCAGATGATGGAGGTTAATTGCTTTCTACCCATTGGGAGCGTAGACCACCTGTAGCAATTTTCTGAAGCATGTTCATGAAGTCTGAAACAATTACCGCACGTGTGGTCACTTCTTCTGCTACTCATGTGAGTGCTCCAGAAGCAGCAATTATCTGCATGGTCATGCTTGACGTAGTTGTCTGGTAAGCGCTGCTATTCTCTTTTGTGCTGTGTATGCCCTTGCTGATCTTGATCCATGCTCCACGGACCCATCCATGTGCATGACGATGACTTCTGGGTATGAATGCTGATCAATCAGTGACCCCATCTCGGCGTCTATGGTGACATGTATCTGACTCCTCCTCAGTGCTACGACACCCTTAGGCAAGTCATGTATGACTACTGGTGTGTCTGTCCATCAGGAGAGAGTCTTAGTATGTACTGTGTAGGTGCTTGTATTTATTGCCTTGGATATTCCTCACGGATGCCCATCCATGCTGGATCCATTCCAGATTTTTCGTTTTACTTTCTTAGACATGTTATTTCATCTAACCTCGCTGTAATGTTATTTTCCCATGAGAATTCTCTAAGCAATAATATGGGAGTAAACCTTGAGATAAGACAGAACACATGAGAACAAGAATACTCGTAGAAACATGAGATATTCAAGCAGGGCTCAGACCAGTCTGTGAAACCCAAAACAAAAGTTATAAGGTTAGACCAAGATCTAATCAGTTAGTATGTGCTTGGCAGCTGGCGTGAAAGGTTGTATCTGATAGAAGCATGAATGTGACAGTGTATTTTAGATGACGTGAGGAGTTCTGTTCTGTGAGAAGACTGCAAGATGACAGCCCGATGACAGTATAATCCGAAGTGGCAGCCAACCAGTTCCAAACTGGTCAGGAAGTCAAACCGCTATGATCAGAACTGTCGGATCATGCATTGTGTGTATTCTGAATGTAAGGAAACAGGGCTGAAAGGTAACGAGTGTGAACAAGAGAAGATGCAAAGTTGATGTCTGATAAATGCCACCTTATCTTGCTGGATCTACTAGTTATTAGTAGACACTGACCAGACCAGATCACCTATGAAACTATAAAAAAAAAAAGAATATTAACTGGATATTGTCTGCTCATACCAACTGTGTGCATTCAGAATGTCATCCTTGTCTTTCGTATGAAAAACCCCTAGAAACTAGTCAGCACACCGAAGAGACAATATCCCACTCATGTCTGCTATTAATATTCATTCATTTATGGTTTTCACAATGTCTGTCTTGCCCAATACAAGTGTTCCATAGCCATTACTTATGTAGACAGAGATTCCCCTTTTGTAGCCAGAAAAATCTGCTTTTGTAGCCAGAAAAAAAATCTGCTTTCCTAGCCAGAAAAAATCTGCTTTCGTAGCCAGAAAATCTGCTTTTATAGCCAGAAAATCCACTTAAAACACATAACAAATAAAAGAAAACAGCAATTTTTCTATTAAAAAAAAAAAAAAAAAATCACCTTGTTACATGTGGAACAGAATGTGACTGGCACATCTGGCAGTAGTGTTTTAAAGAACTGGTATCTCAATGGTCTTGGCCACTTAAGCACATACACTTCTGACCTCGACAGTGATTTCAGTGTTGCTCTGCTGACGACTACAGGTGTGAACTCAAGGTTATCCTGCAAGGAAATTCAGTGATTTTAATTATTATAAAAATCAACGGTGTATCAGTGGCACTTGACATTAGGGTTTCTGAAACAGGGTGCTGTTTACTAGCCAATCTCCCTTGATTAGTCAGATATTTTAGAATTCAGTATCTTTTTTGTGTGTGTCTCTGGTATACAATGAATCTTTCTATAGCATTTCAGCTCAACAGCCATTATCTTTCTAAACAGCATATATATTAATTAATAGACACACCCAAAGTATTTCTGCTCAAGAAACATGAATTCAGACAAAAGATAAGACAAAAAAGTTCAAAAAATAATTTTAAAAAAAAACATTTTTTTTTAATCATAAAAATATAATAGGAAATTAAAGGGAAAAAAAAGCTCTTTTTTCGCACAATGAAGCATGTTTAGTACAGAGTGTTTTCCCTTTATTCTTATAGACAATTCAATCATTAATGGACAATGTACTGAATATTATCTGATTGCCTCTACTTTCCACAATATTTCCTGAAACCCATTTTAGAATTGGGTTGAAATGGTCCTCATGATAGAGATTTAAATACATAATTTTAGTAAATCATTCCTTGATAGAGATTTAAATACATAAGTTTAGTCAATAATCCCCTTGATGGAGATTCAAGTGCATAATTTTAGTAAGTCATCCCCTTGACAGGGATTCTGCATCTGTGACTCAGACGTTGCAAGTCTGATTCGTAATTCCAGTGTACTGCGATCGAAACCCACTGCTGGCTTTGTGGATTTTTATCATGGGGGGGGGGGGGGTGTCAGGGTCACAGGGCGACCCGGCCTAAAATGGGTACCAGGATGTATGTCCTGGGGAAGTAAAGATGGCCGATGTAATGCTGACCACATTTCCCACCTAGTGCTGATTGTTCTGTAAAAATATGGGTGCTCTTCCCACATGCCCGATGTGCCTAAAGATGTGAAAGGGGATCTTTTACTGGTTTTTTTTTGGGCAGGAATTCAAATACACACGCATCCTAGCCACTGCATTACCACAGGTCTCTAAGAAGAATTACAATGCTCAGGGTGTCTTTAATATCCTGTAACCACTTTCAGTGTTGACGAGAGTCAGTGTCTATAGCTCAGGCATTGCGAACGCACTTCGTAATGCTAGAGTGCCGGGTTCGATGCCAACTGTAGGCACTTTGGCAACAAAACGTCTTGCATTGATTTTAATGATGGTACTGAGAGCTGACTGTCCAGAAAGCAATGGTGAACTATCGAAGATAAAATTTGCCTACAAAACCACAAAAGCCAATTTAAAAAAAAAAGCTGGGGTTGGTTCTACAATGTTCTGTAAAGGATAGGCAACTAACTTAGCCACTTTCATGGTAGTCCATCCCTGCTTCTTCTTTTAGAGACTATGCCTTTATGTACTGTCTCTCCTATGCACTATGAAGTTTAATAAGTCTATAGTTTGTTACTTTTTGAGGCATGCTGCAGTATCTGACTTGTATCTCCAAGTTAAGACACCACGGTGTTATTTCCAAACATTTTAGACAATATTTATTACACTACTAACACTAGTTGACCGTATACTGGCTGCAAATGGATCTTCATCTTCTGTCTGTTCATCACCTAAACGTAGCGACTGAAAAGCTGGAATACAGTTAAGGAAATCCGTTATTGTTTAGATTAGTTAAAATATTTGAATTCAAAATAAAAAGTAGCATACAATTTAACTCTTTCAGCCCCATGAATTCTGACAGACTTGGCTCGCATTATTATCCTTTACAAAAAATGTCAAAGGGGGTGCTGTAAAAATAAAATGCAATTGAGAAGATTTCTAATCCCTATAAAATTATTTATTTTTTCAAAGAGGAATGAATGTACATTTAATGCTGTTATAACATGGAAAGAGAAGAAGGACGTAGAGCACGGGGTAGACCAAGAACAAGATGGAAGGATAACATCAGAGAAACTCTACAACAGCACAATGTGCCTATGGTCGAGGCAGCCAGAAGAGCTAGAAACAGAACCTTATATCTCCCTCGACACCCACAGCGGTAAAAGAGGAAGTGAAGAAGAAGAAGAAGAACGCTGTTATAGTTGGTAGAAAAAAAAATTTGTGCAGTGTATGTTAACAAAGATTAGCGCATGTTATGTTTACAAAGATTAGCGCGTGTTATGTTTACAGAGATTAGCACAAATTATGTTTACAAAGATCAGCATGCGTTATGTTTAGAAAGATCAGCACGTGTTATGTTAACAAAGATTAGCACATCTTGTGTTTACAAAGATCAGTAAACATTATGTTTGCAAAGATCGGCACATGTTATATTTACAATGACAAAATTTTACTAAAAATGTATCACTTACCATGTTTTTTCCACCCACAAGGGCAGTGAATAAACAAATTTGAGAATAACAATTTTAAGTTTCTTCAATTTCCTAACAAGTTCAAAAGTTATGATAAGTTTCTGAGTTAATTTATCACTGAGAGGCTCTAGGTTGTTACAGAGTGCTGACAAAATTTCAAAGAAACAATAGCAGAAAAATGAACGCACAAAATATTTACTTTGTGCAGTTTATACAGACTGTAGCCACAATGATTTCATTTCAGTACAGCTTAGCCATAGTATGGTACTGTGTGAAACAGTCCTTTGGATGCAAATGTGGGAAACTATCACATCCTTCACAAATGAAATGGGTCCTCCCGGATTTAGCTCATTAAACCTCTCTTAGATTTAGCTCATTAGAACACTCTTGGATTTAGCTCATTAGAACACTCTTGGATTTAGCTCATTAGACCTCTCTTAAGATTTAGCTCATTATACCTCTCTTGGATTTAGCTCATTAGAACTCTCTTGGATTTAGCTCATTAGAACACTCTTGGATTTAGCTCATTAGAACACTCTTGGATTTAGCTCATTAGACCTCTCTTAAGATTTAGCTCATTATACCTCTCTTGGATTTAGCTCATTAGAACTCTCTTGGATTTAGCTCATTAGAACACTCTTGGATTTAGCTCATTAGAACACTCTTGGATTTAGCTCATTAGAACTCTCTTAGATTTAGCTGATTAGAACTCTCTTGGATTTAGCTCATTAGAACACTCTTGGATTTAGCTCATTAGAACTCTCTTAGATTTAGCTCATTAGACCTCTCTTGGATTTAGCTCATTAGAACACTCTTGGATTTAGCTCATTAGAACACTCTTGGATTTAGCTCATTAGAACTCTCTTAGATTTAGCTCATTTGACCTCTCTTGGATTTAGCTCATTAGAACACTCTTGGATTTAGCTCATTAGACCTCTCTTGGATTTAGCTCATTAGAACTGCCAGATTCTCTGACAGCTAACTGCTCAGCTGCCGTTGGTGTAAACTCACTGTCTTCTTTCCCAAAAAATTAAGTTTTCATTATCATAATCAGAATGAAAAACATCTGACTGAAACAATTTCAGAGTCAGATGAATTTTGCAATTTGTACTTGTGTTCAGAACATTGGTATCCATGGTCGGTTAAAGGCAAAATCAGAAAATTCACTGATTGAAAATGACGCCAGCAATAGATTAGATAAATTTATGTATAAATGTATGAACAAAGACTTGTAAACAAAGTAAAAACATTAGAGTAACCTTCCCCTAGTATTTTAATGGGAGTTTAAAATATTAAAAACTATATGGAACCATTTGTGAATCAATATGTGCAGACTGTGTGGTTTAGGCAAATCGGAACTTCTCAATCAGCACACAATGCTGCCTGGGTCTTTCAGAGAGTTAAAAGTGAATCGATTCATCAGTAGCACTGAAAATACTAGCATTAAATTTACCTTTATGTATAAAATTTTAATACACCTCTATAAACAAATCCTGAAAAAGAGAGATAAACAACAATACTTTCGACATTCCATCACTGTTCATTCTATGTGAGGTAAGCGTGACTCTAGGACCATTCTTGCTGGGAAAACAATCCTGCTCAGATAAAACAGACATCACATGGGAACACAGTCTCAGCCCTACAAACATGTGTGCCCATATGGACATGCAGACATACACACATATTATCTGCTTTCATGTATGCTTTCCTACAGGTGTCCTAAAAACTAGTACTTCTTAACTTCTTTGTGTAATAATAGTAGTGGTAATGTTTACAAAAATATCCTGTTCAACCCTCAGGGTTATAATTAGGATACAAAGTGTTTACATTCTCACAGTATATATATATATAAATATATATATATATTTAAATCTATTTTACATGTGATTAATTATTTAGGATAATTATGTAATTTGTATTACTGTTTCTCCAATATTGCTTTGTTTACATAACCCTTTTGGGTTGTGCCATAACTTATCTGTGTAAACTACTTAATATATTTGTGTAAGCTACTTCACTTATTTGTATAAAATACTTCACTTTGTGTGTGTGTGTAACCTGCTTATTTCTGTAAAATTCTTCACTTATTTCTGTAAATTGCTTAATTTATTTGTGTAAACCACTTATTTCTGTAAAATATGCCACTTATTTGTGTAAACTATTTCACTTATTTGTGTAAAATATGCCACTTATTTGTGTAAACTGTTTCACTTATTTGTGTCAACTGCTTGATTTTTGTGTGTAAACTACTTCACTTATTTCTGTAAATTACTTGATGTATTTGTGCAAAATAATTTACTTATTTGTGTAAAATGCTTAATTTTTTTGCTTAAATTACTCATTTGTTTTGATTTTGATGTAAACTATTTCACTTATTTGTGTAAACTGCTTAAATATTTGTGTAAACTAAACTTTTATTATGTAAAGTAACTAATGTTTTTTAAATAACTTTTCTGTATAAACTACTTGTCTTTGAGTGGACTACTTCATTTTATTATCTAAACTACTTCCCTGTGTAAGTGCCGCATACTTGATAATGTACTTTTCATTGTAAAACTCCATAAAGTATTTTCTTAATGTCATCCCCACACACAAAAAGGATACTGCCCATTTTAGTTTCAGACCAGAGCCCTTTCTTTTTCTGTTTAGGAATCGACATATCCAAAATATGAACGGCCTCTTCATCTGTCAGTCCATCTTCCAGCACAAATTCTACCAATGGCAAAATCTCTGTGAAGAAGTAAATGCACATAATTGGTAACTGGCAGTTCAATCAGTTTAATATCAGAAAGATGACTAGCACAGAAAATGAATTATGAAAGAAGTTTATTTAAAGCAACAAAAGTAGTGTATGATCAGACATGAATGGACCCACTTCCTCCCTAAAAAGGAACCAACAGTCTGCATACACACCAGCCAGATCTGTAAAACAGATGTGCATGCAAAAACTCAAGTTCTGGAACAAGACCAGAGTCCAGAAAATTTTTTACCCACAGACCAGAGCCTAACAGCATCTCAGGCTACTTACAGACCAGAACGTGGGTCTGTGGGTAGCTTGTTGATGCTGTTATGTTCTGGTCTGAAGGTCTGATAAACTGCTCTCACTTACCAAAGTTAACAAAGGAATGCACGAATGGCTGCTTGCAGTTGACACATTTATTTCCTGTTTTATTCAGTAAGGGATTGGTTGTAGAACAGCGATAGCACATGGGCAGAAGTTCCTGAAAAAAATACAGTACCAGTTATTATGGTTTCACACCTCTGCACTAAGTAATGCATCATTTGTGAACAGCTTCAGCATGCATGTACAGAAAATACATGATGTGGTACTTATATTCTTTACTTGCCACCGGAGATTTTCTGTTTTTCTTTAAAAAAAAAAGAGGGTGCCGGTACTCATCAGTGTATAAAAAAAGCTTCTGGTACTCACTCAAAAGTGTCCTTTACAGTAAATGTCTGTCTCACACCCTTCTTTACACCCTTCTTTACACTTTTCTTTACACCCTTCTTTACACTTTTCTTTACACCCTTCTTTACACCTTGCTTTACACCCTTCTTTACACCTTGCTTTACACCCTTCTTTACACCTTGCTTTACACCCTTCTTTACACCTTGCTTTACACCCTTCTTTACACCTTGCTTTACACCCTTCTTTACACCTTGCTTTACACCCTTCTTTACACCTTGCTTTACACCCTTCTTTACACCTTGCTTTACACCCTTCTTTACACTTCTTTACACCTTGCTTTACACCCTTCTTTACACCTTGCTTTACACCCTTCTTTACACCTTGCTTTACACCCTTTTTTACACCTTTCTTCACACCCTTCTTTACACTCCTCTTTACACTCTTCTTTACACTCTTCTTTACACCTTTCTCCCTCCCTCGTTGTCTGCTGCAAGTTTTAGACCCGTACACTTTACAAATATTCACAACCAGACATGATGATCACAGATAGCATTTGTCTACGACAAGAATCCATGGGTTTCAACTGTAGTTTTATTAATCCTGCACCAGTGTCTTGGGTCCACTTGTCCACAGTACCTAATACCACCTGGTAATGTTCACAGTCTCTCTGTCACATGTTTTAAACACAACTTGCAACTACAGTGGTTCACAGAAGGCACTCATCCCTCTTGTCTTTGTGATTTTTATTTACACAGAGTAGGCTGTTGTCCAATCTCTCTTGTTTTATCATTCACTCAGGCTTGCTGCTGACATGCCTCTATTGCTGACGTTCTCACTCAAAGTCTTTCCACACAACAAAATCCTCAATCCTTTTAATTTTTGTCTTCTGCTCTTCTGGTTGTATATCACACACACATACACACAAAGACACACTTTCATGTTCAGTTAACTTCATTCACTCATTCATTGTGATTCCGGCTTTCCTTACTGTTCAACCATTAATCTGTGGGCCTTGCTTTTAGTTTGTATACCATTGTCCTATTTTGTTGGGGTTTCCCCATATGCCTGTGTCTCCCTACTCATTGTCCTATTTTGTTGGGGTTTCCCCATATAGCTGTGTCTCCCTACTCATTGATTATGCAAACTTAGGGTTTCCTTGATCTTTACCAGTACTCTCTTAACCTGCATCATTACAGTAGTACTGGAAAAATGATACCTAAAGTATTATCAACAACAGGAGGCGAGTGAACAGTGTGGAAGTACAAATAGACCATCATGGTCTGAGGAGAATGGGGCTGCAGGGAGTTACTAGCAAATCTGGCCGATGCTCAACTCTCAAGGGAGGGGCAAGACAGATGTACAGTCAGACAGTTTCTGGTACTATCGGATCTAGAGCTGTTCGCTTGCTGCTGAAGATGGGGATGGAGTGCTTATGGGAGTGTCCTGAGTGCTGTGATGTTGATTCTTAATTCAACATTTAACAACAGGAAAGCATTTCTGATGAAGATAATGGGAATTTCATCACTGAGTTTTTTCTATTAATGGTTCTGTTTCATTAGAATGCAGCTGAATAAACAAGAACTTGCTACAGAGGCCTATTGATCACTCAGAGAGAAATCATAATGGCCACTCAAAAACTGTTGGAGCATTAGTGAACACAATGGATACAATGATGCTGGTATGTTATCACATAATCAACATTACTGCACACTGGGTTTCCCATGTGTGCTCAATCCTCCAATGAAGCAGCCACTCAAAGGTACCTCTACTGATTGTTCCCATGACAGGTTAATTAGAAATAATATTTCCTATCTCAGCCTCAAATGCGGCATAGACATGCTTTGCCACGCTTTACTACCCAAAAATGATAAACATAATTACCTACAAATACCTCGTATTTACCATGAAGTCTTTCTGTTTCAGACAGTGGTATTTTTCAGAGCTTGTAATTCTATGGCTATACATTTTCTGCAAAGTTTTGCAAAATATGTTCTGCAATTTTTGTTTGTTAAATCTGTAAGTGTTCTATAGAACCGGCACAAGGCAGGGGGAAACCACTACTTTATTGCCAGTAGTAAATTATACCTTTAAAACAATTTACAGGTGCTGTGACTATGGAAAGATCTGTAGAAGAAGAGACAGAGGAAGACAACATGGCGAGATTCATGAGATGGAGGAGAGTCAGCATACCAACTGATACATGCTACTGAAGATCACAGATTGTGGAGAGGCATGATCGCCCATGCCTGTCAGAATGGCTCTGGATGGTGATGATGATGGGTATTCCACAGTTGCAAATGGCAGCTAAAGTTTATGTGACTGAAAAGATGTGCTCTGAATTTACAGTTGTCCTATTCTAAGTCTGAAGATCCTGGTCTGTAGGTAGCTTGCGATGCTGTTATGCTCTGGTCTGTAGGGAGCTTGCGATGCTGTTATGCTCTGGTCTGTAGGGAGCTTGCGATGCTGTTATGCTCTGGTCTGTAGGGAACTTGTCAGTGCTGTTATGCTCTGGTCTGTGGGAACTTGTCAGTGCTGTTATGCTCTGGTCTGTGGGAACTTGTCAGTGCTGTAATGCTCTGGTCTGTGGGAACTTGTCAGTGCTGATATGCTCTGGTCTGTGGGAACTTGTCAGTGCTGTTATGCTCTGGTCTGTGGGAGCTTGTCAGTGCTGTTATGCTCTGATCTGTGGGAACTTGTCAATGCTGTTATGCTCTGGTCTGTGGGAGCTTGTCAGTGCTGTTATGCTCTGGTCTGTGGGAACTGTTCAGTGCTGTTATGCTCTGGTCTGTGGGAGCTTGTCAGTGCTGTTATGCTCTGGTCTTTGGGAACTTGTCAGTGCTGTTATGCTCTGGTCTGTGGGAGCTTGTCAATGTTGTTATGCTCTGGTCTGTGGGAGCTTGTCAATGCTGTTATGCTCTGGTCTGTGGAAGCTTATCGATGCTGTCATGCTCTGGTCTGTGGGAGCTTGTCGATGCTGTTATGCTCTGGTCTGTGGGTAGCTTGCGATGCTGTTATGCTCTGGTCTGTGGGTAGCTTGCGATGCTGTTATGCTCTGGTCTGTGGGTAGCTTTCGATGCTGTTATGCTCTGGTCTGTGGGTAGCGTGTCGATGCTGTTATGCTCTGGTCTGTGGGAGCTTGTCGATGCTGTTATGCTCTTGTCTGTGGGTAGCTTGTCGATGCTGTTATGCTTTGGTCTGTAATTTGTATTTTTTTCCCAATCCATTTTTGTGTGCTCATTTTAGGAGTGTAATTGTTTCTCTGCCAGTTCTTCACGGTCATGTCTTATGACATTCATTGCAGGTAAAACAGCATTATTATTCTCAGACAACAATAAGTAACTTCTTTTTCCTTTTCTTCTTAGTCCCTGTTCTGCCTTCCAGCAGCACAGGTTTTGAAGAGGCATCTGGTGCAAGACCTTGGTGTGTGCTGCACAGTTGCTGGTAATCCACATCCTCAGATATTTGGATACTCCATCTAACAATTGATTACACTGGCTGGACAACAACTTGACTGCTATTGGGAATACGTCAGCTAATTGATTTTACATATTCTTGCCTGTAAATGTAGCTTTTTTTGTTGTTGTTGATTTACGTAATGTACTGATGAAGGCTCTCTAGCCCAAACATTCACTTTCCGTTTGTGTTTTTTATTTTGTGAAGCTCGCTGATGTACATTTCATTTGGTTTCCCATCTTTTCATGATAAATCTATCCATTGTTTGCTTGGGCAGACTTTAGCTCTGCTTTCATTGGGAAAGGGTTCTCTGTAGTGCATTGACCTGTGGCAGTCTTGATAAATGTCCAAACCATTTTATCTGCTGCTTTCTGATGTAATGACATTAAGTAAGTTAACAGCCACAATAATTAACTACTTTACTTTTATTATAAATGACAACTGGAAAAAAGTACATTAAATAAGGTCTGTCAAGATGCACAAAAATACATCTAAGGAGGACAACTTAACTGCAATTCAACTGTTATTATTTGTGCTAATTCACAATTCAAAACTCACATCTGCATCATGGAAGGGCTTGGACCTGATTGTTAAGGAGCCGAGGTCTACAGTATCTTGGAACCGTTGAGAAATTTGCAACAGCCTGAGTTTTTCATATGCTGTTCGTGCCAGTTTGTATGCTCCCAGATTTTTGCTTTGTTTCGCCAAAGTGAACAAGGTGGCAGTGCATAAATGTTAAGGAATATTATACTGTTAAGTTGCAATTTAAAGAACTTACTGTTTATAAATAATCAAGTATCACAACACTTATTATAGCACATACAGTTTATTACATGTAAAAGGGTCATAGTGACATGCCAGTTACTGCATCTCACTACCATTACGCCATTATGGGTCAAATTCCTACTTGCAGCCGAATGTGATTTTATTACAGGCAGTACAGATTTGATGTAAACACAGACGTAACCAGTTGATTCTCAGAATTACAAGACAATAAGAAAGCCAAAATGTCACGCCTTATTATTTCATGACCAATTATTTTTAGCGTCTCAAAAATTTAAACTGACATATAATTATTTACCACTGGACTACCTTACAACAGAAAGAGCTCAGTATGTGAAAAATACATGTACAGTGGTACCGTGTTATATATCTATTTGGTTTACATCATATTTGGTATAAGTCCTGTTTAGATGCGAAAAATATTGCTTGGTATACAACCTTTGTTTGGAATATGGCTCACATGCTAGAACATGTATGAGTCGCAACACCTTGTGCTACCCTTTTTTACCTTTCTCATCAATCAAGGAAATGTTTGCCAAATGGATGGATGTTAAAAACTGTACAGAGAAGTATTTCCCCCCCCCCCCCACCCCCCACTTTTCATGCTGAAACAAGCCTACAGAACATCGTCTGGAACGTACAAGACAAGCCTGTAAAACATTTAAAAAAAACATTGTCTGGAATAAACAAGACAAGCCACAAGAACACTGTCTGGAGTGAAGTAGACAAGCCATAAGAACACTGTCTTGAATGAATACAAGCCATAAAAACACTGTCTGGAATGAATAAAAGCCATAAGAACATTGTCTGGAACGAACAAAACAATGTCATATTTCTGAAACATCCTGAAGATAGGCAAAAGCAAAGTTCTCTGGGCAGATTTTTTTAGTAAAAGCCTCAACCAAGTCCAAATAGGGAAAAGACCTCCCCCCCTTTCCCCACAGTATTTCAGATTTCTGATGTTTTATTCCAAGGAAACTCGCCTTCCAAACAATACAATAATATATCTTCCTCCTCAACCCTTCTCAGCACCATTCTAGTAGGTACCTCGACTCATTTCTGTTTTCGTATTATTTATTTTTGTATCAAGCAATGTTTCAATTATCTTATACAATCTTATCAATAACAATATGATTTCTTTTTCATGGGAACAGATTAATCATTACACTTTTAGTTCCTATGGGAAAATTCATTTGGTATACGTCCTATTTGGTAAATGTCCAAGGATTTGGAATTGATTAAATATGTATATCGAGGTACCACTGTATGTATTCATGCACTGAAGAAAACTGGCTCATAAACAGCACGTCACAGAAATTGAAATACTCTGGCCATGGTAAACACTTGAAAACATTCTGTGCCATCTCCACTATGAAGGCTGGCTACACCATAGACATTGCTGCCTAAGAGAATATTATGTCATGAGGCCCCAATCTCTTCCACAGTACAATTCTTGTACTACTGTCCTAAAACTTTTTTTATTAAATGGTTTAAAAAAAACCTATCCATTGTGGAAATCTAACCCTAGTACTGGAGGATCATGAAATTGTTAAACATATTCACTAACTCTAAGCCACAAAGCAAAAGTGGTTTAAAATGATCAATGATGGAAGGCACAAAACATGGATAAAAAGGCAGAAGTCCACTACTATGGAGGTGAACACAAGGTACTGGAGGAACCTGAAACTGAAATCTTCTTCTTCTTCTTCCTGTTCACCAGCTGCAAACTCCTGCAGAAAGTTATGGTGGATCATCCACTTCTGGACTTTGGTCTTGTTCCAAAACTTTAGTTTTTCCTGCACATCTGTTTTACAGATCAGCTTATTTGTTAGTAGATGGTTGGTTCCCCGCCTCTCAGGCAGGTGCACTCTGACTTCCAAGACCCTAGGGAGCTGCACTGCCAACACAGTTTTATCTTATCCTAGAGTGATGGCTCCTGGCATATCCCAGGATATCCTTTGTCTAGGCCCCACGTGCCTCGCCAGACCATTGTCTTGACATCGACCCTGCTGCCACGAGATACAAAGATAAGTGATACTGTGTATTTGTGTAGTAATGTCTATTCTATGTATATGCTGAAGAAGGCTCCATAGTCGCAACGTTCACATTTTGTTTGTGTTTGTTATATGGTGAAGCTCGCTGATATACTTTTCGTTCGCTTTTATATCTTTCCTTGACTTCCAAGAAAACAACACTAGTTAGTCATCTTTTATTACAAGTTTGATAGGTAGGGGGAGCCATGC
The DNA here is from genome assembly GCA_905116865.2 of Candidula unifasciata. NCBI lineage: Eukaryota > Metazoa > Mollusca > Gastropoda > Stylommatophora > Geomitridae > Candidula > Candidula unifasciata. The sequence continues at coordinate 297,529 of CAJHNH020005534.1, forward strand.
GTCTATTCTCTACCCCCACCGCCCCCCCCCCCCTCCAATGGGGCCCCAGAACTCCCACAGGGAGACAATATATGAGGTAGAAACATTGTTAACGTCTTTCAAATGGGCCATAAACAAACAACTATGCAAAAGACCTGCTGCCTGCTAGTGATAACCTACAAACAGATACCACAAATAGCATAACACTTGCACAACCAAATACTACAACACCAAAAAATTGTAATGGTATGAAAGCATGAAAACATAACACTGGTTTTTTAATCCCATGCAGGAAAGGATATGATTTTGAAATGCCATAGCACGCTTCTTCTTCAATGTTGTGTAGAAGATAGCGAGACATGTTGAACAGGCCTTCAGGCAGTACACTGGTAAATGGCTCCACCTGGACAGTGCATGAGAAAAGAAGAGTTTCAACCAAATACAATAATGATTTACAGTCACAACCTAGAAAATCTGGCAAGGTGGACATTGAAAATTTGTTAGCATCATCATCATTATCATCAAGTGCATTACTGAATGTTTTAGTTCAGGGTCATTCAATTAAGTCTACGCAGGGGCTGAAATTTGGAAAATTTGGATTATTGTGGGTCAGAGGCCAGAGCCCCAGTGGGTGCCAGGGCCACATTAGGGGGAGAAAGAACAGATCCAATGTCCTACCCAACAAGCATGTGTTTCTTCACACCCTGGTGTGGGGGATTGTGTTTCTTCACATCCTGGTGTGGGGGATTGTGTTTCTTCACATCCTGGTGTGGGTGATTGTGTAACTTCACATCCTGGTGTGGGTGATTGTGTAACTTCACATTCTGGTGTGGGTGAGTGTGTTACTTCACATCCTGGTGTGGGTGATTGTGTAACTTCACATCCTGGTGTGGGTGATTGTGTAACTTCACATCCTGGTGTGGGTGATTGTGTAACTTCACATCCTGGTGTGGGTGATTGTGTAACTTCACATCCTGGTGTGGGTGATTGTGTTTCTTCACATTCTGGTGTGGTTGATTGTGTTTCTTTACATTCTGGTGTGGGTGATTGTGTAACTTCACATCCTGGTGTGGGTGATTGTGTTTCTTCACATCCTGGTGTGGGTGTTTGTGTTTCTTCACATCCTGGTGTGGGTGATTGTGTAACTTCACATCCTGGTGTGGGTGATTGTGTAACTTCACATCCTGGTGTGGATGATTGTGTTCCTTCACATCCTGGTGTGGGTGATTGTGTTTCTTCACATCCTGGAGTGGGTGATTGTGTAACTTCACATCCTGGTGTGGATGATTGTGTTCCTTCACATCCTGGTGTGGGTGATTGTGTTTCTTTACATTCTGGTGTGGGTGATTGTGTTTCTTTACATCCTGGTGTGGGTGATTGTGTTTCTTTACATCCTGGTGTGGGTGATTGTGTTTCTTCACATCCTGGTGTGGGTGATTGTGTTTCTTCACATCCTGGTGTGGGTGATTGTGTTTCTTCACATTCTGGTGTGGGTGATTGTGTTTCTTCACATCCTGGTGTGGGTGATTGTGTTTCTTCACATTCTGGTGTGGGTGATTGTGTTTCTTCACATCCTGGTGTGGGTGATTGTGTTTCTTCACATCCTGTGTGGGTGATTGTGTTTCTTCACATCCTGGTGTGGGGGATTGTGTTTCTTTACATCCTGGTGTGAGTGATTGTGTTTCTTTATATCCTGTGCCTTCCACTGCATACATCAATACATGTGCTGTCACCATTTCATGCAATGATAATGACTGTCAAGAATCTTCTCTTGTTTTCTTCTTATCACTCTTTCTATAAATTTTTCCAGTTGTCACCTGTTCCAGCCTTTCTCTAATAACGTAACCCCAAAAATTCTGACTGCCTCTTTCTGATATTTGTAACTAGTTTTCCCGTTTAACTTTTTTCAAAACCTTGAGATGATTGATTTTGCCTTTTTAGAGAACTCTAAGTTACACTTCAACAAATCGTCAAACATCTCTGAGGCTTCAATTCTTTTTTTAAAGCTTGTTTATTAATTGACTGCAGTTTTAATGGGGCATATAAACTTCACAAAAGAATGATGATGATTATGGTGATAACGAGTTGCCCAGGATTCATAGTTGTATGTGAAAAATTAGTCTATGCAGTCTGTAAGAATGCTTTTTAAACCTCCACTGACAGGAATGTATTGCATAAGATGTATTTCATTTATAAAATATAATGTACAAAAACATGGATACCCCCCCCCCCCCCACACACACACACACACACACACACAAAGCAGCAGAATCAAACTCAGTATAAATGATATCCAATCATATGCTTAAAATTCCTACAGGCACTCAACTATATAGGAAATGATAGAATAGGATACGAGTCCATGGAGACACATGACTGCTAAGCATAAACAAAGGTCAGGAGACGTGAACAAATTACCTGATGCAATAGTTTTACTATGAAGATTCCAATGTTTGCTTATCTGTTCTATCTATTCAATTCTATAATGAAATACAGAAACTTCACACAAATACTTAGGTATACATTTATAATCTTCCGTGACTAGTTTTTTTAAAATATTTTTCTCCAGAGGTTTAGAGAACTGGACAAGTTATCTGTTGAAATGGTTTTACTATAAAGATTCCAATGTATGTTTACCTGCTCTTTTTACTCAATTCTAAAATGACAGAAACTTTATGAATACTAGGGTATAAATTTATGATCTTCTGTGACTAACTGCCTCATACTTTTCTCCAGAGGTTTAGAGAACTGGACAAGTTATCTGTTGAAATGGTTTTACTATAAAGATTCCAATGTAAGTTTATCTGCTCTTTTTATTCAATTCTTAAATGACAGAAACTTCATGAATACTGGGGTATAAATTTATGAACATTTTTGATAACTTCCTTAGACAATTGTTATTTCTCGACTTAAAGCACACTCCTGTACAAATTTATCCAACTTTGCAAGTAAAAACCATTTTGCCACCTTGTTTCTTTCAGGTTATGATTTACTCAAAGTGGATATTTTTTTTAAATAGGTAAAAATATATTTGATAGAAATAAAAGATAGAAATACATGTTAACAAAAACATAACTGGCAGTTACTTGAAATTCTGGATATGATCTGAATGTGCGCGCATGTCTGTGTGTGTGTGTGTGTAAAATTATCAGAATATATAATATTCTTATTGTTATATCATGGATATATGAGGTATTCACAGCTTCACCAGATTTAGACTTTGCCTCAACAAACCATCCCCCTCTAATGAAATGAAAGAAAACACACTTACCACGTGTCTGTAAATGGTATGGTAAATATAGTACAATTCTGCTTTCTTTTGAAAATCTTGGAACTTTTGCAGCATGTCTTGCCTTTTATCAGACTCTTCTGCAACAAAATTCAAAGATGCATCTAATGGAAACATTTTTTACTTCAAACATTCTTACATAAACAGTATTACCAACACTTTACACAGATGGAACATAGAAAAATGTCATAATCTTTGAAGACTTTTATTAGAATGAGCAATTTCATTAACAAAAAACAATGTGTTGCTGTATCTCTCATAACATGTACACTTGAAATAAAAACAAATAAACAGGAAATGATCTTTTCCACACCAAAAGCAAATGAGGCTAGACTCATACTGGGACTCAATAGGTGGCAGAGCCAGCATCATCTTGGCCACTTTTACTTCCCAGGAAATTTTAGTACCCATTTTAGGCTGGTCTGATCTATAAGCCAAGGTTTTTAAAAAAAAGTGTCCGGCCACTCCATCCTCCTAGTTCCCCACATGCAGACCACAAAATGTGATAAGACAAAGCAAATAAATTAATCCCTATAACTAAAATACAAATATCCAACACACTTATTTATAACTGCCTGCTTAAACCCTTTCACCCCCGCCCCCCGCCAGTATTGCTTTAAAAAAATCTGCCCGTAACCCTGTGGTAGTTCTGAAAAAAAAATCCTTTAAAAAAATTAATTTTATAAAGGTTACTAAAACAAATGTAATGACGAATTTTTAATATATGTTGAATTTTTTTGGTTTAAAGTTATTAAAAGATAATTCCTCTTCTTCTTCTCTTCCATCTTGTACCTCATCGAAGTGTCGGGGGAAGATGTAATGTTCGTTGATGAGCTATGTCAAGAGCACTATTAAGACTGATGTTCATTTCTGTAAGGCTGTTCTTAATGCTATCGCTCCATATTTTCTGAGGTCTTCCACTCGCTCTATACCCGTTGTAACGTTTTAGTGTGGCTCGCTGTGGCAGATAGTACCAGGGCATTCTTGTTAGGTGTCCAAACAATTTCATGTTTTGTTCTTTGATAAACTGTAAGACCGGCTTTATTCCTAGCATTTATCTGATTTTGTGATTTCGTATTCTGTCTTTCCTTGAACTCCTGCAGCTCTTCTAGGGCTTTCATTTATGTTGTCACAATTTTTTCATTTATGTTGTCACAATTTTACTTTCATTGAAGGATGTAAGTGTCCACGTCTGGCACTGATAGCATAGTGTTAGCCAAAAAGTAGTTTTGATAAGATTCACTTTAGTTCTCCGTGGGTATCCGTTTGTGTGTCAACAGGGGAGATAATTAAACAAGATAAATAAATTAAAGATTTTAAAAAGAATATTATAAATAATAAAGAGGAAATATGTAACAGATGAAAGGAATACTTTGCTGAATTTTTAAATTGTGAAACTCCACTTAACACTTATCCACAGGAAGAGATATCATGTGAACCAAATATTGAAAAGCCTGATTTTGAAGAAATACTGTATGTCATAACACAGCTTAAACACAATAAAGCAACTGGTGATGATGGAATTGCTGCTAAACTTATAAAAGAAGGTGTTCATGCGTTACATGTAAAGATATATGAATTAATAAAACTAGTTTGGAAGATAGAGCAATTACCCCATGAGTGGAAAGAGTCATTAGTAATACCCATTTTCAAAAGAGAAGACAAGTACAAATATACATGACAATAACAAGACAGGGAAAGGATATAAACTCTGGCCACATACAAGTTCACAGAATGAAAATCAAAAGAATGGAAACATATAAGTACTTAGGTTCAAACTTCAACTGCTCAAACACGCTGAGAGAAGAATTACAATCTAGAATACAATCTGGAAATAAAGAATACTATGCCCTTTAACATCTGGTAAAGTTAAAGTGTCTGTCTCGCAACGCCAAGATCAAAATATATAAAATGTTGATAAGACCAGTCATTTTATTTAGCTCTGATACTTAGAGCACAACTAAAAGAGAGGAAGCCTTATAACAAATTTTTTTAAACAGAGTCTTACAATGAATCTTTGGACCCATCAAAGATGCAAAAAGTGGGGAATGGAGAATGAAAAGCAACAACGAAATTCATAATCTGTTTAAATCATTACAGATCACTGGCATAACGAGGTCTAATAGACTGGGGCATATTGAGAGAATGTCAAATGACAGAGAGGTAGAAACTGATATATACAAGGGAGCTGAATGGTCGTAGACCACGAGGTGGACCAAGAAGACGATGGAGAAATAATGTCCAGACAGACCTACAAACACTTGGTGTCACCAACTAGAAAGAGAAGGCCAACCAGAGAGATGAATGGAGGCGGGGGATATCTGCAGCAATGAATCTCAAGGGCCAAGAATGCTGAAGAAGAAGAAGAAGAGAAAAAAAAGATAATCAAGCAGGAGAAATCAATAAGTATGAACAGAGTGAAGCAATAAATAAAATACATTCCCCGGGGCCTAAAATATATGTATCAGGTGACTCATTGAGTGACCCTATGACCTCTATCCCTGAGGCTTACAGGAAGATGTGATGTCAACGTGGCTTCAAAAAAAACATTTAGTTTGGACGTTGGGGTTCATACTGAGGGGAGGATCTGAGCACCTATGGACATGTCCGGAGTGCAATGATGATAACCCAACTAACTAACTAACTAACTAACTAACTAACTAGCTAACTAACTAACTAAGTAACTAACTAACTAACTAACTAACTGGTTTAAAGAGATGTGACCAGCAAAGAAATTTTAAAGAAAAGAAAAAGACAGAAATATCAAGACCGATAAAATAAATACTATAAGTAATACCAAGATTATTATAAAAATATAAAAAAAGATAACTTGAACATAGACAACAAAGATAACCTCTTGCAATATCCAGGCACTGAATGGAGAGCTTCCAGAAATAATACCCTGCATCATCAAATCTAGATTCTGCTACTGCATTGTGGGTAAGCTGCTCTAATACTTTGACTGCTTCTGCTTGAAGTCCAGCCTTGTGGAATGCTTATGGAAAAGATAATACAGATGTACATAGATTGAATATTCACCTAGATTCACTGTAACTTAGTCAACATATTTTCTTCTTCTTAATGTTCAACGACTGAGGAAAGTTCTGGCTTCTTGGCTACTGGACTTCAGTCTTGTTACAGAACTTGAATTGTTTTTTTCGCACATCCATTTTACAGATCTGGCCTACTTGTAAACTGTTGGTTCCTGACCACTCAGGCAGACGTGCTCTGACTTCAGAGGACAAATCCCTAATTAATTATTTTCTACCACATGCTTGATGGGGGCGGGGTAGTGGGTCTATTCTTTCGGGCCTCAGAACCCACAGGCAGAAATCAGCATATGTGGCTTAGGGGTTATGAATACAGTTTCTAATTCTGATATACCTGGTTCGATTCCAGCTGTGGATGACTCGGCAACAGAGTCCTTGCGTTGATCTCAATGATGGTATAAAGAGCCGAGCATTCCAAGAGCAATGGCAAACTACTGAATGACTTTTTTCTTCTTTGCGTTCAAGGCTGTAAACTCTGGCAGAAAGTTCCGGTTGTTTGTCCATTTCTGGACTCCAGAAACTGAGTGTTGCATGTACATCCGTTTTACAGATCTGACTTATTTGTATGCAGACTGTTGGTTTCTTGCCTCTCAGGCAGATGCACTCTGACTTCAAAGGAAGTTCTCAATTAAACGGCTCTTATGACATGCTTTTTGTGTAGGCAGTGTATATTCTGAGGAGCCACAAGCCGAACAGTTAGAACACTGCGCTCTCAAGCGGGAGACCCACGTTTGAATCCTCAGTAAGGCTGAGGATTTTTTTCTGTCAGCGGCAAAATAGAATCCTCACCTTCACAGTCATGGCGACAGCACTAGTCATGCAGCCGTAAATCCTCAGGTTCAAAGATCCCCCTGCCTACACCGTACAAGTGGTTTAAGAAAGAGAGTAATTGGCAGTGGGTATATTCTTGTTGTTCCTATAATAGGGCCCCAGAACCCACACGGAGATTGGAGTGTACTTTATCTCATTGTACTGTATCTCAGAGTACTGTATCTCAGGGTACTGTATCTCACTGTATTGTATCTCAGGGTACTGTATCTCAGGGTACTGTATCCTTAGGTACTGTATTTTGGGGTACTGTATCTTTTGGCACAGTATCTCAGGGTAACGGCACAGTATCTCAGGGTACTGTATCTCACAGAGTACTGTATCTCAGGTACTATATCTAAGGTACTGTATCTCATGGTATTGTATCTCAGAGCACTGTATCTCAGGTACTGTATCTCAGAGTACTGTATCTCAGGGTACTGTATCTCAGGCATTGTAAATCAGAGTACTGTATCTCTGAGTACTGTATCTCTGAGTACTGTACCTCAGAGTCTGTAGCTCAGGTATTGTATCTCAAAGTACTGTATATCAGAGAACTGTATCTCAGGGTACTGTATCTCACTGTATTGCATCTCAGGGTACTGTATCTCAAAGTACTGTATCCTTAGATACTGTATTCTGGGGTACTGTATCTTATGGCACAGTATCTCAGGGTAACGGCACAGTATCTCAGGGTACTGTATCTCACAGAGTACTGTATCTCAGGTACTATATCTAAGGTACTGTATTCATGGTATTGAATCTCAGAGCACTGTATCTCAGGGTACTGTATCTCAGGTATTGTAAATCAGAGTATGTATCTCATGTACTGTATCTCTGAGTACTGTATCTCTGAGTACTGTACCTCAGAGTCTGTAGCTCAGGTATTGTATCTCAGAGCACTGTATCTCAGAGTACTGTATATCAGGTACTGTATCTCATGGTACTCTATCTCAGATTATTGTATCTAACAGTACTGTATCTCATGGTACTGTATTTCAGGTACTGTATCTCATGGTAGTGTATATCAGGGTACTGTATCTCATAGTACTGTATCTCAGATACTGTATCTCATGGTACTGTATATCAGGGTATTGTTCACAGCTCAACTCAACATGATCATCATCATCAATCAGCATTTCCTTTACAGAACATCACTCACTTCATGGCACATCTGAAAGTCTCTCTTTCTCTAGCCATACTCCAGCCCTAAATGCTTTTATGGTCAATGCATGTTCAATCTCTTGCATTTACCTTCATAGAGGTTGGCCTGCCTCAGACAACTGCACCCTCCATCACCATTCTCTCCAGGCCATCATGTCAAAAATGCCTCTGGTTTCGGGACAGGATGGTTTATGTGAGCTAATTCTCAAATTTGTTTTCATCTAATATATCACTAGGTTCCCACACATGCTTCTCGTTCATGCCTTACCTTGCTGGGCTTCTTCGAACCTGTCCTTCTCTGCCAACCACTGAGCATAGGGCACATAAACTTCAGTCTTGTACTCTGGGTATTTCTCTACTATTGCAAATGCCTAATAATATTGATATATAAAAAAAATATTAGTCAAATACAGAGAAATGTACATCAGACAATTAACCAACTTATTCTTATTTTTTGTTTGTTTTATCATCAAGTGTCTTGCCAACTGGTGTGGACGATCATGCTTCTCCGTGATCTGCGATCCACAACTCCATGTATCAATTTGTTTGTTGACACCCTTCCTTGCCCTGACAAAAGACTGTCAAGAATCTGCTCCTGCTGACGTCTTCCTCTGTCTCTCTTTCCACAAATCTTTCTACTGGTCACATGATGTTTCAGTTTACCTAATCTTATAACATGACCCCAAAAAACGATAACTGTTTCTTTCTGATATTTGTGATAAGTTATGGGTCTTCAAACCCTCACCTCCTTCAAAACATCTGGGTTGCTCTTTTTTAGCTGTCTAAGGAATTATAAGGATTCTTCTGTAAAACTACATCTCTGAGGAGTCAAGAAATTGTTTGCCCAGCTTACTAATTCACAGCAGTTTATTAAAACACGGAACTATTGCATAAAATGTTCTTCATTTTATAAAATGCAGTTTTGGCCTGTCCTATTCAGTTCTGTATCTCTGTGACACATGTTCTATCAGATGTTATCCATGTACCCGGATACTTACATTTCTGTACTTGTCCTTTGACTTTTATTATACATTTAGGCACTATTCTTTTCTTGGAAGTCACCACTACCTTTTTCAGTATAACCATGTGTAATATACTCTTCTTCTTAGCATACACCAGCTGTAAACTCCAGTGGAAAGTTCTGGCTGTTCATCCCCTTGTGAACTTTGGTCCTGTTCCCGAATTGGAGTTTTCTGTGCACAATCATTTTACAGAACAGGGGAACTTTGTGTATGCAGACTGTTGGTTCCTCATTTCTTACGCAGATACACTCCCACTTATAACACCCCTAATTAATCACCTTTTACAACATGATTGTTGGGCGACCCCCCCCCCCTTTTTCCATGTTATCCTGGAACTATTACAGGGAGTTCTGTATGTACTGAGAAAGAGCTGCAGTAACAGTGGCTAGTACTTTGTCTGTTGACCAAATGATCCTGTGTTTAAATGATCCTGTGTTAAAACTGACCTGGTCAATCCCAGATCAATCCAGCGTAAAGGAAATACAAGAAAAGATCTGACACATACGGTGTACCTTATGCTGAGATTTAAACCTAAACCTAAAATAGAGACATCTGCCACAATCTATCAGGGACAGTATCTCCATCCTGGATTCAATCAAAACTAACGGCATGAGTCAATAATTTTAGATGTTTGATGTAGGATATACTCAGTCACACAAAATTATTATCAGATAATGCTCTGAGAGTACAGATAATACTCTGAGAGTTCAGATAATACTCTGAGAGTACAGATAATGTTTTGAGAGCACAGATAATGCTCTGAGAGTGCAGATAATGCTCTGAGAGTACAGATAATGCTCTGGTAGTACAGATAATGCTCTGGTAGTACAGATAATGCTCTGGTAGTACAGATAATGCTCTGAGAGTACAGATAATGCTCTGAGAGCACAGATAATGCTCTGAGAGTGCAGATAATGTTCTGAGAGTACAGATAATGCTCTGGTAGTACAGATAATGCTCTGAGAGTACAGATAATGCTCTGAGAGCACAGATAATGCTCTGAGAGCACAGATAATGTTCTGAGAGTACAGATAATGCTCTGGTAGTACAGATAATGCTCTGGTAGTACAGATAATGCTCTGAGAGTACAGATAATGCTCTGAGAGAACAGATAATGCTCTGGTAGTACATTTAATGCTCTGGTAGTTCAGATAATGCTCTGGTAGTACAGATAATGCTCTGAGAGCACAGATAATGCTCTGGTAGTACAGATAATGCTCTGGTAGCACAGATAATGCTCTGAGAGTACAGATAATGCTCTGAGAGCACAGATAATGCTCTGGTAGTACAGATAATGCTCTGAGAGTACAGATAATGCTCTGAGAGCACAGATAATGCTCTGAGAGTGCAGATAATGTTCTGAGAGTACAGATAATGCTCTGGTAGTACAGATAATGCTCTGGTAGTACAGATAATGCTCTGAGAGTACAGATAATGCTCTGAGAGCACAGATAATGCTCTGAGAGTGCAGATAATGCTCTGGTAGTACAGATAATGCTCTGGTAGTGCAGATAATGCCCTGAGAGTGCAGATAATGCTCTGAGAGTGCAGATAATGCTCTGAGAGTACAGATAATGCTCTGAGAGCACAGATAATGCTCTGGTAGTACAGATAATGCTCTGGTAGTACAGATAATGCTCTGGTAGTACAGATAATGCTCTGAGAGTACAGATAATGCTCTGAGAGTACAGATAATGCTCTGAGAGTACAGATAATGCTCTGAGAGTACAGATAGTGCTCTGAGAGTACAGATAATGCTCTGAGAGTACAGATAATGCTCTGAGAGTACAGATAATGCTCTGAGAGTACAGATAATGCTCTGAGAGTGCAGATAATGCTCTGAGAGTTCAGATAATGCTCTGAGAGTACAGATAGTGCTCTGAGAGTACAGATAATGCTCTGAGAGTACAGATAGTGCTCTGAGAGTACAAATAATACTCTGAGAGTACAGATCTTTGACCTACTTGTTAGTGAAATCTTTCCACAGTCCAGTCCTCGCCGCATCATTGTTTAATTTCTTGTGGACTTAAATTAGTGGTTCAAAAGTCAAGAGAATGGAGAAGAGCCGGTCCTCATGAAGTAATATTTCCAATAAATGAATTAATCAAGAACTGACATCACGGAACTCAGGACATTCCCAGACATGCTCCATCCTATTCTTCAGTAGCTAATGAGGAGCTCACATGCTAATAGTATCAGTTGCAGCCTGAATAAAAGTCTGCCTCTGTTTCCCTTTCAATCTTGAATATCTTCCAGAACCCCTACCCACCTCTCCATTGAATTAGTCTTTCAGTGTGTGGATTCCCTATATGTTCTTTTTTTACTGTCCATTTTTTCTTCTTCTTCTGTTTACTGGCTGTGAGCTCCTGCGGAAAATCATGGTTGTTCATCCATCTGGACTTTGGCTTTGATGGGGCTCCGGAACCCACACGGAGAACTGTCCATTTGATCCCACAGAGCTGTCACCACATCTGCTTTATCATATAGTAGGTGAAATAAATCACTGCTGATACACTTTTTGTTCGGTTTTATATCTTACCATATAGTAGCTCACCGCCCAGAGGAGTGGCAGCAGCTAATCTATCAGCCTGCATGTTAACTTGCACAAGTGAATATCTACAACAGAAAATCCAAGATATCCTCTTGATCTGGGTCTTATCCAGTGATGCAAACCACTTTGCACGCAGGATAATTATTTGCGTATCCTTTACTGGACTTTGCAGAACCAACCTCAGCATTTTTTGTTACTGTTGTGGGTTTTCTAGGCAAATTTATGCCCATGAGTTTGCCATTGCTTTCTGAATGGTCGGCTTCTCGATGCCACTGTCAAAAATAACGCAAGGCGCAGAGCCAGCAGCTGGGATCAAACCCGGCACCCCGACATTACAAAGCGCATTCACAACGCCTAAGCCACAGGATACCAGTTTCAACTTTTTCAAAGGCATGCTCTGTAAGTCTGTTACAGTAATAATATAATTAAATAATATTTCACCAAAACCAGTAGTAGAAGTGTTGCCTCCAACCTCCGCTGTGGAGACGGCAGAATTTTGAAAAAATGCTCTGAAAAAGATGCATGGTGAGGAAGGCAGCTGTTAACACTGTTACCATCTTAACTCTTTCAGTCCCAAGGAACGCATCATACCTTCATAGGCTCCTACCTAGAGGCCCAGTGAACTCAAGATGTGCCAATTATACGTCTATCTTGACTATTCCTTGGGTCTCTGATGCTAAACTATCTAGGACTCAAAGAGTTAAAATATTAAAAGACAGGACAATTATAGATTGTTCTGAAAAGGCAGGTCAGTTCTATAATGTCTTCTTCTTCTCCTGTTTAATTATCTTTTTTAACTCTTCTTCTTCTTCTTCAGCAGTCAAAGCTCTTGAGGTTCATTGCTGCAGATATCCCCTGCCTCTACTCATCTCTCTGGTTGGCCTTCTCTCCAGTTGGTGACACCAAGTATTTGCAAATCTCTCTGGACATTATCTCTCCATTATTTTCTTGGTCTGCCTCGTAGTCTACGACCATTCAGCTCCCTTGTGTATACAGTTTTTACCTCTCTATCATCTGACATTCTCTCAATATACCCTAGCCATTTCAGTCTATTAGCTCTCACGATGCCAGTGATCAATGGTGATTTAAACAGATTATGAATTTTGTTGTTGTTATTCACTCTCCATTTCCCACTGTTTGTATCTTTAATGGGTCCAAAGATTTGTCATTTGACTCGGTTTTCAAACAAATTTAATAAGACTTCATCTCTTTAAGATGTGCTCCAAGTTTCAAAGTTCTATAATGTACATGTGAAAAATAGATTCTGCATTGTATCAAAAGCTACCACAGCCAAACTTACATCATCCCAATGTTTGGCTTCTACTCTCATGGCTATCAATGCCTTGTGATCTCCCATTTTGTTATAAACTTCAGCTGCATACTCATACTGCTCCATCTTGGCCAGGTAATGGGCAGCTCGGGTTAAAGCTTCTCTGTCAGCTTTGTCTATCTTGCGAGCCAGATCTATCATCCTTGCAGGAGTAGACACAAATGTATTCATTAATTCTCATGTAACTTCAAGATGTATTTTAAGACAATGATTTGCTAGCCTCTTGAAAAAAAAAAGAAAAAAACATTCCTAGACACATCTGCACATTGTTTACAAAAATATTTCTCCCTGTGTGGGTTCCTGGGTCGTATTATAAGGAAAACAAGAATAGACCCACTGCCTACACAAAAGCATGTCATAAGAGTCGACTAATTGGGAGCTTCCTTCGAAGTCAGAGTGCATCAGCCTGAGAGGCAAGGAACTAACAGTCTGCATACAAATTAGACAGATCTGTCAAATGGATGTACACGGAACAATTATGTTCTGGAACAGGACTGCAGTCCAAAAGTGGATGAACAGCCAGAAAATGTATAACCATATTTTAACAGTTTATCTATTTTTAAATATTTATATGAACAAGTCAAATTTAGTAGACAACATTAAAGAATGGCTTCCAAAAACCCAGAGGGACAGAAGGAAAAGAAAACCAGACCTCACCAGGACCTTCAAGATCACACCAAACATAGAAGACCCTACCAGGACCTTCAAGACCACACCAGACATAGAAGACCTCACCAGGACTTTCAAGACCACACCAGACATAGAAGACCACTCCAGGACCTTCCCACACCAGAGATAAAAGACCACACCAAGACCTTCAAGACCACACCAGACATAGAAGACCTTACCAGGACTTTCAAGACCACACCAGACATAGAAGACCACACCAGGACTTTCAAGACCACACCAGACATAGAAGACCACACCAGACATAGAAGACCACACCAGACATAGAAGACAACACCAGGACCTTCAAGACCACATCAGACATAGAAGACCACACCAGACATAGAAGACAACACCAGGACCTTCAAGACCACACCAGGACCTACAAGACCACATCAGACATAGAAGACCACACCAGGACCTTCAAGACCACTCCAGGACCTACAAGACCACACCAGACATAGAAGACCACACCAGGACCTTCAAGACCACACCAGACTTAGAAGAACCCACCAGGACCTTCAAGACCACACCAGGACCTACAAGACCACACAAGACATAGAAGACCACACCAGGACCTTCAAGACCACACCAGACATAGAAGACCAATAAAACATAGAAGACCAAGAAACGGAAACTCAGATGTAACTGCCCGCCACACAGAATTGGAACACAAATAAGACAGCAAAGAAACTCTCCTTGATTAAGGTTTAAACCTTAAGGGTTTAAGTTTAAAAATGAATAACGACATCATGGCACAAGGATAGTAACCCATAAGTGCTCCATTCTACTTCTAACTAAAGTCTGAGTCTGAAGAATTTCAGGGCAGTGCACACAGACTGTAACACCGGCCAGGATCCTGAAATACTTTTGGTGGATTTTCAACTCCAAATTGTGCCCAGGGATCTTTTTACATGCACAGCAGTTGACACGGGCGTCCGATCTTACTACCCATAGACCAGGGGGAGTCACTAGAGGTCCAGGTTAAAAAATCCTAGCCTTCACCGGGGCTTCAACCCGGGACCTCCAGCATTTGAGGCAGACGCCATGCTTTGAGACCACGCAGCTTGCCTCGATATAACAGGGCGTCTAGCCAGTTGAAAAAGGAGCAAGTTTCAAATTTTTGTTTACCAGGAAATTGACAATCAAAGAATGGTTTATAATTTAAGTTATCCTCACAAAATACAATACTTCACATCCTGATATAATGAAATATGTTAACAAATGAGAAATTAATTTACCACATTCTATTGCCTGGCATATTTCGCTGTATCTTGTCAGGTGCATACTACAGTAACAATTACATAAATGAAGCAAATAAGTGAATCCTTTATAACTGAAGTACAATTCAACAATGATCAAACATGACTGCAGAGATACCGCGAAATATGCCAGGCAATAAATTGTGCAATCTATTATTTGTGTCTTCTTTGTTCAAATTTACAATGGGGAAACACTGTTTTAATTTACCACAGTCTGATACAGCGAAGTGTGGTTACAACAGAGAAAATAATGTATAAGAGCTTATATATCAGAGATTATAACAGCCTAAAAAGTCTATGGTTAAGCACCAGCAAGGAGATTAAAATTAAAATTCATGCATCTTTCCTGTGGCAACATCCGGATGTGAGTCGTGGACTATCTTCCAGTCCTTAAGAAAGAGAATAGGGACTTTTGAGCTGAAATACTATAGAAGAAAGATTCTCAGAATATCTTGGACAAAGAAGATGAGAAATACTGACATCTTGAAAGATCTGAAAATCAAGGAAGATTGGCTAATAAACAGCATCCTGTCTCAGAAGCTGAAATATTTTGGTCATATCAAGCGCCATGACGGAACGGAAAAAATAATAGCAGAAGGCATGGTACCAGGGGCCGACCAACACAAAGATGGGCATTGGAAATAAGTGACTCCTTGAGTATGCAAGTACATGAGGTGGGAGAGCTGGCGAGAGACTAAGTTTCTTACAGCCAGACAGTGATGAGAGCGACGTTCTGCAAAGGACCTGCTACATGATGATGATGCTTACATATCAGGCCAGCCATGGTCTCCTATGATGTCAATGGCTTTCATATACTCTCCAGCAGAAATGTACATCTCAGCAGCAGCTCGTGGTTCGTTGCTATTCTTGGCCCAGTCTGCCTGTTTGGTGATTAGAAGTTTCTTGTCCAGCGCATCACCTGCCCCAAGGAACTCCTGGCACAAGGCCAGTAGAAACAGAGGTTAACATTACAACTGAAAGCAATGTTAATATGGATAAGTCTCAATGACTAGTTTATTTGTTACAGAATGTTCAACCGAAAGTAAAATTGTTTTATTTTGCAAAGTTCCTAAAAAACTTTATGCACTTTCAAGGAAAAAGAACCTATGTAAAATAATTAATGGTAACATATTTTTTGGGTATTCATCAAGGGTAGGTCTACCTTTGTCTTTAAAAATACCATGATATGCTAAAGTGGTTATCAGAGTTGAGTTGAGTCAAAAAGTGACATCACAGCATTCTGGGCATTCCCACAAGCATTCCATCCCCATCTTCAGCAGCCAGTGCAGAGTTCCAAAACCAATAATACCAGTAGCATTTTGATCGTACGTACATCTTGCGTCTCCTCTGGGTTTCAAGAATGGGCCAGATCGCCTCATAGCTCCCTGCTGCATCACTCTCACCAGATTATGGTGATCCATTTGCTCCTCTGAATTGAACAGACTCGTCCTCACGGCCCTAACCAGGTCCGCCTTATCATGCATCAGTATTTCACCAAGCTGTGCAGAGCCAAACAGTTGATCCCCCTGTTCATTTCCCAGCACATAATAATGCCCTGGAGAAAAGATCCAGACAATGTTCCTCACCCATGACCTCGGGAGCGGGGCATGCAACTCTGCACAAAGCATGCCTGTCCTGACCCTCCTCAGCATAAGTGGTTACCATGAGCATCTAAGCACTTTTTATTGAGGCAAACTGCTGCTTTGGCAATGTGAGCTTAAGGATCTAGTGAGATTGCTGTGTAGGCTATTTCAATCTATTTAAGAAGGTCAAAATGTATTTGGTTTATTATTGTGTGTCACAGCATCTTTTGGGAGAAAAGTCATGCTACACATTTCTATGGTATTTCTATCTAAATGAAGCTCAGATTTTTTAATGACAACACATCCCTTGACAAATCTTTTCAAATGATAGCTCACTGAGTGGTGAATTGAGTATGAGACTGTAGTGGACTCATGCAGTGACAGCTGTTAGGTGCTGACATCTTCTTTTACGGGTGTAAAAAAAAAACGTTCTCATGGTTTTTGGACATTAGTAAGAAAGTTGCACTGCAAACAGATTAGGACCTCCTAAATAATATTCACAGAGATAGCAGTAGCAGAATAATAGCTGACTTTCACTGTGGAGACAGTAGTAGCAACATAATAGCTGACTTTCACCGTGGAGACAGTAGTAGCATAATAGCTGACTTTCACTGTGGAGACAGTAGTAGCAGCATAATAGCTGACTTTCACCGTGGAGACAGTAGTAGCAGCATAATAGCTGACTTTCACTGTGGAGACAGTAGTAGCAGCATAATAGCTGACTTTCACTGTGGAGACAGTAGTAGCAGCATAATAGCTGACTTTCACTGTGGAGACAGTAGTAGCAGCATAATAGCTGACTTTCACTGCGTAGACAGTAGTAGCAACATAATAGCTGACTTTCACTGTGGAGACAGTAGTAGCAGCATAATAGCTGACTTTCACTGTGGAGACAGTAGTAGCAGCATAATAGCTGACTTTCACTGTGGAGACAGTAGTAGCAGCATAATAGCTGACTTTCACTGTGGAGACAGTAGTAGCAGCATAATAGCTGACTTTCACTGCGTAGACAGTAGTAGCAGCATAATAGCTGACTTTCACTGTGTAGACAGTAGCAGCATAATAGCTGACTTTCATTGTGGAGACAGCAAAGAAGAATTTAATTTAATTATTATTACAGGCACAACACTTTAACGATGTTTAATTCTTTCAGTTCCAGCCTACTGTCAATTGGTTTTTTTAATCCTAAATTAATCTGGGATTTTTCCCTCCCAAATGAGAGTACATCTGCCTGAGAGGCGAAGAACCAACAGTCTGCATACTAGTGAGTCAGATCTGTAAAACAGATGTGTTTCCAAATTCAGGTTCTGTAACAAGACTTAAGTCCAGAAGTGGATGAACAACCAGAAGTTTCCACCAGAGTTTACAGCTGATGAATGCTAAAAAGAAGAATAATTTCAAACTGTACAGAGTAGCAATCTTTGAATCTTGATGAGTTATACAATTATGCAGTATACAAGTCCCAACAATGTAAAAGACAAATAGATCAATTTCACTGTATCTAGTCCCCTGAGCACATATTGCATCACTGCCGTAACTACTCACAGCAAAGTTTGTGGAAATGGTCAAAGGAAGCTACATTACAAGAGAAGCTGTTGGGGGACCAGCGGCGACCTTAGATGCACAATCCTATTTTTGACCCCGGTGGGACTCACTGTTTAGCATGGTTGATGTCTAACGCAGAAGAAGAAGAAGAACTGTACCCAATTTTATCCAATATGACAGTCTCTATCTGAAGAACAGCTAGCCACTGACAAGCACATCTCACACAGAACAGACTCTGTAGCCCCAGCAGTGATGTAAAAGAATTTCTACATAACTACGCTCAAGAGCTGAACAATACATCTGAGAAATGAACCCATTACCTTCAGAGCATGCAGCAAATGGCTCGACTTTTTAACCACACAGACTCCCTTAGAGGAACAACACACAGGCCCCCTTAGAGGAACAACACACAGGCCCCCTTTGAGGAACAACACACAGACCCCTTTAGAGGAACAACACACAGACCCCCTCAGAGGAACAACACACAGACCCCCTTAGAGAAACAACACACAGACCCCCTTAGAGGAACAACACACAGGCCCCCTTAGAGGAACAACACACAGGCCCCCTTAGAGGAACAACACACAGACCCCCTTAGAGGAACAACACACAGGCCCCCTTAGAGGAACAACACACAGACCCCCTTAGAGGAACAACACACAGACCCCTTAGAGGAACAACACACAGACCCACTTAGAGGAACAACACACAGGCCCCCTTAGAGGAACAACACACAGACCCCCTTAGAGGAACAACACACAGACCCCTTAGAGGAACAACACACAGACCCACTTAGAGGAACAACTGTGTTTTAAAGGCAAAAGAATAAGAAAGAAGTTAAGAAACCTAAACAATATACAGTTAATCAAAAAACATATGGTGAGTTGCTTGGTACCGAAAGCGTAAAGTTTTATATTACCTTGGCCTGTTCAAACATTCGGAGATCTGTGTACATATTCAGTGCCTTCTGCTCTTGATTTGACTTTTTGTACAACTTGGCAGCCTCTTGGAACTTGCCCTGATATGCATACACGTCTGCTAGGAACACCATGTTGTCTTGCTCTCCTCGACGTCTACGTTCCTGTTTGTTACAAGAAACATCAAGCTTGAGTAAAACCGATACATAACGTGTATTTAAATAAAATGTGAAGCCATGGTAGCAAGAGGCTAGCACCCTAGCCATGGATTTGAATTTGCATCTTCTTCTGCTTCTTTTCGTTCTCTTTGCCAGGTGGTTTTCAGATGAGAAGGCCACAAGCCTTTATAAAGTCTGTGGCGGGTTGCGTGTCTTTCAGTTCCATACAGCTTGATTTCCATTGGAATGCCAACCCACCAACCCTGGGATCTCTCTACAGATTTGTATTGAGGTGGGTTTTTTAAACCAGTCTCTGGCTCTCAGGTTGATCAGGCTTTGAATGGATACCTCACCGTGTGGGTTCTGGGGCCCCATTGTGGGGAAAAATGAATAGACCCACTGCCTACCTAATAACATGTCGTAAGGGTCAATTAATATGGGGCTCTCACTGTGGAAATTGAAAGGAGGATTTAAGCTTTTGACGCATTTTACGAATGTGTTATTTAGAACACAAAACTAAAAAATATGTCAGAGACAAAATATACAAATTTGCGGGACATCATGAACCTCTCTTGGGAGTGGTAAAACATCACAAGCTAGCTTGGATTGGGCACTTGGTGAGACATGACTCGATTGCAAAGACTGTACTTCTAAGAACATTTGGGGGTAGTCGAAGAAGAGTAGGGCAAAGAAGAACCTGGAATGACAACATCAAGAAATGGACAGGACTAAGTTGTCATACACTTATTCATCAAGCCAGAGAAGACAGAGAAAGATGGCGGGTTTTATGTGCTAGTGCTTCTATCAGTACACCTCCACGGCTCTAATGGGTCAATGGTTATGTTATACTGGCTCCAGACAGCCTATAGTAAATTCAGTGTAATCTACATGAGTATAAACTGACTGCAGAAGACCTATAGTATATTCAGTGTAATCTACATGAGTATAAACTGACTGCAGAAGACCTATAGTAAATTCAGTGTAATCTACATGAGTATAAACTGACTGCAGAAGACCTATAGTAAATTCAGTGTAATCTACGTGAGTATAAACTGACTGCAGAAGACCTATAGTAAATTCAATGTAATCTACGTGAGTATAAACTGACTGCAGAAGACCTATAGTAAATTCAGTGTAATCTACATGAGTATAAACTGACTGCAGAAGACCTATAGTAAATTCAGTGTAATCTACGTGAGTATAAACTGACTGCAGAAGACCTTTAGTAAATTCAGTGTAATCTACATGAGTATAAACTGACTGCAGAAGACCTATAGTAAATTCAGTGTAATCTACATGAGTATAAACTGACTGCAGAAGACCTATAGTAAATTCAGTGTAATCTATGTGAGTATAAACTGACTGCAGAAGACCTATAGTAAATTCAGTGTAATCTATGTGAGTATAAACTGACTGCAGAAGACCTATAGTAAATTCAGTTTAATCTATGTGAGTATAAACTGACTGCAGAAGACCTATAGTAAATTCAGTGTAATCTACATGAGTATAAACTGACTGCAGAAGACCTATAGTAAATTCAGTGTAATCTACGGGAGTATAAACTGACTGCAGAAGACCTATAGTAAATTCAGTGTAATCTATGTGAGTATAAACTGACTGCAGAAGACCTATAGTAAATTCAGTTTAATCTATGTGAGTATAAACTGACTGCAGAAGACCTATAGTAAATTCAGTGTAATCTACATGAGTATAAACTGACTGCAGAAGACCTAAATTCAGTGTTAACTACATGAGTATAAACTGACTCCAGAAGACCTTTAGTAAATTTAGTGGAATCTACATGAGTATAAACTCACTCCAGAAGACCTATGGTAAATTCAGTTTAATCTACATGAGTATAAACTGACTCCAGAAGACCTTTAGTAAATTTAGTGGAATCTACATGAGTATAAACTCACTCCAGAAGACCTATGGTAAATTCAGTTTAATCTACATGAGTATTAAACTGATTCCAGAAGACCTTTAGTAAATTTAGTGGAATCTACATGAGTATAAACTCGCTCCAGAAGACCTATGGTAAATTCAGTTTAATCTACATGAGTATAAACTGACTCCAGACAGCCTATAGTAAATTCAGTGTAATCTACATGAGTATAAACTGACTCCAGAAGATCTACAGGAAGTTCAGAGTAATCTACATGACTGTAAACTGACCACAGAAAGCCTACAGTAAATTCAGTGTATCCCTGTGCGGGTTTAAGGACCACATTTGGGAGGGGGGGGGGAATCAAAGGAATAAACCCATGCCCCCTCTCTTTCCCCAATCAAGCATTCAGTACTAATAAGGAATTTTCCCGCTGAAGTTGCCGCTCGCATGCCTGAGAGGCGAAGAACCAAGTCTGCATACTGCCTGACAGAAACTCTGTCTCTTGCCAGCTTTCCTGTCTCGTGACCTTTAGAATCCAAGGTGTCAATAACACCATGTGCCCATCTTGCAGGTCAGTCCCTGCCCCTCTTTCCTGGTACCAAGCCTTCTAGTATTATTTTTTTTTTTTTTTTTTTTTTTTTTTCAAATCCGCCCTAGGACTTGATAGGGCCAAAAATTTTACATCTTCTGAGACAAGATGCTATTTACAAGTCAACAAGATGCTATTTACAAGTCAACAAGATGCTGTTTACAAGTCAACAAGATGCTGTTTACAAGCCAACAAGATGCTGTTTACAAGCCAACAAGACGCTGTTTACAAGCCAACAAGACGCTGTTTACAAGTCAACAAGATGCTATTTACAAGCCAACAAGATGCTGTTTACAAGCCAACAAGATGCTATTTACAAGTCAACAAGATGCTATTTACAAGTCAACAAGATGCTGTTTACAAGCCAACAAGACGCTGTTTACAAGCCAACAAGACGCTGTTTACAAGTCAACAAGATGCTGTTTACAAGCCAACAAGACGCTGTTTACAAGCCAACAAGACGCTGTTTACAAGCCAACAAGATGCTGTTTACAAGCCAACAAGACGCTGTTTACAAGCCAACAAGGCGCTGTTTACAAGTCAACAAGACGCTGTTTACAAGTCAACAAGATGCTATTTACAAGCCAACAAGATGCTGTTTACAAGCCAACAAGATGCTATTTACAAGTCAACAAGATGCTATTTACAAGCCAACAAGATGCTGTTTACAAGCCAACAAGATGCTGTTTACAAGCCAACAACATGCTGTTTACAAGTCAACAAGATGCTGTTTACAAGCCAACAACATGCTGTTTACAAGCCAACAACATGCTGTTTACAAGCCAACAACATGCTATTTACAAGCCAACAACATGCTGTTTACAAGCCAACAAGACGCTGTTTACAAGTCAACAACATGCTGTTTACAAGCCAACAACATGCTGTTTACAAGTCAACAAGATGCTGTTTACAAGCCAACAACATGCTGTTTACAAGCCAACAACATGCTGTTTACAAGCCAACAACATGCTATTTACAAGCCAACAACATGCTGTTTACAAGCCAACAACATGCTGTTTACAAGTCAACAACATGCTGTTTACAAGCCAACAACATGCTGTTTACAAGCCAACAACATGCTGTTTACAAGCCAACAAGATGCTATTTACAAGTCAACAAGATGCTATTTACAAGTCAACAAGATGCTGTTTACAAGCCAACAAGATGCTGCTTACAAGCCAACAAGACGCTGTTTACAAGCCAACAAGACACTGTTTACAAGCCAACAAGATGCTGTTTACAAGCCAACAAGATGCTGTTTACAAGCCAACAAGATGCTGTTTACAAGCCAACAAGATGCTGTTTACAAGCCAACAAGACGCTGTTTACAAGCCAACAAGACGCTGTTTACAAGTGAATCTTCTTTGATGTATCTGGTCACTGCTGGGGATTAACCCAAGAAACACTCGTGGTAAGAAATAGTTTTATCTCTATGTCTCTGTGGCTGCAAGCTGGTAATGATTCAGATTTATTCAGCAAAACATCTACAACTAAACTGTAAATAATGAATGAGTTGAGTCAAGAATTGACATCACAGCACTCGGCACACTTCCATGCTTGCTCTGTCCTTAACTTTAGCAGCCAGCAGAGAGTTCCAATACTGATGGTATCGGTCACAATCTGATTAAATGTCCATCTTGCCTTTCCTCTGAGGCTAGTGAGCCGCCCAGACCCTTTGATTACACCCAGGTGCCTCATTCTCTCCAGGCCATAATAATCCTCTTTCTCTACTGATTCTGTTGCTTGTTCCCAAAAAGCTCTGACCACATCTGTCTTGTCATGAATCAATTCACCACCCAGTGGCGTGGATCCAGCCAATCTGTCTGCCTGTTCATTACCCACCACGCCGGCATTGCCTGCTTTCAGAGTCTGTTACAATTATGACATGTGTATGCATCTTGTTCTCTAGCCACTGGAGAGCTGCAGTTACCGCCTCCACCTCCATTCTCATGCAGGATGTTGTATTCTAGGCTGTCATGCACTAAAGATTTTCCATTGGCTTTCGCTACAAACCCCCGGGCACTTCTCTTTCCTCTCAGCACTGAACCATCTGTATAGATAATCAGATCACCTGGGCGTGAACTGTCATGAATCAACTGTTGGACCTGTACATAATGAATCAAAACAGGCAATTTACAAAATTAGAAACTGAGGACAATTCATCATAAATTGGAAAAAACAAATAGCAATGATTTCTAATGTTCCTAATAATTTAAAACATTAAATGCTGGGTAGAGGAATATAACTTCAGCATGCTCAGTTATACCGAACACAAAGAATGAATAAATCACTGAATCAATCAATCAATCAATCAAGAAGTGACATCACTGCAGCTATGACATTCTCATTTGTGCTCTGTCCCATTGCCAAGCAGCAAACGGATTACCCATTCTAATGGTTCCAGCTATGCCTTGATGAAAACTCAGCCACACAAAATACGATATAGTTACTGACCTCTATCGAATGTATCAGCTCCAGGTAACGCAGGTCTTTGACTCTAATGAATGACTTCTTGGCCGTCTCAAAATCTAAACCTTCAAGAGCATCATGAGCCAGGGCCTCCCAGTCACCCTCAGTGACACCCAAACATGCCACTTTGTATGCATCTCTGAGAGTAGTGATAAGATTTTTAAAAATACACTTTAAACACTCTATTAAAGAGAAAAATAAAATGATTTAAAACACTGAAACCCATAATATCATAACTACAAATATTTTTTATTATTTTATTTTAGAGTATGTTCCCAAGTTATAAAAATATAGGTCTAGCCCTAAAGGCGTGGAAAGGGTCCTTTACTTTTTTTACTTACTTTATGTTCCCAAGCCTCAATGTGGTGGAAAACAAGAATTCTTCCACTGCTTCCCTAACAAGCATGTCATAAGAGTCGACTAATTAAGGGTTTCCTTCAAACTAGGGGTGCCTCTGCCTGAGAGGCAAGGAACCAACAGTCTGCATACAAAAAAGCCAGATCTGTAAAACAGAAGTGCATGCAAAACACAAGTACTGCAACAAGACAAAAGTCTAGAGGTGGATGAACAACCAGAACTTTCCGTGGGAGTGCGAATGCAAAGAAAACGAAGACTGCCCTACACACACACACACACACACAAAATCCTCTAGACTAAAATTCCCAAATGGATACTGGAATTTTTTTTTTTTTAATTACAGACAGCACTCACTGAAACATTTTCTTTTCTAGGTATTGGTACATTGGGGCTGACTGGGGCACATCCACAGACGTCATTGCATATACATGAAGGCAGAATATCTTTGAACCATTGAAACCAACCACAAAGCCCTGAAATTAGAATGAATGACTTAATAAGATCATATATTTATGTTTAATAGAGGTCAACCTGTTTCATAAACAAAGTTTTTGTTTCTGTAGTACCAACCGTATAGGTATAGCTCATTAGCCTCTAAGAAACAACTATGATTATTTTAATCATTATCATCATCATAATCATAATTATCACTGGCAACTTTAACCTTTGCACCGGGAAGAAACAGTTTGTGGTCAAGGGTTCGAAGGGCAGCCCTGGCTACTGTCATTCCGTAAGAATGAAGAATATCTTTAATGTTATTGGTCCATGTTCTTCTTGGACACCCTCACGCTTTCACATTATATTTGGGGAGGGGGAGGGGTGGCGTGGTGCCTGTGTTGATAGTTGCTGGGGCTGCAATCTAATGAAATAACCAAACCA
Source organism: Candidula unifasciata (assembly GCA_905116865.2). NCBI lineage: Eukaryota > Metazoa > Mollusca > Gastropoda > Stylommatophora > Geomitridae > Candidula > Candidula unifasciata. The sequence goes on from CAJHNH020005534.1 coordinate 323,034, forward strand.
AGTGATCTGCTTTTCAATGAATTTGGGGCAACATATTGTTTCCATAGTCTATCATTTCTCACCTGGTCTCGGGTTGTTAAGCTGGCAGCTTTCTCTAAGCATCTCATCTTACAGTTATTATTTTTACACATGTGAGACTTTGAGTCCAAGTTCAGTACTTGTGGTACTGCAAAGGTATGAATAGGCTGTTTATATTTTTTTTTGTTTTTTTTTTTTTTTGTTTTTGCAGTCATACTTATGTTTAGGTATCTTAATAAAGTTGGCAGTTGGTATATAAGTGCACTGCCTTTTGGCATCTTATTCTGATTGCCCTTTTTACTCTGCAATCCTTTAAGAATATATTTTCCAGACATATAAATTCTTTAACCTGCTTCAGACAAGTACCGCTCAACCCTACTGGCATTACAAATATCTTCATGATAAAACCATAAAAGCTCATCATGTTTCAATATTAAGTGAATAATTTTTGTACATTACGTTATACGGTTGAATTGGATTCCTAGAATTCAAACCCATTTAATTCCATCTGAACAGTTATTTCTAGAGTCACTGGGTGCCAATCTTTCAGGCTGATGGCATTAAAGATATTCTTCAGCCTGTCAGCAATAGCACCACAGTGCAGATGTGAAAAGCAAGAGAAGACTACCATATGATATATCCACAGAAACTTGAAGCCACACCTAAAATTCATTTTTAAAGATCTGATGGTAAGGCCAGGGAAAATTGGCTCATATGCAGCATTTTGTCCTGAAAGCTGAACTATATTTGCCATTTTAAACATCATGGTGACCTGGAGAGATTGGTGATGGAGGTTTCAGTTTCTGGAAAGTGAAGCAGAGGTAGACCTCCGTGAAGTTGGACACAGTTCATCGAAGATGCACTGCCTATAAAAGCATATAGGGCTGAAGAATTGACTAGGGAAAGAGGAATTTTCAGGCATGCTGTGATGAGAGTGATATTTTGTAAAGGACCAACTGACTGATTGATATTTACTGGGCTTATTAAGGGTGTGCGCAGCAAGCATATGTATTTTGTCTTTATCATCCAAGATTTTTAACTGTTTAAAAAAAAATAAACAGGTTGTATTTTTAATTCTGATAAATGAATTACTACATATTCAGCCAGACTTTTTTCAAAAATGACCTTGACTCCCAGGTCAACCCAGCTTTGAGTGGGTACCGGGTGCAGTCCTGGGAAGTAAAGGCAGCCGGCGTGATGCTGACAGCATCACCCATCTTGTGCTGATTGGTCTTTGAAAATATAGGTCTAGCCCTATTTGCAATATAAAAGGAAACTACTTTTTTTTTTAAACTTATACATTCAGCACAACATTAAACAAGCAGGTGTTTATAAATCTCTTCCCTACACAGATTCTACAAGATAACCGCAACATAAGGAAGCCACACAGTTGTCCTACCTGCAGCTTTTGTTGATGCACAGGAAAGTTTCCTGCCTTGATGCTGAGCATGCCATTGCCAGAGAAACAAAGCATGTCTTCGTACTGGGAATTCCAGGCTACGCTAACCGCTCCCCTCTCCTACAGGAAAAAACAAGGTATGGTCACATCAAAGGTCATGAACACTCACTGATGTGCATAAACATTTCATAAATTGCTTTTAAAACAGTTTTTCTGTGGACATGAACTGTATGTGTCTTTTTTTTTTCAGGAGAAAAAGAAACACATGTACGCACTTACACACACCTTGACTGTACTAACACTTTCTTCTAACTGCTCCTTTTACAGTCTATGATTCCACTTTACTACCTAGCAATGCAAAGTAACATTTTTTTTTAGTCTCCATGCCTTGGTTGTGTATATGGTGCCCCATATAGATGGCCCCATATTTTTTTACTCATCTGACAATGAACGGCCAGTATAGTCAGTATCCCACCAATCACCTTTACTTGCTAAAGCACTTTTGAGTGGTCATTTTTAGACTGGGCTGACTCGAAAGCCCAGGTCACTTTCAAAAATCCAATTCAACTGAGATTTGAAAGCAGCACCTCCAAGACCGCTAGCTGATAACTGTGGTTTGCAAAGGTCATTTTGGAGGTTAAGGAATTAAGGATGCTGGGGGTTAGTGGAAGCATGGATACACACTGGCATTCATGTTGTGGTTGATGGGTTGTGAATGAAAACCCACTGGAAGAGTGTGGAACATGTGTGGCTGGAAATTTTGGGTTGAGTCAGTTGCCCTAAGTCTGTGAGATAGGATGGTCAGGCTGTGTGGCAGTTAAAACAATATGTTTTATTTAGTTGGAGCTCATGGATTGTCCTGCTGAATGTGGTGTTCTGAAGTTGGATTTTGAATACTGTCAGTGTGATTTTCCAGAACGGACTGCTAAGCGTTGGTCCATGTGTGTTGGGGTCGGCAACTTAGTTGCAGCTATGTGGCATGCTGGTTGACGGGGTGTATTTAAGTTCTACAGAGGGCGCTGTGGTAACTTTGTGTGTATTGACCAGTGTGGAGTCGTGATGGGGAGGTATCGGGAATACTTCAACTAGTGACTAGGTAGCAGACAATGGTCTGGATTGTTTTCACCAGGTGGTGCATCTGTGCAATCAGGTGGGAGTCACCGTAGCTGCCACCTGCAGAGAGTTCACCAGGGTGTTTCATTTGGGTTCTGGAGACTGCCGATGTGAGTGTATTTGGCAGGAAGAAGTAGAATGATGATGAATCAGTGATCACAAATTCTTTATCCTCACTGTGTGTTCGTCCATAATAAAGACTGACTGCACTACCACATCATACTTGGAGTGGTATATTGTATACCAGCGAACTTGACACTGTTGGTAGTTATGGTGCATCTTGTTACTTGTGGCTGGCTTATTTTGGTGCTTTTGTGTGAGCTTGCCTTCCTTGACTCCAGTAATAATCACCATCAACATGTGCCATGCCAATGAGAGTGGGCGGCCATGGTTCGTCATCTGAGGGAACCCTGTGTGTATGTGTAGAGGACTGACATTCATAAACAACTGCCCTAGATCCTTGGTAGGTGTGCAATGCATTCCCCAGATAGCACGTGTCAATAATTACACACAGAGAAGATAGTTACTGGCAGAGGTGGATAATATGAGGAGGGCATGGAGCTACAGAAAATGACAAAAGGTAGAAAGGCTTCAGGGATTATACTCCAAGGGTAAAAGAAGTATAATGCAGACAACTGTGAAGCTTCTAATATTATCTTGGTAGTGTAAGAATATAATAAAGTAAATGTAATAGGCAAAAAGGTAGAAAATATGACAATGTAGCAATATAACAATTTTAGCACCTAATGCAGCCTTCTATGCCACTGGTTCCCAACTGCTAAGACCTGCGGACCAGCTCTTATTTTTAAAGTTCTGACAAAAACCTTATATTTTGTATTGGTAAAGCTATTTTTTTTTTTAGTATCCCGAAGCCATGAGTTGTTAACCCTTAGGCTCGATATTATGGATATTGCAACCCTTCGGCCTTGATTCCATGATAAATACTGTAAATCTGGGAGAAATGTGGCTTTTCTACCTACCCCTGGGCGTGAACCCGGACCACAAGGAGTTCGTCAACCGGTCACCGTGCAGTCCAGTTTAGCCAACTACGCTAGCGAGCCGGGTTGGTAAAGCTTAATATCCTGTTATCCTTATCATCACTCATCATGTCATTGAAAGAACACCTCTCTCTTTACAGTGAGCCTAAAAGTCTCTCTTTCTCTATCCAATTCTCCAGCCCTGTGTGCTTTCATAGCCAAAGCATCTTCCATGTCCTGTAACCACATTCACGGAGGTTGGTCTCTGTCTCGTTTTCCAGAAACTGTACCCTTCATCAGTTCTCTCTAGACCACCAAGACATGTCCAAAATATCTCAACTTTCAGGGGAGGATACTGTTTACGAGCCAGTTCTTCTTGATGCTCAGGTCAAGCAGGATGTCGATGTTTTTCTTTTTCTTGGTCATTGATATTCTAAGAATCCTTCTATAGCATTTCAGTTGAAAAGCTCTAATTTTTGTTTTCAAAGACTGAGTGAGAGTTTACATCCATAAGTTGCCACAGGAAAGATGCATTATCTCAAAATTTTCAAGATTACTTTTTGTCTTCCGTTTAGAGTTTCTAGGGATATATAATGTGGTAGTTGCCCCTTGCTTTCCACATGCGCACAGCTGAGCATCTCAACTTTCGGCAATCTTCTAGATTGCCAGGGGAAGTGAGTACTCTGCTCTTTGGTGCAAGTGCTAGCAGTAGATAGCACCACAGACATGTCCCCTCATCCCGGCGGACAGAGGTGTGTTTCTACCCTCCACCGCGAGGGGTGCAGTTGGAACTTTTCCCCTTAATCGATACTTATTATAATTTATAAATATTAGAATTGCAAAAATTATTGAATTCTAAAGTTGTGGTGGATTGAATTTATTTATTTTTATTTTTTTTTTTTATTATATCAAAGACCCCTTAAATTGTTTTCTGTGTATCTCGGGACATCTGTTGACCACCAAATCGGAATAACTATTTTATTATGTTTTGAAAAAAAAATTAATTCATTTAATTTTTTAAATAAACATATTAAAAAAATTACAAACAGACATAATCACTAATGCAAAACAGGAACACTGTATTGAAAGATTACCTGGAAAAGAAGTTCTTTCGTTACGAGTTCATAGACAAGCAAGGTGCTCTGATCATCCACTACAGCCAGCTTATTGCGGGTGGCACTCAAGTCCAGGCACCTCACTGAAGTACTTTGTTTTAGCAGCAGGATGGGGAAAGCATTGTCGGCAAAAATCTTCAGGATCTAAACCAGCCAGATAAGTAGAACATGAAACACATCGGTTTATTAGCTGCAGATAATAAATATAAAATACAACTAGAAAACAAAACACATCAGTTTATTAGCTGCAGATAATCAATACAAACACAACTCTATAATTATTATTAAAAATTTATGGTTAAGCACCATCAAGGGTACTTTATTTTTTGTTTACCCCGAACAAAGAAAATCTCAGAGTTTCGGGGAAAGACCAATATTGTAGAGCAGGGTTCTCAAACTTTTGTGGCCGCGGCACCCTTGCTGGGCTAAAAACAACAAATTTGCAGCACACCTACACATAAAGCGGTAAAATTCTTAGTAAAAGAAGAAAAAATATTGCACATTTAATGTTCTGCTATTTTTAATGCGATGAATAAAACTGTTTGGATGAATTTAGCATTATATCCTTTTCATTTTTAGAATTTCTCTCCATCATGGATCACCCTGCCTGAAGAGATGAAGCACGGCGTTTGAAGATTTCTTAATCTGTGTACTAAATCAGAATGATTGCATTCCAGATGACTCTTTAAATTGGCAGCCGTTCGCTACACTTTTATAGTAGTTAAAGCATTGCCTTTTCGTTCCCAACCAAAACAAAGCCAAACAAAGTGAGGTAGCTAAGATCATATTTTCTTAGTTTTCCTCAGATTTTTTTGGGGTGGTGAGTTGTCTTTCCGCGAACTGAGGCAGGCCAGCTTGGATGGCTTAGGCTCGCAGCTGTCTGCTGAGACAATGTAACCACAACTGTACTTATCGACTGGACCTTAACGAATGCAGGTAGAGGATCGGTCGCACCTTTAGATAAATACAAGGACAATTCTTAGCATGTTGCGACTGGCATTTTATGTCATACAAAATTCGTGTGAAATAAACAATAAACTCTTTTCACAGTAGCGAGGGAAGACAAGTATCCGCATGCCTTTTGAAAAAAATTCACAATGTTTAGACAACTATTGTTTGTTATTGCCACGTCACCCCTAGCATAAGCTCGTGGCAACCCATTTTGAGAATCTTTGTTGTAGAGTTTAAGTTTAGGATTATAGTAAGAGTTAGTCTGTGTCTCTGAGGCGGTCAGAGCTGACAAAGATCCTAACCTTAACCATGAATAACCACTATTGATCCATTTTGCTTTAGGACAGTTGAAGTTTTTGGAGCTTCATCTTTTTTTATTTTGTTGTTGTTGAAAAGTACATATTTTGAACATTTAGTTATGTTTATTTCTACAAAATCTTATGACACTCAGATTTAAGATGTTGCGCAACAATACTGTACTATTAGTAATGAAATCTGGTCTAAAAAAAACTACAGCTACAAATATTTTTTTTTTTAAACTTAGTAGTCATGAACATAGCTGTAATGTTTAGTGGATGTCAATAAATAAACTTATAAACTGTTTTATTAAACAAAAATAGTCTTACGATAAATTAACTTTATTTATTATCGAATATTAAAACTAAATCAATAATAATTTAATATTTTTATCAAGCCTAAGAATGTCTGATAAAACTGCCTAGATAAACTTTTTATTTATAAAAAAGCATTGTGTCAGAATAAATTACTAAGTTTATTTTTGTTACTACTGTTCACTTACTCTAATAACATACATAAGATATGAAATTTCTGACAAACTGTGTATATTAACTATCTAAGATATGAAAGCTAGTATTTTATTTAGTCTGGTAAATCTTAAGCAAACAGCCAAAGGTAATTTCATACTCTGTAGTTTTTATTTTAAAGTTTAAATGAAATCACACCATCATACCTGGCCATTTTTGAGTCCAACTAGGAGTCCTTCCTTTCCTGGAGGCCCACCAATAACTTTGATGTAGCGGATGATTGATTCCATCACCCACTCTCTCTCTTTGTCACCAGAGAAGGAAAAACACTGCAAGCGCTTCTCCTGGAAACCAGAGTATACGAAATGTGTTCAATGTCTCCCCACCAATATAGACACACACACACACACACACACACACATATATATATATATATATATATATATATATATATATATATATATATATATATATATATATATATATATATATATATATATATATATATATATATAAATATATATATAAATATATATATATATATATATATATATATATATATATATATATATATATATATATATATATATATATATATATATATACACATACATATTCTTAGATGATGAAAGGGGTCACAAAAAAGGTACCAAAATAGACCCCGTATAAGGTATTAAAAAAACTTTGTAAAGAATACGGCCGGCGTAATACTGACCACATTACCCATCTAGTGCTCATTAGTCTTTAAAAATATGGGTGCTCTTCCCATATGCCCAATACACCTAAAAGGTGTGAAAAGGGACATTTACTTTTTTATTGTAAAGGATAGAGCAGATTGAAGGAATAAAGTGCAAGCCCTATGTAACATATAAGCAGTATTAATGATTACATATTTATACACATTGTCAATATTCTTTGTTTATTTTCAGTTGCCAGAGTCACAAAGCCTTAATTAAATTTGGTTAACTTCTTATTCTTCTTTTTCTTCTTCTTCTTCTACGTTCATCCAAAGATGTAACTGCGTTGTTTCCGTTTACAGCATGGCTGCAATATTTGCACCTTTCAGCCAGCACATCCCACTTCTGCGGGCAATTGTTGACCAGGTTAGCCTTCCCGGTTAGTTTCTGGAGACATGGCAGTCTCAATGTTGTGCGGTCATCTTTATTTCCCAGGTCACAGGTGGTGTACCAATCAGGCTGGTCCAGAGGCCACGTAATGCTGATTAGCCCTAAGAGAAGGCAGGGGCAGAACATGAGCATCAACCACCATCCAAGGAGGTTTCCACAAATGCAAAGCTAATACATGGTGCTCTGGTACTGGGCTCACCCAAGGAATCGTCACATCCTGCTAGTGGCTGTTTAACCACACTTCCATATATTGAACATCGCATACATCATGGGCTATCTCTTTTGTAGCCGACAGTACGCAGCCTGCAGACCTAGGATTGAATTTACCTACACAACAAAATGAGTACTTTGCTTCTTTTGCATGTTAGACTTTTACTACAATGGACTTCCTCATCCACTTTAGTTTTATGTGGTTTATGAGCTCTGCATCTCTAGGGACTATCAGCTCAGAGAATCCTGTACAGTTTTATTCTTCTTATACCTTCAGATGTCAGTGTGGATATATTAGAAGAAATCAGCAGTTAACTTGAGGTTGTTGACATCTCCACACAGTTTATCCTCACAAGTTGCTGGTGTTAGCTAGAATAATTTTCTTTGTTCTGCGTATATTGGACACTCTTGCAGCAAGTATTTAGCCGTCATTTTACCCTTTCCACAGTTACAATCATCATTGTCTCCTATCTTTAGTTTATTAAACAAGTAAATTTGGTTAACTATTTAGTTTTACTGACAATAACAGCAACAAACAACGCCCCTGGGTCATAACAATTACCTGACACAGAATGATGTGCTGTGAGCAAACTACCAGAAGGTTACACTCAAACTCTTTGTGGATCTTCTCTTTCACACGGTAATGCATGTCTGCAGTATCATCTGAATACAATTCATAGATGATGATCCGATCTGGCAGCTGCACCTGCAAAATGTCACCAAAATGAGTCAGATTAAAAATACAAATGTGGAAACTTGAGAAAGTTTTCCTACCTTTGACATTTCATTGTCTCATAGTTTAAAACCTGTTATTATTGATACTAAGAATATTTAAACATGGCTACCTTTTATGGTATTTTCCACTTAGTGAAATATATTTTTTTGCTAATATTACCATTGTATCATCACCATCATCCTGCTCGGCCATTTTACACAACATAACAACAAAGTTAGCTGCATATCCTCTATAGAAAATGGAAGATCCAACCCTATAATTTTTTGGCAGTTTGTGATTTCACCAGGTGAGTTTATCTGCTGCAGTTTTTCATTACTTTCTGAATAGTCAGCTCTCAATGCCATGGCAAAACCAAAAAGTGGTCTGCTGCCAAATCACCAATTGCTGGGATTAAATCTGGCATCGTGGAATTACTATTTATGTTCGCAACACTCAAGCCACAAACGCTGGTTATATTACAAGGAGCTCACATTTGATCTTTCTGTCTATTCTATCCTGTGTAAAACTAGGCTTGAGCCATTTTCCGTTAGCTTAACAATTGATTAATTTTCTCTGGGCAATATATGGTTTCAATTCTACATTTTTTTTTTTTTTTGACTTTGGTGAAACTCTGGGGGGGGGGGGGGGGGGGGGAAGGACATCACCTTAAACAAAAACTATTTACTATCATATTCTCAACTGATGATAGTTTTTACTAAACTTTACTTTGAAAGTATTTTGGTGGATTGTGTAACATAGGGTGGCGGCCCTTGGCTTAGGCGTTGCGAGTCCGACTCGTAATTCCAACGTACTGCGATAAAAACCCACTGCTGGTTGCGTGGATTTTTATCATGGTATGGGGCATCGCGGGTCGACCCAGCCTAAAATGGGTACCAGGATGTGGAAGTAAAGATGGCCGGCGTAATGCTGACCACATAACCCACCTAGTGCCGATTGGTCTGTATAAATATGGGTGCTCTTCCCATATGCCCGATGCACCTAAGGCTTGAAAAGGGATCTTTATTTTTACTTTACTATATTTTGAAAGTATTTTAGTGGCTTTTGTAATATTACATGTAACATTGTATACAATGAATTTTAATGAAACAAATGAGACATTTGTTTTTAATTCTCATGACAAAAAAATCTTCCTGATCCTATAACTGAAGTAGCGCCAGCTACAGAGACAGAAGGAGACCAAGAAACGGAAAGCTAGAATCTCTACACAGACAGAAGGAGACTTAAAAAAAAAGCCAGAATTTCAAAAGAGACGGAAGGAGACTAAGAAATAGAAAGCCAAAATCTCTACAGAGACAGAAGGAGGCTAAGAAAAAAAAAGTCAGAATCTCTACAGAGGCAGAAGGAGACCAAGAAATAAAAAAAAGAATCTCTACAGAGAGACCAAGAAACAAAAAGCCAGAATTTCAAGAGACAAAAGGAGAATAAGAAACAGAAAGCCAGAATCTCTACAGAGACAAAAGGAGACTAGGAAATTAAAAAAACAGAATCTTTACAGCGAGGGAAGGAGACCATAAAACAGAAAGTCAGAATCTCTACAGAAACAGAACAAGACTGAGAATTAAAAAAACAAAAATATATATTCAGGGACAGAAGGCAACCAAAAAACAGTAAACCAGAATCTTTACAGCAACAGGAGACCAAGAAAAAGCTACACATGTTCAATGCACTCCAGATGACACATCTGGCTCTAGATACACACACTATGTAGATGTCAACAACCTCAAGCTAACTGTGTTTTTTGTGTGTGTCTTTTTTAAATATTCACACTGAAGTCTGAAGGTATATGGAGGAGAAGAAAAAGATGAAGCCCCAAAACTGCAACTCAACTGACAAATTCCACTCTATGTACCAGCCCAAGATTAGAACCGATCTACTTACAGCGAGTCTGTTCTTGTAGATGGCAATTTTTTTCACCAGATCACGGCACTTGATCCGAACTGAAACAAAAGCCAAACCAAAACACTGCAAATACTGTTCAATATGAAATCTTCATAACTCCAATAATACATTTTTCGTTTACTTATTTTTAAAAAACTCTTCAGGTACGTTGCCTGGATCAGACCTCAGCAATCATGACACTCCAATCTGTTCTTTCATCCTGACATTCTGATTGAATTAATGTTGCTTGTATATGTGCCTAAATCCTCGGGCTCAAAGACCCTCTTTACCCACACGATAAAAGCAATAAATACAGGCAGTATTTGGCAGTTTTGCTTACATTGTTCTCATTTTGTATGTTTAGAATTGTTTCACAAACATCTTTATCTGTTTTCCTCTGCCTCTCTTGCCTGTTAATATTCCAATAAGTAAAGTAATGAGGTAATATCTCTAATCCATCTTCTCTTATCACTGTAGATAAAATAGCAACTCATTATCAAGCAAATACCAACTGAAGACCTTTATAAACACACCATAACAATTGTCTGTGTGTGTGTTTATATATATTATATATTTTAGTATATATATATATATATGTGTGTGTGTGTGTGTGTGTGTGTGTATACATATATGTACACATACACATATTTATACTAATATATATGTGTGTATGTGTATATATATTATAGTATTTTACAGAAGCAACATCTTTTAATAACTTTTACAGTGACCTGCATTGTTGTTTAAATGCTCCCACACATGCATCCTAAATACATAAAGAATTGTGTGAACCAACAAGTTTTTATTTTTATAGCACTTGTTATATTGCATTGGTAATTTCTGTTAGCAGCCTTCTGATTTTCATTAGATCATACTTTTCCATGTGCTTCCAAAGCCATTTTAAAGACCCAAAAAAACAGACCAACTGATCCCAGACAAGCATGTCATAAGAGGTGGCTATTTAGGAGTGTTTCCTTTGAAGCCGGAGGGCATGTTCCTGAGAGGTGAGCAACAAACAGTCTAACCACAAAATTTTTTTTTTAAAAGGATAACACAAGACAAACCGCCCGCAGCTGGGATCGAACACGGCACCCCAGCGTTACGAAGCTTGTTCATAACTCCTAAGCCATTGATGCTGACACACACACACACACACAAATAAGCCAATCTATAAAACAGATGTGTGTCCAAAAGTGGATGAACAACCAGAACTTTCCACTTGAGTTTACAGCCAGTGAACTTTAGGAAAAAGAAGAAGGTAAGGATATATGTAGCTTTGGCTTTTGGGGGTGGGGGTGGGGGCGTTAAATACATTTTTGTTTTATGCCAAATCAGATTCATATGAAAGGTGCCTAACCCCCCCCCCCCTTCCCAGTTCAGTAGTGAATCGCTATTTATATTTGTTGGCCATTCCCAGTGTTTTGTTTTTCACTTCTGATAAACATGCCCTTTCATGCAAAAGATTAAACAAAAAACAAAACAAAGTTATAGAAACCTAAACTTTCTGACACAAATGTTCTTCCATACAACAGATTAAACAAACTGTCACAAAAACCAAACCTTTCTGATCAGTGATAAGATGTTGAATAATAATGTCAGTCATGCTGTCCCGGTACGCGTATCTGTCTCTGTACAGGCCATGAACTGTACTGAACATCAAGTGATAGATGGCTACTGTCCCATCATTGCTTCCTACAGCCTGAAACAGCGATCACAAAAGTTGTTTCAACTTATAAAAGCAGGAGCTTGAATGTTTATAAATGAAACAAATAATCAGGAAACATTAATTTTCTTTGAGGAAAAGTCTTAAAATAAAAATAGTATTTTAAAATATTTTTTGAATTGTGTGGATATTGAGAAAGCCTGGAATTATGAAGTTATTTAGTAATTTATGAAGGTATTAACTAACAACCCTTAAATTATAAAGGTATTAAATAACAATCAAGAGGAGTACGAAGAACTGAAGTAATAATCCTGAAATATGATCATTAGCCATTCTGATTTCAGTATAATGTAGCCTTATCCCGATAGTGACAGCTACATCAAATGCCAGATGAAGGAGGGGGCTGCATGGTCTCAAGGCATGGTGTCTGCCTCGAGTGCTAGAGGTTCCAGGTTCAATTCCTGGTGAGAGCTGGGATGTTTTCACATGGACTTGGACTTCTAGTAATTCACCTGGTCTCTGGTTTGTGAGATCAGAAACCCGTGTGCATTGTCGCGCACGTAAAAAATATATTGGCAGTTGGAAATTGAAAAGAGTAGCCTAACACCGTTGCCCGGGCAAAATTTGGAGTTAAAAATCTACGCATAGTATTTAAGGATCCTTGCTGGTGCTACAGAGCCTGTGCACTGTGCTGAGCTTCTTCAGACTCAGACTTAAGTTAGGAGAAGAACGGAGCACTTATGGGTTACTACCCGTGTGCCATGATGTTGATCCGTTGTTCAAAGTTCAAACCTCATGTCAGATGAAGGTAGAATGACCTGACAACCAAGGTCAAGTTTTTTTTTTAATGTGTTTTTCTTCTTAGCATTCACCCGCTGTAAACTCTTGCAGAAAGTTCCCGCTGTTCAACCACTTCAGGACTTTGATCTTGTTCCAGAACTTTAGTTTTGTATGCACATTCATTTTACAGATTTAGCTTATTTGTATGCAGACTGTTGGTTCCATGCTTCTTAGGCAGATGCACTCCCAGTTTAAAGGAAACACACTTAATTGGTCGCCTTTTGTTAGGAAGCAGTGGATAAATTCTTCATCCCCCCACTATGGGGCCCTGGAACCAACTCTAGGAAAAAATCTATGACAATGCAGATGTGAACCATCAAGGCTGATTTTTTAAACTGACCTGGGCTCCTCAGTGGATCCAGGGTTATTTGCAAATCCTTTTACAGGACATTGCAAAACCAACCACAACTTCTAACATTTTTTGGCTGTAGTGGTTTTTCTAGGCACATTTACATTCATTTGTTAGCAGCTGCTTTAGGAACAACTGGCTCTCGATTCCACTGTCTAAACCAACGCAAGGCAATCTGCTGCCAAACTGCCAGCAGCTGGGATCACATCCAGCACCCTGGCATTAGAAAGCACATTTGCAATGCCCAAGCCACAAACATCAACTGAGATTCAAACTGGACTCAAGAGTAAGTAAGTAAAAAGTAAAGGACCCTTTCCACGCCTTTAGGCGTATAGGGCATATAGGGCTAGACCTATATTTTTATAGACCAATCGGCACAAGATGGGTGATGTGGTCAGCATCACGCCGGCCGCCTCTACTTCCAGGGATTGCACCCGGTACCCACTCAAGGCTGGGTCGACCTAGGAGCCAAGGTCATTTTTGAAGAAAAGTCCGTCTCCACCAGGGAGCGAACCCACGACCTTCCGATCCGCGGCGCACGTCTAGCCGCTCTGCCACGGCGACTCCCTGGACTCAAGAGTAGATAACCCCAAAAATGTCCAGGGAAGTGTCTGTAAATAATGATTCTAGCACCATATACACAATATGCCCCAAAGCCGAGAAATAAGCAAAATGGCCCGCAACCTGAAAATAATTTCTTACCACATAGTTTGAGTCTGGTTTCACAGCACAGCACCATACCCAGCCTGATGGCTCGCCAATGGCTCCCAGCTTAACTCCTTCCTTTGTGTACAGGCAGCACTGCTTGTTTGCTCCACCAACAACAATGTACTCTCCTTTTGAGAACCAGCTCAGACAGCACGGGTCATATCCCAGTAGACGATCTTTTCCAATCTTCAACAGATAAGATTTTTAAAAACAAGCTAATCAGGCTGTGTACTTTTGTTCAGATGCCTTGTCTAAAGACGCTATCAGGCGATAATGATTCTTCTCTGTTCAACAGATAACATTATAAGAAGTTAATTATATAATATTGTTTGCCTCCTTCTTCTGCTGATGCTTCTCCTTCTTCTAATTCTCTTTCTTCTCTAAAATTATTTTTTTAACCACAATTTCAGAATCTTTGGGAGATTATAAGATAATTTTAAAAAGTATGTCTTAAGCTTCATTTGTTTAGTCTGGAGTAGCTATTAGAGCATAGTAAATAATGACACTTTCAAATATGATCGTAGAAGAATGTTTAACCCTTTTATCTTTGAATTCTTAAAAAAATAAAACATAAACAAATAGTTATGACCACGTTAGAATTCCAGGGGAAAAAAAAAGTAAAAAACAACAGAAATCTTTTCACAGGTCACTAATAAATTCGCTAAAAATTTCTTTATCAACATTCTAATATTATTTTTTAAAATGTATAAAGATATAAAATAGCAGTAATCAATAAACACATACTGGGCAAAGCATAAAACTAAAAACAACCTCAGGAGCTTAAAAAAAAGCATATTGGTAATGTTAGGCAAGTCAGAAAAGTAACATTTTTGGGAAATTGGACCCAACCGGAAGTGCCAGTTTTTTTGCATCTCAGGCCGAAAGGGTTAAAGATGAAAGGATCAACTTCAATGGGCTAGTTTTACCATATGTGGCTCAGTCCTATTTTTTACTAAACTCTAAAGTATTAAGCAAGTTTATTATCTGTTTCTCCTCTCCAGGTCTGTCAACCCCTCAAACTACAAGAATCTCATTCTGGATGGGAAAACCAGAAGTACAAACCCTAATACCTTGTTCAACCTCCATAGAAATTATCACTGTGGCACCCGTAATGGCTACATTTAATATTATTTGACTATCCTAACATTACCAAAACATAAGTCTGAATGGCAAGCTAACAGATTCCACAAACCTGGGTCAACTTCTACAGAAACAATTTCTAAAGAAGTCTTCTCCTTCTTCACCACGTTCCCCAGCTGTAAACTCCTGTGTAAAGTTCTGGTTGTTCATCCACTTCTGGAATTTAGAATTGTTTCAGAACCTGAGTGTTGCGTGCACATTGCTTTACAGATCTGACTTATCTGTAATCAGACTGTTGGTTCCTTGCCTCTCAGACAGATGCACTCTGACTTAGAAGGAAACCCCTAATTTGTAGACTCTTACGACATGCTTGTTGGGAAGGCAGTGGGTCTATTCTTGTTTTCCCCCCAAAATGGGCCTGGAACACACAAAGGGATCTTAAGAAGTAAATGAGGCACCAATAATGGCTTCACCAGCTGGAGTTCCCTGAAGTCCTGCGCCAGCAAGGATAATCCCATAAAGTTGTTTTTTTTTCAATATAACATCTTAACACCACCATCCACAATATTATTTCATATGAACACAAATCACACAAGCCTCTTGATCTGTGGGTTGTGGATCAGTTGCCTAGCCTCTTCAGACAAGTATGAAAGACAGGCTGAGTATGCAAGCTATACATATTTTAAATAATTAGAAATCATAGAAAACAGACTGTACATGCCACTATCCTAACGTAACTAAATATATACCTGCAATCAAAATATTTGTAGTGGAGACAAAGGGAAGAAAAAATCTTAGTTAAAAAAAAGAGAGACAATCTTAGTCAAAGAGTAGAGACAATCTTAGTCAAAGAGTAGGGACAATCTTAGTTAAAGAGTAGAGACAGTTTTAGTTAAAGAGTAGAGAAAATCTTAGTTAAAGAGTAGAGACAATTTTAGTTAAAGAGGAGAGACAATTTTAGTTAAAGAGGAGAGACAATCTTAGTTAAAGAAGAGAGACAATCTTAGTCAAAGAGTAGAGACAATTTTACTCTCTTTAAAACATTTGAATATGTTAGTTAAAAGGTGCAACTGTATTGGAATTTCAGCCTAAAGACTTTAAATACTGCTCAGCCAATGTAATCTACTTCAGTCAATGTCATTTTGAGATCAGACAAGTAAGACATACAAAATGTTTCACAATAGCCAGATGTGATCACAATCTTCTGTGTGAATCCTTCCTACCTGTTTCCCAGACAGTTGATAAAATGACAGTCTCTGGCCCCAATCTGCAACAGCTAGGATATCAGACTGCTCATCCCTGTAAACAACAAAACAAAAAAACAACAAAAAAAAAATTTTAAAAAGCAAACATTTGAAGTAATACAGAACAGCCAGACACAGGCTGCACTTATGAGGACAGTAATCAGATCAAGGTGGCTTGTAGACCACTTCAAAACCCAATCCTGAAAACCTAATCAATCTCCTTGCATGAAAGTAAGAGACAATTGTTTTGAGACTGTGAACTGGACAAAGCAGACTCCACAGCCATATGTACAAGAAATGCAAGATCGGAGACTCTGAACTTTACCCTTGTCGACAGGCAGACAGACTCTACATGCATTAGAGAGGTTCTAGGTATGGCCAGTTGCCATTTTCCAGTGGAAACCAAACTGTGTGGTATAGTGCAGTACATGAACCGCACCATGACATTCATGAAGGCTTGTGGCCATCTCATCTGAAAGCCACAGGCAGGGAGAACGAAAAGAAGATCTCTGTCAGCCACATTTAAAACACACTACATAATTTTCAAGACACAGTAATGATATGTTGTCAGTAATACCACCCCAAAAAAAAATATAATACAGTAGCACTCTTATCTCTCAAACTCTAGGAAACTTCAGTCTTGTTCCAGAACCTGGGTGTTGCATGCCATTCACAGATCTGACTTATTTGTATGCAGACTGTTGGTTCTTTGCCTCTCAGGCAGATGCACTCTGGCTTCGAGAGAAGCCCCTAATTAGTCAACTTTTATGACGTGATTTTAGGGGAGGCAATGCGTCCATTTTTGTTTTCCCCATAATGAGGCCCCAGAATCCACATGAGGAATTTGGCAAATTTTATGCTCAATGGTTTGCCCACTGCATTTTGAACAAGAGAATAATGGAAGTCTAATCCCAGAAAATGTCTTGCTGAAGTAAGCTATAAAACCTATGTAAAATGTACAAATTCTAACTGTCTTTACTGCCTGTATGTACTATTTTTTTTAGGACAGTGTATGGTGTAGGACAGGAAGGGGGACTTGAGCCTGAGGATTTAAGACAGTGTTATTCCTCTAGGACAGGAAAGGGGACTTAAGCCTGAGGATTTAAGACAGTTTTATTCCTCTAGGACAGAAAAGGGGACTTAAGCCTGAGGATTTAAGACAGTGTTATTCCTCTAGGACAGGAAAGGGGACTTAAGCCTGAGGATTTAAGACATGTTATTCCTCTAGGACAGAAAAGGGGACTTAAGCCTGAGGATTTAGGACAGTGTTATTCCTCTAGGACAGGAAAGGGGACTTAAGCCTGAGGATTTAGGACAGTGTAGGGTGTAGGACAGGAAAGGGGACTTGAGTCTGAGGATTTAAAACAGCATGTCTAGCGAAGGTAAGTAATTTTTATTTTTGCCCTGACAGACCAAAAACAACAAAAAATGTATCTCGATAATGAATATTCTAATCTGGGTCTCTTAGTTGAGAGTGCAGTAATCTTAACTGCCTGGCCAGAATCTCTTCATTGTAGGATCGCAGTAAATTAATACAACTCAAATAATATCCTCTTTTTTGTGTGTGGAGCAAATAAAAAGAAATGTCTGAATAACTGCTTCAAAACTGGGAAGATATGGGCAAGGATGGCCAAATAATTAACATCGGGCTACATTAACAATGTGTACCTTGAAGTTAATTACAGGTTTAATAACAATATACAACATATTATTGGTTAGCTTACCTGTTTGGATTCCACGACAGGGACCAAACAGGGGCCATGTTGGCCTGGGGTCGCTCAATTTTAACCTTTTCTTCTCCTGACTGAATACAAATAAGAACTGTCTTGGTAAATAACGATAAACTTAAATAACAGATCATAAAGATAAGCAATGCTAATTTTATAATCACCTGACATTCTGTACTGGCTATGAAAGCATTACCAAAAAGAATGAAACAATGAGTAAGTGACGTTTAACCAGAAAATGAGTGATAAACATCCGGTGACATAAAGTGACTCCATTCGGATGAGAATTCCCTGGGCAAAAATTTCAGAAACTCCATTAAACTGTTAGGTTAACTGCCAAGGTGAGGCTTTAAAATAACAAAACAACAACAAAATTGCTTTCTAATATGGGTTGGAAACTATTTAATGAAACAATAATATAGTCATTTCACATATCATCTATACTATAAATCACAAACCCTTTCTATATTTTGCGTGTTTATATAAATTCAACTATTAACTTCTTCCAGACCGTGACCACCACACAGATTACATTTTCAACTGCCATTACAAATATAATGTTTAATTTACCAGTCACTCTGGCAGCCAGGTTTATGTGCATTTCCTTTATTCATTGCAACAATCAGGGTTTATGTACATTTCTTTTATTTATTGAAACAATTGGTAAAAAGTAAACTTTCGCTGGAATTGTAACCCACACAGCACAAGTCACTACGCTAAGTTGGCAGTAGTGCTAACTAAGGGAAGACCCGGTCTAGGAGCCTTCTACCACTCCATCTTGGAGCCAGTGCCCACACCCTGTAAACACTTGTATTTCCTACAGAAAATTCTGAGAAGAGACAAACAGAGAGAGAATCACCCAAACATGCACTAAAATAGGACACTGACAGGTTGAGAAAGCAAAGGCATCCAAGAGAAAACTAGGGAAGGCTCACATTATGCTCTCTCCCCCATGGAGTTTCTACCATATATATGGCAGCAGTGGAGACCAAGGCAAAGTAGAGGATGGAAGGTGAAACTTTCGTACCTTATTCCGGGTAAAGCCAAGCAATTAAATCTAGTCAATTATAAACAAAGTGTCAAAATATTCAGTGTGATAAATTAATGAATGGGAGTAAACTATCCTATTTTTTTGGTCGGGGGCAGGGGGTTGTTTTTATTTCAGCATGCATCCCTATATGGATCCTGGGGACCCAGTTTTGATAGGAAACAAACAGAAATCCTGGGGACCCAGTTTTGATAGGAAACAAACAGAAATCCTGGGGACCCAGTTTTGATAGGAAACAAACAGAAAAGATCCATTGCCCTTCCTTATAAGCATGTTGCGAAGGGTGCCTACTAATAAGAGGGTTGCTGAAATTAGATATTTTGGCCAAAAAGCAAAGATATCACAGCGTTTCTATAAACCATAACACAACATGCAAACTGCCCTTTGAAGAAGAAGAAGATTTCAGCATGCATGTTGTGTGCATGAGTTTTTACCTAGGCTGAGAAAGAAAAAAGATCACATGCCCAAATAGTTGCACAGACTAGGAAACTGTAATATTCCAAACTTTGATGTGTTTTGAACACGTTCTTATAATATCTGAGATGAACATTATATCCTCATCAACTTCAAAATTCCTCAGATTTGAATAGACCAAATGGCACACAGGTGATGTGCTCAAAATCCTGCCAGCTACTTTTACTTTCCAGAATATTTCCTGGCACTGCGTTTGGCTGGGTTAACCTGGGAGCCAAAGTCAGTTTTGAAATAATCTGACTCGATGCAAATATGAACTCAAGACCTTCCGGCTGGCAGATCACTAGGTTACTGTGGCTCATAAAAGCTTCATAGTAAAAAGTAAAGATCCCTTTTCACGCCTTTCGGCGCATCGGGCATATGGGCAGAGCGTACCATATTTTTACAGACCATCAGCACTCTGTGGGTAATGTGGTCAGCATTACACCGGCTGTCTTTACTTTCCCAGGGCAGCCCATCCTGGTACCCATTTTAGGCTGGGTCGACCTGCGACGTCCCATACCATGATAAAAATCCACGCAGCCTGCAGTGGGTTTCGATCGCGGTATGCTGGCTTAAGAGTCGGACTCGCAACGCCTTAGCCACGAAGCTTCATAATGACTCTAAATTGTTAGAAAAGAAAACCTATCAACGGCTAAATGGAGCCTGCTACAAATGAGGATATCTGTCTAGAGCAGTGGTTTTCAACCAGGGTGGGGGCACAAGGATGTTTCAAGGAGGACATCAAGTGTCCAGCAGTTTTGAAGTTTAGAGTGCATCTGTGCTTGTAATATTCTGTTACACTAACACTTTTTTAGTTTCATTAAAAATCAAATATTTTTGATAAATATCTATGTAACAAAAAGCCAAGGATGTTATGGTAAATCACAATTCAAAGTGTTTTAGCTAGATATTTTTTACAAGTTCTAGTTAATAGTGATTTGGATTTTTCTTTTTGTCCTTCTCATTTCAATCATATTTTTTTTTTTAAAGCTAGGGGAATGGAGGTTTTGGCATATATTTAGGATTGAGAGCGGAAAGGGGGAGGAGCACCTGAAAAAGGTTGAAAACCACTAGTCAAGAGTAAGAAAGGCTGACACAAAGTAAGAAAAGCTGACACAAAGCAAGCCACAAGTGGATACACTGTCTTGTAAGGTACATAAATTAGGTGTGATGCACTGCCCTCTTAACTCATTGACTCCCACAGGTTTTAGCATCACAGGCCCAAGGGGTGGTAAAGAAAGACATTAAATCCGCACATAATGTGTTCATTGGGCTTCAAGGTAACAATCTATGAACGTATGATACGTTCCTTGAGACTCAAAGAGTTAAGAGACAGGAGGATTTAGGTAAATTTCATAATGGCTATCCTCTTTAATATTATGAAAAGCGTTACACCTAAAGTTATATAGGATACTTCCTTAGAGTCTTCTTGCTAGAATAAGAGGTTACCTTGTTTCTGATGCTGACCAAACCATTGTACAAACCCACTGCCAGGTACTGTCCATCATTGGTCCAGCTGCAGCAGGTGATACGACTGCTGACTTTGTGTTTGGACACTGCCTTCTGTTCTGGTGACCACAGACCTAGGCATCAACAACATTTAACCATGAATGCTCTTCAATATGGTGACCACAGACCTAGGCATCAACAACATTTAACTGTGAATGTTCTTCAATCTGGTGACCACAGACCTAGGCATCAACAACATTTAACTGTGAATGTTCTTCAATCTGGTGACCACAGACCTAGGCATCAACAACATTTAACTGTGAATGCTCTTCAATATGAACAACATAATGCACTTGAATTGTAACATTATTAAAAATCTAATTTTCATTCTTTAAGTCAACACTAATTCTTATAATGGATCAACATAAAAATTTTAGCCAAATAGTGTTGGTGATCATACTTATTTGTGTCTTGTGACCTCTAATGGCATGTATGTATCATTACATCTGTATCATTAATACAGGCCATATTATGTTAATTACTTAAAACAATAATAATATTAAAACTTGAACCTGCATTTAAGTTGCTAGTTTGGCCTTTAAAAAACTCATAATTTGTTAAAGTATCTCATGTGCACATACACACCAAACATCATGCAGTAGTATCATCATTACACTCCAGAACTACTAACATTGTGTATCTTCATATTCGTTCATGTGGATTCCATTTCAACTACAAACATTAAACTTGCATAAGGTAAACAAAAATAAAAATAGTCATCAATTTATACAGAATAAATGGTAAATTTTAATAAACTATTTATTTCTTCTTCTTCTTCTGCATTCGACATCAGCCATGCTAAACATTTAGTCCCGTCTAGGTCACAAATAGGATTGTATGTCTAAGGTCACCGCTAGGCCCCCACAGCTTATTCTGGCTCTTCATCTAACACGAGACTGGTCTTGTTTGAAACCTTAAGTTTTGCATGCTCATTCGTCTGGCAGATCTGGTTTATTTACATGCAGACTGTTGGTTCCTCCCCTCTCTGCAAATGCACTCTGAATTCAAAGGAAAACCTAATTAGTCCTTTTTTTTAAACATGTTTGTTGGGGGTCAGGGGAGACTATTCTCCATTTTCTTCCTAAATGGAGCCCCAGAACCCACACAGGGAACTGTTCTTATTCTTCTCAAAGTCCACGCCGTGTGGTGTTGGTAGTCATGTCTATCCACAACCTTCTGTCTTGTTAACTTTCAGTCAACTCTGACACATATGATCCTCCATGCCATGATGTCAAACTGTCCATCATCATTTCTCTCGGTCTCCCTCTGCCTCTCCTCCCCTCTAACTTTCCTACCGCCACGATGTACTCCAGTTTTCTCCTTCTCATCACATGCCCAAAGAATGTAGATTGTCTCTTTATGATGTGGGCAATCAGATCTCCTCATGAACTTCAGAAACTGTCACTGTGATTTCAGTAAATATTCTTGTTAGAAACAGTTAACAATGATTTACCAAAGTCAGTGACCGCACAACTGACCAACTGATGGCTGACCGGATTGTAAGCAAGGCACTGGATTGCATCATTATGTCTGAAACACATTGGGAGAAGAAATTAATTAACTGACTACAAGAAGCTGGTTTCTGTGCTGAGTCATTAAATAAATAAATAAATAAATCAGTCAGGTGTAATCTCAATACTGAAGGTTGACTGCAACAGATCTTCAACAATCTCAGACTATCATCTTGGTTATACACTTTCTGAGACTGTTGTTGGTCCATCTCTTGATGTTATCCCACCAATTGTAACTATGTCTGCTTCTTACTTTCTTGCCATCGACCCCAGCATGTTTTTATATAAAAAAGAATGTTATGTCTGTTAATGTGGCGGAAATACTTTGCTTGTCATTAATTTCTTCACCAACTCTCGTTTCATTTCATCAATTTGTTTCATCTCAGCAGAACTTCTTTTTAATTATTTAGGTTTCCATGAAACACAACATATTCTTCAATACTTCCATATCGCCAGAGACTGAAGTTACTTATACATTTGTTTCAAAATGATTCTCTCCCTGCTAGAGGTTGATCTTAAATCAGAAGTAAATTGATTCCCTACTTTTTAAAAGCTGATCTTATTTATCTTTCCTTTAAAATCGTTGTGCATCTGGCTGTGAAGCAATGAACCAACAGTCTGCATACAAATTAGACAAATCTGTAAAAGAGACTTGCACACAAAACTCAAGTTCTGGAACAAGACTCAAGTCCAGAAGCAGAATAACAGTCTATCAGAGTCTACAGCCACTGAATGCTACTAAGAAGGAGGAGTATTTTAACTTCTTTAGTGTCAAACAGGAGGGGGGGGGGGGGGTGGTTGCGTGGTCTCAAGGTATATTGCCCGCCACGTGTGCTAGAGGTCCCGAGCTCAGGCCCAGGGAAGAGCTGGGATTTTTTTCACAGTCACTTCTAGTAATTTTTCCTGGTCTTTGGGCAGTGAGATTGGACAACTGTGTGTATTGTTGCAAACGTTAAAAAAATCCCTTGGTATTTGGAAATTGAAAAAAGTAGCCTAACGTCGCTCCCCAGGCAAAATTGAGGGATAAAAATCTACCCAAATATTTCAGCATCCTTGCCGGTGCTACGGAGAATGTGCACTGAGCTGAGCTACTTCGGACTCCGACCTGAGTAAGAAGTAGAACAGAGCACTTTTGGGTTACTACCTGGGTGCCATGATGTTGATCCGTTGTTCAAACCTCAGACCTGGTGTCAAACAATAAAATATTGATTTTAAATGCCATTTCCTATAATTTAGATCCTGTGTGTCATCGAATCTGCTGAATTGAACATGTTATGCTCAGTTTTGTTTTATTATCACCTACTGCTTGGCTCAGCAGCCGTGGTGTAGCAGCTAGACGCTCGCCTGTGGATCCGAAGGTGGTGGGTTTAGGTCCTGACGGAGCCTGACCTTTCTGAAAAATGACCTATGCTTGCAGATCGACCCAACCTTAAATGGGTGCCCGGTATAGCCCAGGAAAGTAAAGATGGTCGGCATGATGTTGACCACATCATCCAGTGACTGATATTATGCACAGAATGAGCTACAGTAACATATGTCTGGCACTAGGAGAGTTCAGCTGCAGCCTAGACCACTGGCTTGATAAGCAAACTCAACAGCCACTAAACCAGCTCAGCCACCTCAACTAAAATAAGAACACAGTGAAAGCATGTGCAGCAGGAGTCTATGTATCTTCAGTATGTGTCCCTCTTTCAATAATTGTTTCAGCCTTAAACAATATAGAACCAAGTCCAATTCCATTATTCCCTGCACCATTATTCAGGCAGTTGAGGCCCACTTTGAACACTCTAATTTTGTCAAAGCAAATGCGCCGGCCACCCAACTTTTGACATGCACCAAAGAATAACAGTGTCCCGTTATCTGTTGTTGTTTTGGCAAAAGAATGTCCAATATGGTGATGCATGCTTGTCAGTCCAGCAAGTGTATGAGCTAAGCAGGAAGTTTCAAAACTGCTGCATTTGACTTTTTGGTCCCTATCTGGTGTGTCTGACCCAGTCTGTCACAGAAGTCATACTGGTTTGAAACTTCCAACTCCACCCATACACTTATTTTGTCATTTTGATGCCCAATAAACCAACAAGAACAAACTGCCCAAATTATGCTCAGAGAGCCAGTTTTTTTTCCTTACGTGTATTTCAGAATCCCTTCTAATTTATTTGTCCAAATGATGACACTTTTGTCTGCTGAGCCAGATGCAAATCTTTGCCCATCTTTAGCGTAAGCAACACAGTAAACTGTTTCTTTGTGACCCTTCAGTGACTGGATTATAGACCCATCATTGGCATCATAGACATGAACCCTGGTTCCTGCAGCCACAACCAGTCGCTGACCATCAGGACTAAAACATAAATTCCACACACTGAAAAAGAAGAAGAGGTGTTCCATGAAATATAATAATGCAGACTAAAATTAATATTTTATGTGATTTACTTGCATACAAAAAAAAATCTGGCATCAAATAGTTAAACAAAAATGTTTAATCAGTTATGTTTTGCTTCTACAACCTTATTACTCACTTTCATTTATTTCCTCATCTTATTCAACTGAGTAAAGATGAAGGTAAAAGAAAAATAGCTGAACAAATAGAAATCCTGGGCTATAAAAAGACAGGCTTGAGGTTAACCTGCACAAAGTATTGATAAATATAGTATATTTTCACTCTTTCAGTTGAGAATTAGTTAGAACGAGATGAAAAAATCTAAAGAAGCAAGAGAACACACTGTGTGATATATGGGATTAGAGGAAAAGGTTGTGTTTTGTTTGGAACAGAAAGCTTTAAATAACAGAAGATTTAAATGTGAAAAGTGGAACCCCAATACCTATAGATAGGGTTAGAGCAACAATTGATACATGATAAGGCGGACGTGGTTAGTGCCTTGTGGGAGAGCGTGTACAGTTCGGAGGAGCAGATGGATCAGCACAGTCTGGTGAGATTGATGCAGTGGGGAGTGACGAGAGGTTCTGGGAGATGCTCGAGGTTCAGAGGAAAGGCAAGACGGACATTTAATCAGAATGCTACTGGCACCATTAGTATTGGAACTTCGCTGGCTGCTGAAGATGGGGACGAAGCGTTTATGGGAATGTCCTGAGTGCTGTGATGTCAGTTCTTGAATCAAATCAAATCAATCAATAAAATCAGAGCAACAGTTAAACTTATTTTTAAAAAGCCTAAGACATTTACAAACAAATCTTCTTAAACTAACATAAAACATGGCTGTAGAATATCTAGTTACTAACAAAACAAATTAACAAGGAAACTTGACCACCATCATCATCAAGTAGTAGACATTCTGCAGCTTTTCAATCTTATCAAAACAGGCCGAAAGGACACCCGATACTCGTAGTTCTCATACTTCCTCTCTGAAGACCAAACAATGTGGGAAATGATCCGGGCATACAACACTGACCTACGACCTAACTATGCAGTCACAACAAGCATCCCAGGTATAAAGGCTGAAGAATGTAACCTGGCACTGAGAGCAAAGACCCTTGAGCATGTCTACAAGTCTTACCCAAAACCCAAATCGATCCACACACACATACACACACACACATATATATATATATATATATATATACATACGGATTACTGGAGGGAGCAGAAAAAATGGAAGGGCCAGTTTAGTCATCATGCTGCAAGATGGGACCACAGTGAAAAAGTTATGTGCCTCTAGGAAACTCAACAAACTTCAGAGCAGAGCAACAAGCAATCTTAGGGGCAATAAAACTGTTTGAGGAAAGACAAATAAAAGACAGCAAGATTGTTTTCCAGTGTGACTGCATGTCAGTACTCCAGGCAACTCAAAGAGATCTCAGAACAACATGGAGAGAGAACTGACCCACCAGCTAAACAGACTCTAGGGTAGGGCTTTAAAACAACAACAACAAGAATAGGTCCTATACTGGGGCAGAGTAATAAATTATTTGCGGGTAGAATAACGCTTCTTCTTACAGCACATTCTGCGTGGCCTTGGTAGTCATGCATGTGTATCAACAACATTCTGTATCGTGTACTTTCTGAAACCATTGGATCCGGGCTCACTGTGGCATACCAGGAAACGAGTTAGCGGACAGACTTGCGAAAAATGGAACAAAGGGGGAAACAATGTACTCGTTCATTGTCATTACCAGAAATCAAAACACATAACAAGGGAAATACAATGAATCGTGGAGAGAACAAACCAACAGCGAACATCCATAAGACCCCATTAGCAGACTCAACAGATAGCAGCACACAACAACTTTTAATCTAAGAACATGACACAGCAGGCTCAACTACCACATGCATAAAATAAAGATTTTACAGTCCCCACAATGTGCCTGTCAAACAGGACCACAAACACCTGAGCACATTCTGCAAACCTGTCCACTCTACCCGCAACTTTAAAAAGACACCTGGCCTCAAGAGCAAAGTGCACAGAGCAAGCTATAGGGAACCATGAAGGACCTGCTGCTGACATACAAGTTCATAGAGGCAATCCACCTGATGGTCTGATCTGAGCATACGAAATGGAATACAAAGAAGAAGAACCTCGGTCTCTCGTCAGCTGTCTAATCTCATATCCAAGCAGTTCCAGTGACTTCCGTCACAGCCGAGAGTATCCCCCATGCCGCTCATGCGGCGTGGATTGGGGCTAAACTAGATGGCTAGGACTCACGAGCAAATAAATGAAGGAAGCTGCAGGAGATGCGGTAGCTGCTGCTCGTGAGTCCCAGCCATCTAGTTTAGCCCCAATCCACGCCGTGTGAGCTGCGTGGGGGATACTCTTGGCGGTGGTGGAAGTCACCGTAAGTGTGCAATTTAAGACGACGGGAGTGTGCAATTTACACATGACTGAGGCCCTGTTAGGGTATATTTTCTGCCTCGATTTAGGACCGTTATTCGGAGCAAAGCCTTTTTTTCCAAGCTGTCATGGCAAGATTATTTTCTTGATGTTCAGATCTTTTAGTTTAGGATTTCAGTAGTTATTTTCAATCAACTATATCGCAAAGTTATATTGGGACACCACAAAAGGGTTAGAAGTAACATGTAGTCTGGTGTGAGTGTGAGTTGGTAGTAAGTCTCTATATGTATATAGGGACTACAGTTTCGACAATTTGCGATCTTTTCGGCAATTTCCGTTACCCGGAAACCGTTCAGAACTTGTTCGGGAAATCTCGGCTGGTTTCCGGATGGGTCCAAATCTCATGAAAATTCGTGATTGGTGGGAATTTGGACCAGCTATAAATAGCTGGAAACAGCGTGGGGGAACCCGATTAACAGCGCATGTCTACGACAGCCGGACTCCTCTGTTTTTCTGTTAGTCACCAGTTTGATTAAAAATAGCGGTAAATTCGAGGTTGGCTTTAGGCCTTAAACATTACCAGTTGTGGTAATGCTAGTTACAGTTGAATTCTCCGTCCAATTTTACATTTGCATAAATAAATTTCTTTCCCGACTTTCGCTGTTTAGATTTACAGTGACATTTTTTAGGCAATCGCATGCGGCTGAGTCTCACTGCCTGCCATCTTGTCCAATGACAGTCTAATGTCAACAAAGCCGATACAGAACTGCGCAGTAGGTTGCGCAGTGAAAAACTTCTTGTTTCTGGGTCACAAGTTTTAGCGGCTGTTTCTTACATCTCATCTCCACAAAAACCTACATATCTCAGCTCAGAAATGACATACAAGCCTAAATGAGGTACCATTGGAAAGAGATTGTTTACAGCTATCTAAATGTGCTGGTTTTATTGGTGTAGAGGGCATTTTAAAAATTTGACTGAAGTACCTAATGTATAGCAAGACCCTAAATTGGTAAATTAAATAAATCATTAGTAAAAATTAAAAATAGTAATGATAAATCAACATTGTAAATTATTTAAATTACATTAGAGTTATTGTTTCAATACAACTGTATAATCAGATAACTTCTACAATAATTTACTACAGACCACTGCTCTTGTTTATTGCTATCATAAACAGTGTCCACCCAAGTGGGCAAGGTTTTCATTCTCTATTTCTGAACAAATACAACTTGCAGTACATCCGTAGCAACCACGGCGTCCTAAGTTAGCATTGTTGGAAGGAATGCACAAGGGGAGGCAACTACTTCTGGGTTTCCGCCTGCCTAGAGAAACGCAAATTGTAATGACGTTTTCCGCACAGACTGTTGAACTCACTGCCTTAACATTAACAATAACATTAACACTTACGTTGTACTCACTGCCATAACTTTAACACAATAACATTAACTCAGTGCCTGGTTCGCGTCGGGGCTCCCAATATAAACTTTACTTTTAGTTAACAGGCTTGAGGTGGTAATCCTAGCGGGGACAAACTCCTGCATATGTGCACAGGCTTAACGCATTTTCTTGTATAGGTAGTGAGTGACGGTTCAACTGCACAAAGAAGGACAAACAACCGATGACACAAAGTGCCACCATTCAGATGAGAATCATCCATGGAACGAGTCCCTGTAACCCCGTTCAATTCTTAGATTATATAAGAGGTCCGATGACAGCCGGGTAGGGCTTTAAAACAACAACAGAACTACGTCCAACACGGGCGGAGTAATAAATTATTTGCGTGTAGAATCACGCTTCTTCTTTTAGCACATTGCTGCGTGGCCTTGGTAGTCATGCATGTGTATCAACAACATTCTGTCTCGTTTACTTTCAGTCGTTCATGTGTCAAGTAATCTTCCACCTCATAACGTCAAACTGTCAAGCACCTGCTCTCTTGGTCTCCTTCTGATTCTCTCGCCCTCCAACTTTAACACCACCAAGATGTAATCCAGATTTCTCACATTCGTCTGTAGTACCACATTTCTGCAAATACATAGGCTTAAGGTCACAAACAATGCCATTTACATCATCAGGACTCTATCAGAAAAGCTATATAATTTTTACAAATTATCTTTACTTATGCGTAATTCCTGACGCTCACAACATCACCCACTAAGTGCCGATTGGTCTATAAACTATAGATCTGGCCATATATGCACGAGGGGTGGAAACGTGTGTTTTGCTTTACTTATGCTTCATTGACTCTACTCTGAAGATATTCTGAAGACCATATATGAACGACTGTTGACAGAAGACAGGAGATTAAATGAAATAGTATGTGCAAGAATGTGCAAACAAAGAATTAAGGCAAGGAAGGGCGGATGAGAGGAAGAGGTGTTTATAATAAGTGTGCTACCGAAACAGTTAGCATCTACACCTTAAGATCTTTGCTGCTGGAGAAGGAGTATCTATGGGTATTCCCGGTGTCCTATGATGTCGATTCTTATATCAGTAATCATTATCAGTGACTGTACTCTTCTTTTTCAGCGCTCTCTGGTCATGGGTATAATTCAGTGTGAGCCTCAAACTAGGATGTGATCTCAAGGTGTCTTAGGTTTCCTCAGAGTTTAGTTGTAAGACCCTGTAGTGTGCTGTCAGTAGTTTTGGACTCTAAAGACTGCATGGCTGACAGCGAGTCTGTACTGCCATTAGTAGGGCTGAGAGTTTTACCTTGTAGTTAGAGCAAGTTAGTCCTGTGGGGGCTGCCAGGGACACAGTAGTGGCATCTGGGTATTTAATGTAAACACCTGCTCTACCATTCGCTGTTTCTTCGTTTGCTGATCCATCTGTGTATATTCTCGTTCAGATGTTGTGTGGGAACATTTTGTTGTGTTCCATTGTGTTGAAAAATAAAGGGACAGAGTACGTGTAAAAATAACCGGTTTTCAAGTTGTTATCGTCTTTATAGACGAATGATGCGAATACCATGGACATATCAAAAGAGTAATGAGGATGTCTTGAAAGAAACTGACCCACAAAGAAAACTGACTGCCCACATCAGAAAGAAACAGTCTGCATTCTTTGGTCATGTGATGAGGAGAAAACTCGGGTACATCGTGACAGCACGAACATTGGAAAGGAAAGGGTGGGGGGGGGGGAGGGGGGGGGAGAGACCGAAAGAAAAGATGCTGGGCAGTTTGACAGTGCATGAGGATTTATATATGTCAGAGCTGATTGAAAGTACATAAGACGGAAGGTTGTGGATAGACATGACTTATCAACGCAACATGGGCTGGACTTTGGGAAGAAAAACTTCAATATTATTTTTTTATGAACTAACTGCCCATGATTTACTTCCGTATATCAGGACTGAATTTACATAGCTCTGAAAACTGTCCTACTCACTCCAGATGGTCATCCATACTTGCATAAAAAGAGTAAATGACCCGTTTTATGCCAATGGCTTTCGGGTATATGATGCTTGCCTCAGATTTGTATAGACCAATTTGTCATCAAAGGGTGATGTGGTCAACATCATGTAGGCCACCTTTACTACCCAGGACTTTACCTGGTGCCCATTTTAGACAGGGCCAACCAGAAAGCCAATGTAATTTTGAAGAAGAAAAAGAATTGTTGCGGATTCAAATCGAAGACCTTCGCACTGGCAGACAAGCATTTTGCCGCTACATCACCGTGACTCCCACACACTTACGTGCATGTGGAAACTCTCATAGTCTAAAATCATCAGATAAGTGGATCCTTTGGGCTGTTTTCAGGCTCTCTGATAGTTTCTGTCCATATCTGGCTGCATTGTGCTGTTCTCCTAAAGAAAAAAGGAATGGCTTCACTGCATACAGCGTTATCCCATCTGGTTCAATCTCTGTAAATGTATGTGTAGTAGTAGTTTAGAGTTGATTTAAGAACTGACATCACAGCACTCGAGGAATTTCCATGTGTGCTCCATCCTCATATTCAGCAGCCAGCACAGAGTTCTAATACTGATGGTACCGGTCACAATCTGGTGATATGTCCGTCTTGCCTTACCTCTGAGTGTAGTGAGCCGGCCAGACCCTCTGGTCACACCCAGGTGTATCATTCTCTCCAGGCCATAATAATCTTGTTTCTCTACTGATTCCGTTTATTGTTCCCAAAGGGAAATGGAGAAAAACTGGATAGAATCAAACAGGAACAAAATATCAGAAACCCAGTTCGACAGTTTTTGGACGCCCCATGATTACAGGGTAACTGCTGTCCAGTGAGGCTAGATATCTACCATGAAGAGGGACAAAAACACAAATACTGTGGCTCCATCAACGATATCCATAAAATATTTCTAACCCAAAATGAACTTAATGGCCTCTAGAGAGTGAAACAATTATCTTGCTCAATTATTATTGTAGATTTCTATTCTTTTTAATTCCGCTTACATCCAACTATAAATATAAAGTGTGTGCTCATCTCCCCCCCCCCCCCCCTTTCTTAAAAGTGTCTTGGTACTGCTCTGTCAGTTGCTTAAAATGCCATACTCATACACTCATTTAGATTAATAAAGACCACAGCGATATTTTGACTTTTGAACACAGAAAGAGAGAAAGACATACAGACACACACACACACACACAAACCAGCATATAAGAATTAGAGGTTTTCCCTTCAAAGTCTGCCTGAAATTCTCCTTACCCAGTCTGCAAACAAATAAGCCAGATGTGCACACAAAACTCAAGGTCTTGAATAAACCGCTTGTTACTTGTTCCTATCGATATTCTAGCACACGGTCCTCCCAGGCAGCAACCATCTCTTGTCTTTTGCTGTTACTTGTTCCTATCGATATTCTAGCACACGGTCCTCCCAGGCAGCAACCATCTCTTGTCTTTTGCTCAAGGTACCCATTGGGAGCTCAGACTTGTTTGGCCCACAACCAGTTTCTGCATTCTTCTTCTTCTTCACTTCCTCTTTTACCGCTGTGTGTGTGTCAAGGGAGATATAAGGTTCTGTTTCTAGCTCTTCTGGCCGCCTCGACCATAGGCACATGCATTCTTGTCCTCGTTATTACACATTTTTAACAGGTGGTTCAGTCTCAGACTCCATCAGAGTTTCTAGAAGGCAGCACATTCAATATGTGTGCCCTGTCTTACTTCTTCCTTCACCAACCACTGCAGACACGGCCAGTTTCTTTAATTTCCTTCCTTCCCCCCTCCCCCCCTGGTGTATCCCGGCCCAGTGTGTACAGCGAAGATAGTTTCTTGGAGCAGGACTTGTGGATACTGTCAACAACATTCTAGTAAGAGTTTGCCAGTTTTGATCTTCCCAAGCATACTGTGATAGCTGTTATCTTCATCCTCATGCTATAAGTTTGGGAACAAGACGAAAGTCTTTAAGTGGCTAAACAACCAGGATTTTGGAGTTCACAGCTGGTTAATGCTGAGAAAAAGAAAAAAAAAGTACCCCTTTTGCATTTGTTTTGGTCCATTATCATCTTAAATGGTTACCAACACCAGTTTCTAAGGTTTTATAAAGCTGCCAAATTATTTTCATAACAAAATACATGCAAATATGCAACAATTGAAAGCAAATAACTAAACAGTAATGAGTTAAAGAGCATGGAACAAGCAAATATTTAAAAAAAACTGCAGTTTATTAAATTATGAACAAGTGCAGTAAATACTGAAACAGAACACATCTCATACATTCTGCAAATTCTTATTTCTTTTCTTACACAATCAAACAATCCACCACACACACACCCTACTCACTATTTACTTATTAATTAATCCTGCTGCTGCAAAGCTCAATGTCACAGACAGCAATAAGAAGACAGTGACAGTTAAAAAATTAAGTTAATTAAAGGAATTATGTTTGTTTTCAACAAACACCGAAAGGTTAAACATGCATGGGCAACCCCACTGCCGTTTTAATATCTCAAAGTCTGCTGCACAAAAAAGTTGACCACATATATTTCTATAGACAGTATCAGGCCAAGCAATTGGGATTACTGTAAGAAACAACACTTATGAAATTACCAAACAGAGAATTATTAGGACAAGAGATGCAGCTGCTTCAATTTCAGCTGCAGATTTAATTAAATGTTTTAACAAGAGGTGCACATTTGATTTTGGCTGTAGATTTATTTATTTGAATGTTTTAACAAGAGGTGCACCTTCGATTTCAGCTGCAGTTTAAAGAATATAAAACTTTTTTTTTTTTTACATTTAAAAACATCTGACCAGTTATGACCTATTCCAAATTTGTCCATCCTCATGAACTGACAATGACAATGAATTGAGGTAATTAATGAGTTAAAGAACTCTACAAATTGTTGCAATCAAAAACTAATACAAGATACTAGTATGACAATTCACCAGTTGTAATCCCAACAAAAATAAGGATAAAATGAAACATTCATATGAAGAAATTCAGTTTAACTTTGTGTTAAGAATCCATAAAAGTCTGAAAGATTTATCAAAGCTTTACAAAATGCAAGGATGGAAAATGTACAAAATTTATAAAACAGGTCAGGATATTTTTGTTTGTTTTAATTATTTCGTGGAACCAATGATGCAATGAAAGAGATGAAAGCAGTCTGTAATTCAAATCCTGATATCATGTACCAGGGTCAAAGAAGCAGAGCTGACCAAGACCCGAATTTATCACCAAGTGGCAGTCTTAGAAACAAGCTGCATAGCTACGCTCTACTGAAGACCAGTTGCACAATAATGGTTATTTCTGTGTATCCAATTCTTGTGAAGACAGTAGGTGGTCAAAGAATGAAGGCAGAACAACTTCCAATGAGAGCAGAGCAAGACTTTATTTTCCAACTAGCAGTCCTGAGAACGAGCTGGGTAAAACAGAGGCATCAAGAATGAGAGGCAGTCCTGAAAAGAAGCTGCACAAGAAAACGAGCATCAACAATTCTGGACAAGACAATATTATCACATAATGGAGGCCAATCCAATCCAATTACCAGTGTTACATAAACTAAACGTAACAAAAATAGACAGGATCAGACATGATATTAGAAAACAAACTGAGATGGAATCAGCACTAAAGTACCCTAAAATACAGATCAAATGGTTCAGACATGTGGCAAGACTACCAGAAGATAGAGCATCATCGCCAGCCCTGTAACTCAAACAACAGAAGCAGAGGTCAAACAGGCAAGCAACAGATAGAAGAAACATATGATGCCATGAATACTAGCAATCTACGTATCACACGTCAAGACTCACCAAATGCCTCTTCAAAACACTGATGTTGAAAGGCAGAACAGGACTAGAGAAGAACTTACATTCAACTGTGTACAGACAACATCTACCCAGATCAATACCACTGCCTCTTGTCAAATGCCATACACATCTAAAATGACAATACAAGGTAAAGGGAAAAACAGAACAGGTAGAAAAACTGCTGTGGAAGGTGGCAAATGTTTGACTTTATATATTTTGTGTCACAGGATGAGGTGGGATGACTAGCTACCTTTCCTTGTCAATTTCTTTGCTTGAGGCTGGATCAACTTCAGAGCCGTACTGGTCAGTAAATTCTACCCCAACTGAAGATCAAACCCAGACCACTACATTGGTAGACAAGTGATGAAATTACTAGGCTAAACAGCAGTTCCTTTTTATTTATATACATTTCAGTGACAAGTATTTGTTTATATTTCATTTATGGCTAAAATAATCATCATAAATTATCCCACAAGCTTGAAGCTGTAAATCAGTAAACTGTAGTTTTCAGAAGTAAACAAGCATAAAATAAGCTATTAAAACACAGGATAAAGTAAGACTTCTGGAATCATACTGCATAAAATGGCAAAGAGAAAAGGCAGCATGAGATAAAGAGATGTGAATGCACGGAAGAAGAACTTAAATGTGTAAAGTCTGAGAATAATGACTTCTGGTTGGACATGAAGCCCGTGTTGCTTATTGCCTCCTCCAGTTGCTTCAGGAACCACAGTATACTTTCTGAGCTTCAGATCACATCAGCTGCCTCAGACTTTAATAGATGATAGATGATAGCAACAAATCTCCAGTATTTATCTCTCATCATATTGTACGATCTAGCACTCTTTCCAGTCTTTCTTTTTTTTTTTTAAATTATCTTTCTATTCGAATTGTTATCTTACTCTTAATATCTGCCTTCTCCAGATTACTTAGATATAGTGAGGAACCAATAATGAAGTGATAGAAAGAACACTACTATTTGACAAAATCTGCACTTGTAAGAGTTTACAAAGACAACTAAAATTCCAGCAAACAAAGAGGTAAGAAAAGACGACGGGGTTGTATAGGATACAATCTGAGAAACCTCTAGCTAGAGACAATGTCCTTGAACTGGAAATTGGAAATAACAGGACAAAAGAGATACAGCCAGACCTCAAACACCGAAAAATGGCAGAGGCAAAGGTGAAAAATGTATAGAGGACATGGAGAAAGCTGCAGGAAATGGCAAAATGTAGGACTGCTTGGTGCGAGCTCATGTGCTGCTGCTCTAATAGGAGGTAAACCGGGTTCTGCTTCTCCCAGTTTTTAAAACTGCAAATAGCAAACAACTGAAATAAAATAGTACTGCAATGCATCCTTTTTAGGGTAGAAGACAAAAACAAATGTATAACGTGAATGGTAAAATTTACTTTAAAAAAAAAAAAAAAACTTGATAAAACATGGCAACTAATGAGAAGATAATGCCCTCCTATAATGTTTCTGAAATTTTTACCAATAAATCCATCCATCCATTACAAAACGAATATCTTCCTTTTCTGGAAACTCAAAACTCTTACGCTTATACTTTGACTTGCTTCAATTTAATAAAAGATCCAGACATTCACTAACATTCTTACATGACTATTAAAAACCAGCATACAAAATCGTTTGTCTGGACACTCATATTCATGTATCTAAACACAATAACATTATTTCCAACATACAACTGTGCTTTCATCATTGTCTATTTTGTCTTCAAGCTCCCGATGGCTCATCCCTGAAAGTAAACAGGCAACTGAGGATTTAAAAAAACAGAAAACACCTCCTGCAACTTGGAGCTGGAGAACACAAGGAAGGGCAAGAAAAGAACAAGGTAGATGTTATGTGATACACTAAACAACAGACAGCTTGAATTCAAGACTATCATCAGTCACAACTCGTGTGATCAGATGAATAATAAAAATGTGGCAAGGGAAACAACAAGACAGAATAATCAATGAAGAACTAAGAACAATGGTCACATTTTAATCATCTTTAACAGACTCAAGCATACTGCTTGAACAACAGAACATCAGACAAGCACTGATCCCCAAAAACCTGTGTCATTTCAACTGTCTCAACAACACTTTCCACCGGGTTTTAAAACATAATTTAATGTCTACTATTTGCTCTATGCTGTATACGTAATAAGACAACGCTGACTAGCTGAACAAAATTATAGGTTATTTGTCTGATGACCAGATGGTGTTGCAATCTGGCCAAATCATAGATAAAAGATGCCCGTTTGGATGACATGCTTTGCTTCAAAGATGGCGCTTTTGTCAAATAAAATCAGTCACATCACTAAATGGTCAAATTGTATTCTAGGGCGATAACAGCCTAGATACTTGTACTTTGGTGGTCTCAAGGCATGGTGTACGCCTCTAGTGCTG
This sequence comes from Candidula unifasciata, assembly GCA_905116865.2. Lineage (NCBI taxonomy): Eukaryota > Metazoa > Mollusca > Gastropoda > Stylommatophora > Geomitridae > Candidula > Candidula unifasciata. The sequence continues at coordinate 359,851 of CAJHNH020005534.1, forward strand.
GAGGTCCCGGGTTCAGGCCCCGGTGAAGGCTGGGATTTTTTTACGTGGACTTCTAGTAATTTTCCCCCCGGTCTCTGGGTAGTGAAACCGGACATCCGTGTGTGTTGTTGCACAAGTTAAAAAATTCCTTAGCAGTTGGAAATCGAAAAGAGTTTCCTAACAGCGCAGCCAGGGCAAAATTTGGAGTTAAAAATCTATTTAAAGGATTTCAAGATCATTGCTGGTGCAACAGAGTTCGTGCACTGCGCTTAGATTCTTCAAACTCAGGCTTGGGTTAGAAGAAAGGAGCACTTATAGGTTACATCTGTGTGATGATCCGTTGAATAAAAAACATGATTAGTGTGTTTGCCTGCTGAGACAGTGGTCCTGACTAAATTCTATGGCAGCATTCTTTTCAAACAATTATAGCTCTGGGGAAAATCTAGTCATTAAAATAGGCTCAAGATCATTTGTACAATGTTTAATTTTATTTAAACAAATGTTTTGGATTCAAGATAGCACTTAAAATGGAGGGTAAAAGATAGTTTTAACAAAAAAGCTAATTGCATCTCCTGTACATTATGTTGCAAAACCAACTGCAAATATTTTGATTGATTTTACTAAGCAATTTACATTCTGTAGTTTGCCACTGCCTTGTGCTGGTTTCGACAGTGGTATCTGGGAGCCGACCGTCCAGAAAGCAATGGCAAACTACTGGACGTAAATTTGCCTAGAGAAATCACAAAACAGCCAGGGGCTGCTGGGGTTGGTTCTACAATATCCTGTAAAGGATACACAACTAACCTAGTTTGCAACTGCTTCATGAATAGTCAGCTCTAGATACTAAATGTCAAAACCAACACAAGGAGGTTTGCTGCCTGCAGCTGGGATCGAATCTGGCACCTTGGCATCAAAAAGTGCCTTCGCAATGAATAAGTAACAAGACTCCGATTGCGAAAAGGTAACCAAAAACCACTGATAAGGCCTAGCACAGTGATGTTAATTCTTAAGGTAGAGGCGGTCACTGCAGCTTTCTGAGGGCTAGAGAACAAGATGCATACACATGTCATAATTGTAACAGTGTAACAGAGTATGCTGAAAAAAAAAAAGAAGACAGATGCTTCGAGCAGAGTGGCAAGCTTTACTTGGAATGTCACAGGTAGTGAGCATACTTTGGATCTTTTCTCCAGGCTATGCCAGGGTGGTGGGAAATGAACAGGCAGACAGATTGGCTGGATCTGCACCACTGGGTGGTGAACTGACACATGACAAAGTAGATGTGGTCAGGGCCCTTTAGGTACAAGTAACAAAGTCAGAAGAGAAACTTTATGGCCTGGAGAGAATGATGCACCTGGGTGTGACCTGCATACTACACTCAGACGAAAGGCAAGACGGACAAATAACCAGACTACGACCGGTATCATTAGTATTGGTACTCTGTGCTGGCTGCTGAAGATGGGGACTGAGGGCAATAGGAATACCTTGAGTGCTGTAATGTCAATTCTTGACTCAATTCAACTCAACTCTGATAAAGTAATTTGTTCATAACATTTAATATGGTGTAATATGATGTACCCACCTGTTTCACAACAAATCTGGTCGAAATTATGCTTGCCATCCAACAAACGAACAAACGGCTGGATGCGGGAAGAGATGGGCTCACCCGGTAATGCCACCGGGTACTGATGTATGCGTCTCAGAAGACCCTTCATGACGCCAAACTGGGCTAGTTTCCTGTACAGACAAAGAAGCAGAACAAATTAAAAACTGCAGAAGTTAGGGCAGCTGCAGTTGACAAATATATGCAGGTTTGATTCCACATGGCTTGGCCTCTCTGCAGAATGGCCTGCTGAAAGTATCTACTTCTCATTGTTCTTGCCATATGGCACTGGTAATCATGTCTATCCATAACCTTCTGCTTCGTGTACTTTCAATCAATGCTGAAATGAATGATTCTCCATGTCATGAGGTCAAACTGTCCAGCATCTCTTAGTCTCCCTCTGCCCTCTTCCCTCTCCAACTTTTCCATGATCATGATACACTACAGTTGTCTCCTTACGACATGATCAAAAAATGAAGAATGTCTCTTTCTGATGTGGGCAATCAGTTCTATTCATGAGACAGTTTCTTTCAAGACTTCTTAAAGTCCATGTCGTGTGGCATTGGTAGTCGTGCCTATCCACAACCTTCTGTTTCGTGTACTTAAATCAACTCTGACACAGATGATCGATCCTCCATGCTATGATGTCGAACTATCCAGAACATTTTCTCTTGGTCTCTCTCTGCCTCTCCTACCCTCCAACTCACAAAGAAAACTGAAGATCAGCATCACCAAAACAGAAATTCTGAAAATAAGTAGAACACCTAACATACTAACTATTCAGGTTGACAACGAACAACTCAAACAAGTGCAGCAATTTAAATACTTGGGGAGCATCTTCACAGATGATGGAAGAATTGATAGGGAACTTGAGGCAAGATGTCAAAAGGCGAACGCAGTAACTTACCAACTCTCCCCACTGCTAAAACACCCAAGCATCACTATGGCACTAAAACGACAACTGATAAATTGCATATTTATACCAACCCTCTGCTACCAATGCCAAACCTGGTCCCTAACAAGAGCACAGGAGAAAAAGATCACGACATGCGAAATGAGATGCTTACGTAAGGCTGCCAATGTCACAAGGAGAGACAGAGTTTGAAACGAGAACATTAGATCAATTGTAGGAACCACACCATGCCTGCAATACATAAAGAAGCAACAAATAGAGTGGTTTGGCCACTTGATGCGAATGCAAACCGACCAACTGCCTCTACGAGCATACAACGAACAACACTACTGTCCTAGAGCAAGAGGCAGACCGAGAGTACGATGGATAGACAATATATCAGAGATCCTGAGGCAACACGGACTAACAACAAACATGCAACACACCTGGCCCAGGATAGAAAACTGCGACTCCCCACTACGCTGTGAGGCAATTGTGGACAAGACAAGACAAGACAACTGACTGCCCACATCAGAAAGAGAAAGTCTGTCTATATGATGAGGAGAAAACTCGGGTACATCGGAAAGGAAGGGGGGGGGGGGGGGGGGAGAGTTAGACCGAAAGAAAAGAAACTAGGCAGTTTGACAGTGCATGAGGATTTATATATGTCAGAGCTGATTGAAAGTACATAAGACGGAAGGTTGTGAATAGACATGACTTATCAACGCAACATGGGCTGGACTTTAGGAAGAAAAATTTCAAAATTATTTTTTACGAACTGCCCATGATTCACTTCCATATATCAGGACTGGATTTACAAAGCTCTGAAAACTGTCCTCACTCCAAATGGTCATCTATACTTGCATAAAAAGAGCAAATGACCCGTTTTATGCCAATTGCTTTCGGGTATTTGATGCTTGCCTCAGATTTGTATAGACCAATTGGTCCTCAAAGGGTGATTTGGTCAACATCTTGTAGGCCACCTTTACTACCCAGGACTTTACCTGGTGCCCATTTTAGGCACGGCCAACTAGAAAAGCAATGTAATTTTTAAGAAGTAAAAAATCAGAATCGTTGCGTATTTAAATCGAAGACTTTCATCAGATAAGTGGACCCTTTGGGCTGTTTTCAGGCTCTCTGATAGTTTCTGCCCATATCTGGCTGCAATGTGCTGTTCTCCTCAAGACAAAAAAAGATTGGCTTCCCTGCATATAGCCTTATCCCATCTGGTTCAATCTCTGTAAATTTATGTGTAGTAGTAGTTTCACAAAAATATCCTGGGAGAAAACCGATTGTAATAGAGTTGTCAAGAACTGACATCACAGCACTCGAGGAATTCCCATGTGTGCTCCATCCTCATCTTCAGCAGCCAGCACAGAGTTCTAATACTGATGGTACCGGTCACAATCTTGTTATATGTCCGTCTTGCCTTTTCTCTAAGTGTGGTCACACCCAGGTGTCTCATTCTCTCCAGGCCATTATAATCTTGTTTCTCAACTGATTCGGTTCCTTGTTCCCAAAGGAAAATGGAGACAAACTGGATTAGAATTAAACAGGAACGAAATCTCAGAAACCTAGTTCGTCGGTATAACACTGTCATATTAGGACACCCCATGATTACAGAGTAACTGCTGTTCAATGAGGCTAGGTGTCTACTATGAAAAGGGACAAAAATATGAATACTGTGGCTCTACCAACGATATCCGTAAAATATTTCACCTCCAAAACGAACTTAATGGTCTCTAGAGAGTGGAACAAATATCTTGCTCAATTGTCATTCTTTTTAATTCCGCTTATATCCAATTATAGATACAATGTGTGTTACCCACCCTCCCCTTTAAAAATGTTTGGTACCACTCTGTTGCTTACAATTTGGAAGATGAGGTTGTTTCCGCATTGTCTTTCAAACTCATACACTCGTTTAGATTACTAAGGACCATCAGCGATGTTTTGACTTTTGAACACAGAAAGAGACAGACAGACAGAAAAAAAAAAAAAGAATTAAAGGTGTTCCCTTTGAAGTTTGCCTGATATTCTCCTTACCCAGTCGGCAAACAAGCCAGATCTGTAACACAACAGATGTGCACACAAAACTCAAGGTCTGGAACAAACCGCTTGTTACTTGTTCATATCGACATCATAGCACATCGGTACAACCAATTTGTACTCCATCCTCCAATACCCATTAGCAGTTTACTGACTTCTTTCTTTCTTTGGCCCCGCAACCAGTTTCTGCATTCTTGTCCTCGTTTAATACACATTTCTAGTAGGTGGTTCAGTCTCAGACTCCATCGCAGAGTTTCTAGAAGGCAGCACATTCGGTATGTGTGCCCCTGTCTTCTTCCTTCACCAACCACTGCCAGTGTCAGCTCTTTAATTTCCTTTCACCCCTGCGTGTCCTGGCCAAGTGTATAGTTTCTTAGGGCGGAACTTGTGGATACTGTCAACCGCATTCTTATAAGAGTTTGCCAGTTTTGATCTTCCCAAGCATACTGTGATAGCTGTTATCTTCATCCTCATGCTAAAAGTTTGGGAACAAGACCAAAGTCTTTAAGTGGTTAAACAACCAGGATTTTGGAGTTCACAGCTGGTTAATGCTAAGAAAAAAAGAAAAGTACTCATTTTGCATTTGTTTTGGTCCATTATCATCTTAAATGGATACCAACACCAGTTGCTAAGGTTTTATAAAGCTGCCAGATTATTTTCATAAACTATAGCAAACATGCAATACATCAAAGCCTAAACAGTAATGAGTTAAAGAGCATGGATCAACCGCATTCTAGTAAGAGTTTGCCTCTATGATGAGGAAAAAAAAGAAAAGAATACTCCTTTTGCATTTGTTTTGGTCCATTATCTTAAATGGTTTCCAACACCAGTTGCTAAGGTTTTATAAAGATGCCAAATTATTTTCATAACACAAAATATATGCAAACACGCAACACATCAAAGCAAATAACTAAACAGTAATGAGTTAAAGAGCATGGAACAAGCAAATATTTAAAAAAAAACTGCAGTTTATTAAATTATGAACATGTGCAGTAAATACTAAAACAGAACACATCTCATTCATTCAACAAATTATTTTTTTTCTTACACAATCAAACAATCTACCAACACACACACCCTACTCACTATTTACTTTTTAATTAATCCTGCTGCTGCAGAGTTCATGTCGCAGACAGCAATAAGGAAGACAGTTTGACAGTTACAAAATTAAGTTAATTAAAGGAATTATGTTTTTGTTTTCAACAAACACTGAAAGGTTAAACATGCATGGGCAACCCCGCTGCGGTTTTAATATCTCACACAAAGTCTGCTGCAAACAAAAAAGTTGACAAGAAATATTTCTATAGATGATAGTATCAGGCCAACACTTATGAAATTATTACCAAATAGAGAATTAATAGGACTTTGCTTAATTTTAATTTAATTTCTGTTAAAGGAGAAATATGTGAACATGTTGCTTCAATAATAAATCTGAGAAATTTTATGAAATTCAGCTCAAGCTACCAGGCTAACTATTGCAGCAGATTCAATTAAATGTTTTAACAAGAGGTGCATCTTTGATTTTGGCTGCAGGTTTAATTATTTGAATGTTTTAACAAGAGGTTCACCTTCAATTTCGGCAGTAGATTTAATTATTTAAATGTTTTTAACAAGAGGTGTACTTTCTATTTCAGCTGCAGATTTAATTGTTTGAATGTTTTGACAACAGGTTCACCTTAAATTTCGGCTGTAGACTTAATTATTTAAATGTTTAAACAAGAGGGGCACCTTTGATTTCGGCTGCAGATTTAATTAACTGTTTTAACAAGTGGGGCACCTTCAATTTCAGCTGCAGTTTAATGAATATAAAACACTTTTTTGTTACATTTAAAAACATCTGACCAGTTATGACCTATTCTAAATTTGTCCATCGTCATGAACTTTGACAATGGATTGAGGTAGTCAATGAGTTAAAGGACTGAAAATTGTTGCTTTTAAAAACTAATACAAGATACTAGTATGACAATTCACCAGTTGTAATCCCAACAAAAATAAGGATAAAATGACACATTCCTATAAAGAAATTCAGTTTAACTTTGTGTTTAGAATCCATAAAAATCTTGAAAGATTTATCAAAGCAAAATGTAAGGATGGAAAATGTACAAAATTCATGTAACAAGTCAGTATATTTTTGTTAGTTTCACTTAACTTGTGGAACCAATGATGATGCAATGAGAGAGATGAAAGCAGCCTGTAATTCAAATCCTGATATCATGTACCAGGGTCAAAGAAGCAGAGCTGACCAAGACCCGAATTTATCAACAAATGGCAGTCTTAGAAACAAGCTGAATAGCTACACTCTATTGAAGACCAGTTGCACAATAATGGATATTTCTGTGTATCACATTCTTGTGAAGATAGAAGGTGGTCAAAGAATGAAGGCAGAACAACTTCCAATGAGAGCAGAGCAAGACTTTCTTCCCAACTAACAGTCCTGAGAACAAGCTGGGTAAATATATTCTAGCAACAGAGGCATCAAAGAATGAGAGGCAGACTATTTCTGAAAAAGAGTTGACCAAGATCTTACTTAACCTCCAAGTGGCAGTCCTGAAAAGAAGCTGCAACACAAGAAAACGAACATCATCAATTCTGGACAAGACAATATGATCATAGAATGGAGGCAAATCCAGTCTCAGAACCTGGGGTGCTGAATCTGCACCAGAAAGACAAAAGATGTACAACTGCAGATTTCTGCAAACTGTCACATGACAAGGGTAAACAAAGAAAAAAGATTTATTACCAGTGTTACATAAACTAAACGTAACAAAAATAGACAGGATCAGACATAGTAGGAAAGAAGCCAGGATTGAATCAGCACTAAAGTACACCAAAAGACAAATGGTTCAGACATGGATCAAGGCTACCACAAGATAGTGCATCATCCTCAGCCCTGTTACTGAGAAACAACAGAAGCAAAGGTCAAACACGCACGCAACGGATAGAAGAAACATATGCCGTGAATACCAGCATCTACATAGCAAATGTCAAGACTCACCACATGCCTCTTTAAAACCTAATGCTCAAAGGCAGAAAAGGACTAGAGAAGAACTTACATTTAATTGTGTGCAGACAACATCTACCCAGATCAATACTACTGCCTCTTGTCAAATGCCATATACATCTACAATAACAATGCAAGGTAAAGAGAAAAACAAAACGGGTAGAAAAACTGCTGTGGAAGGTGGGAAATGTTTGACTTTTTTTATTCTGTGTCACAGGATGAGGTGGGATGACTAGCTAGCTACCTTTCCTTGTAAATTTCTTTGCTTGAGGCTGGATCAACTTCAGAGCCGTACTGGTCAGTAAATTCTACCCCAACTGAAGATCAAACCCAGACTACTACATTGGTAGACAAGTGAGGAAATTACTAGGCTACACAGCAACTCCTAATGACAAGAAGTTTTTTTATTTTATTTTTATACATATCAGTGACAAGCATTTGTTTAATAAAATTTTATTTATGGCTAAAATAATCATCATAAATACATTATCCCACAAGCCTGAAGCTGTAAATCAGTAAACTGTAGTTTTCAGAAAAATAAACAAACAATAAAATAAGCTGTTAAAACACACACAGGATAAAGTAAGACTTCTGGATTCATACTGCATAAAATGGCAAAGAGAAAAGGCAGCATGAGATAAAGTGAGATGTAAATGCACTGAAGAAGAATTTAAATGTTTAAAGTCTGAGAATAATGACTTTTGGTTGGACATGAAGCCCATGTGTTGCTTATTGCCTCCTCCAGTTGCTTCAGAAACCACAGTATACTTTCTGAGCTTCAGATCACATCGGTTGCCTCAGACATTATTGGATGATAGCAACAAGATCTCCAGTATTTATCTCTCATCATGTTGTACAATCTAGTACTCTTTCCAGTCTCTTTTAAAAAAAATTTTTAATTTATATTCGAATTGTTATCTTACTCTTTTAATCTGCCTTCTCCAGCTTACTTAGATATGGATGAGGAATCAATAATGAAGTGATAGACAGAACACTACTATTTAGCAAATTCCCCCACTTTTAACAGCTTACAAAGACAACTAAAATTCCAGCAAACAAAGAGTGAAGAAAAGACGATGGGGTCGTATAGGATACAATCTGAGAAAACCTCTAGCTAGAGAGAATGTCTGTGAACTGGAAATTGGAAATAACAGGACAAAAGAGATACAGCCAGACCTAAAACACCGAAAAGATGAAAAATGAGGCCATGGTGAAAAATGTATAGAGGACATGGAGAAAGCTGCAGGAAATGGCAAAATGTAGGACTGCTTGGTGCGAGCTCATGTGCTGCTGCTTTTATAGGAGGTAAACCAGGTTCTGCTTGTGCCAGTTTTTAAAACTGCAAATAGCAAACAACTCAAATAAAATAGTACTGTCATGCATCTTTTTAGGGGAGAAGACCAAAACAAATGTATAACTTGAACGGTAAAAATTACTTTAAAAAAACAAACTTGATAAAACATGGCAACTAATGAGAAGTTAATGCCCTCCCTATGTTCCTAAAATTTTTACCAATAAATCCATCCATCCATTACAAAACTAATATCTTCCTTTATCTGGAAACTCAATACTCTTACACTTTGACTTTCTTCAATTTAATAAAAGATCCAGACATTTACTCACATTCTTACATGACTATTAAAAACCAACATACAAAATCCTTTGTCTGGACACTCATATTCATGTATCTAAATACAATAACATTATTTCCAACATACAACGGTGCTTTCATCATTGTCTATTTTGTCTTCAAGCTCACGATGGCTCATCCCTGAAAGTAAACAGGCAACTGAGGAATTAACAAACAGAAAACACCTCCTGCAATACAAAAATAGCATTTAACTTGGAGCTGGAGAACACAAGGAAGGGCAAGAAAAGAACAAGGTAGATGTCTTCTTCTTCTTCTTCTTCGTGTTCACCAGCTGTACACTCTGGTGAAAAGTTCTGGTTGCTCGTCCACTACTGAACTGCAGTCCTGCTCCAGAACCTGGGTGTTGCGTGAGTTTTACAGATCTCATTCTCTTGAATACAGCAGTTTTACAGATCTCATTCTCTTGAATACAGACTGTTGGTTCCTTGCCTCTCTGGCAGATGCACTCCGACTTCAAAGGAAGCTCCCCAATTAGTCGACTCTTACGACACGCTTTTGGGGAGGCAGTGGGTCTATTCTTGTTTTCCCCACAATGGGGCCCCGGAACCCACACGGGGGCAAGGTAGATGTCATGTGATACACTAAATAACAGACAGCTTGAATTCAAGCCTATCATCAGTCACAACTCGTGTGATGAGATGAATAAAAATGTGGCGAGGAAAACAAGAAGACACAGAATCATCAATGAAGAACTAAGAACAATGGTCAAATATTAATCATCTTCAACAGACTCAAGCATACTGCTTGAACAACAGAACATCAGACAAGCACTGATCCCCAAAAACCTGTGTCATTTCATCTGTCTCAACAACACTTTCCACCAGGTTTTAAAACATAATTTAATGTCTACTATTTGCTGTATATGTAATATGACAACTCTCACTAGCTAAACAAAATTATAGGTTATTTGTCTGATGACCAGATGGTGTTGCAATCTGGCCAAATCATAGATAAAAAAGGTTCCTGTTTGAATGATATGCTTTGCTTCAAAGATGGCACTTTTGTCAAATAAAATCAGTCACACCACTAAATGGTCAAATTGTATTCAATAGTGATAATAGCTGAGATACTTGTACCCTGGGAAGGCAGGGGGGGGGGGGGGGGTGGGGGGGGGGGCTGTGTGGTCTCAAGGCAAGATGTATGCCTCTAGTGTTGGAGGTCCTGGGTTCAGGCCCCGGTGAAGGCTTGGATTTGTTCACGTCGACTTCTAGTAATTTCCTCCTGGTCTCTGGGTAGTAAAACCGGACACCCGTGTGTATTGTTGCACAAGTAAAAAAATTCATTGGCAGTTGGAAATCAAAAAGAGTAGCCTAACGGCGCTGCCCAGAAAAAAATTAGTTTAAAAATCTACCCAAAGTATTTCAAGATCATTGCTGGTGCAACAGAGTTCGTGCACTGCGCTGAGATTCTTCAAACTCAGGCTTGAGTTAGAAGAAAGAAGCACTTATAAGTTACATCTGTGTGCCATGATGATCCGTTGAATAAAAAACATGATTAGTGTGTTTGCCTGCTGAGGCAGTGGTCCAGATTCAATTCTGTGGCAGCATTCTTTTCAAACCAGTATAGCTCTGGGGTAAACCTAGTCATTAAAATAGGCTCAAAATGATTTGTAAAATGTTTAATTTTATTTAAACAAATGTTATAGATTCAAGATAGCACTTAAAATGGAGAGTAAAAGATAGTTTTATCAAAAAAGCTAATTGCATCTCCTTTACATAATGTTGCAAAACCAACCCGCGAATATTTTGATTGATTTTACTAAGCAATTTACATTCTGTAGTTTGCCACTGCCTCGGGTTGGTTTTGACTGGTATCTGGGAGCCCACCATCCAGAAGCAATAGCAAACTACTGGACGTAAATTTGCCTAGAGAAACCACACAACAGCCAGGGGCTGCTGGGGTTGGTTCTGCAACATCCTGTAAAGGATACACAACTAACCTAGTTTGCCACTGCCTCATGAATAGTCAGCTCTCGATAGTAAATGTCGAAACCAACACAAGGTCTGCTGCCTGCAGCTGGGATCGAATCTGGCACCTTGGGATTAAAAAGTGGCTTCACAATGAATAAGTAACAGACTCCGACTGCAAAAAGGTAACCAAAAACCACTGACTGATAAGGCCTAGCACAGTGATGTGAATTCTTAAGGTAAAGGTGGTCACTGCAGCTTTCTGATGCCTAGAGAACAAGGTGCATACACATGTCATAATTGTAACAGACTCAGAGTATGCTGAAAAAAAAAGTGAAGACGATGTTTCGAGCAGAGTGGCAAGCTTTACTTGGAAGGTCACAGGTAGTGAGCATACTTTTGATCATTTCTCCAGGCTATGCCAGGGTGGTGGGAAATGAATAGGCAGACAGATTGGCTGGATCTGCACCACTGGGTGGTGAACTGATACATGACAAAGAATTTGTGGTCAGGGCCCTTTAGGTACAAGTAACAAAGTCAGAAGAGAAACTATGGCCTGGAGAGAATGATGCACCTGGGTGTGACCGGCACACTACACTCAGACGAAAGGCAAGATGGACAAATAACCAGACTACGACCGGTACCATTGGTATTGGTACTTTGCACTGGCTGCTGAAGATAGGGACAGAGCACAATAGGAATGCATGGAGTGCTGTAATGTAAATTTCTGACTCAATTCAACTCAACTCTGATAAAGTAATTTATTCATAACATGCAATATGGTGTAATATGATGTACCCACCTGTTTCACAACAAATCTGGTCGAAATTATGCTTGCCATCCAACAAACGAACAAACGGCTGGATGCGGGAAGAGATGGGCTCACCCGGTAATGCCACCGGGTACTGATGTATGCGTCTCAGAAGACCCTTCATGACGCCAAACTGGGCTAGTTTCCTGTACAGACAAAGAAGCAGAACAAATTAAAAACTGCAGAAGTTAGGGCAGCTGCAGTTGACAAATATATGCAGGTTTGATTCCACATGGCTTGGCCTCTCTGCAGAATGGCCTGCTGAAAGTATCTACTTCTCATTGTTCTTGCCATATGGCACTGGTAATCATGTCTATCCATAACCTTCTGCTTCGTGTACTTTCAATCAATGCTGAAATAAATGATTCTCCATGTCATGAGGTCAAACTGTCCAGCATCTCTTAGTCTCCCTCTGCCCTCTTTCCTCTCCAACTTTCCCATGGTCATGATACACTACAGTTGTCTCCTTACGACATGATCAAAAAATGAAGAATGTCTCTTTCTGATGTGGGCAATCAGTTCTATTCATGAGACAGTTTCTTTCAAGACTTCTTAAAGTCCATGTCGTGTGGCATTGGTAGTCGTGCCTATCCACAACCTTCTGTTTCGTGTACTTAAATCAACTCTGACACAGATGATCGATCCTCCATGCTATGATGTCGAACTATCCAGAACATTTTCTCTTGGTCTCTCTCTGCCTCTCCTACCCTCCAACTTTCCTACTGTCACGATGTACCCCGGTTTTCTCCTTATCACATGACCCAAGAACGTAGATAGCCTCTTTCTGATGTGGGCAATCAGTTCCTTTCGTGAGTCAGTTTCTTTCAAGACATTTCTCTTTTTTTTATCTGTCCAGGGCATTCTCAACATCCGTCTATAAAACTACATCTACGCAGCTTCCAAATAATTTTTCAATAATCTACCAACTGTCCATAATTTACTTCCATATTTCGATATAGGATTTATATAGCTTTTAAGAATTCTCTTTCTCGTCTCAATTGACAAAAAAAAAGACTGCAAATAATATCTGAGAGCACCTTATAGTGTACAAAGTTTATTTTTAAGACATCACTATTTTTTTTTCTGTCCAGTGTGTTCTCATAATTCATCTGTAAAACCACATCTCCGTCTTTTCCAAATAATTGTTTACTAGTTGTCCAGCTGTCCATAATTCCCTTCTGTATATCAGTATGGTATTTATTTTCCTCTTAAGAATTCTCTTTCCCATCTCACTTGGCAAAGAAGGACTAGATATTTGAGAGCATATTATAAAGTACAAACCTAATCTCCAGCAATGATTTAAAAAGACTCCACAAAAACTGCAATCGTCAACTGAATGACACAGCCTGAGAAATAAACCCATGTCCTTCACAGTATGAGTCAAGCGGCTCAGCTGTTTCACCCAGAATTATGAGTTAACCAACATCACAATTTAGACCAAGATTTAGATTCTGATGAATATTATCTGTAACAAGATATATGAATGGAATAATGTTATGTAAGCAGTGTGGTTAGAAGAGCAAGCAGAATGCTGGATGGGAATGCAGGCCAAATAAACAATCTTGGAACAATAAAGTAAGTTTGATTGCTCAATGATTCCCTTTGAAATGCAGTATCTGTCATATGGGTTCCAAGGCCCTTTGAGAACAAGCAACAGAATCAGCAGAGTAAGAAGATTATGGCCTGGAGAGAATGAGGCACCTGGGTGTAACCAGAGGGTCTGGCCGGCTCATTACATTCAGAGGAAAGGCAAGACAGACTTTTAACCAGAGTGTGACCAGTACCATCAGTACTGGAGCTCTGCACTGGCTGCTGAAGATGAGGATGGAGCATGCATGCGAATGCCCCGAGTGCTGTGATGTCAATTCTTGACTCAACCCCCCCCCCCTTTTTTGAAGGGAAAAAAAACCACCCCCCCCCCCCCCCCAGAACAAACATGCTATAAAAATTGAATAATTAGGGGTGTTTCCTAAGTTGAGAGTGCATCTGCCCAAGAGGCCAGAAATGAACTGTCTGCAAATAAAAATAGAGAGAAAAAAACAACCCAGAACTCTTTGCTGAAGTATACAGCCTGTGAACGCTGAGGTGGAGGAGGAGGAGAAAGGGAGGATATCAGTTTCAGAAATAGCTGGCAGTAAATGGCATAGAAGTCAGTGGACATGGTGATGCCATAAGACATGCACTGGACGAAAAAGGCTGCATTTGAAACAGACTTCTTAAAAAGGTAGCTAGCAAAGATTGTCGTGGTTTACAGCAAGGCTGTAAATATCTGCCTTTTGGCTCAACATATGTGATTTTAGCAAACCTTAATTAGTGGTACGTAGCTGCTTGCTGGAAAAGTCACGTTCAACCAGCAACCCCCAAAGGGGAAGCTTTAGGTTATAATTGTGACTAGGCTTTGTGCACCTTATAAAATGGTTTAGCACTGCACGCCAACAAGAGCCCTGAAAAGGACTCCTGCAGTGCTGATGCGATCAAAGGAGACAAACCCAAATACTGACGGACCAGCGACAAAGTCGTCTACCAGCCAGCAAATGGGCGACCAGACACCCGACGTGCCCTAATTAGTCACTTTTTATAGCATGCTTGTTCTGGGGACAATGGGTCTATAATTTTTGTACCCCAAAATGGGAGCCCTTAACATAGGGGAACAGACAGACAAAATAACCATCACAACACAACCCCACCTTTCGTCCACTTTCAGGCTGTGAGGATTGTTATGTCTGGTGCAGAGATCTTTGACCGTGGTCCCAGGGGTGAAGTCACAATACAGCATCAGCACATCTTGCAGGTCTGGAAGACTGCGTTCTAGAAGAATTGCAAGAATTGCTGAATAGTTCAATCTTAAATTAAAATGGTTACCAAGTTATCTGCAGGTTATTTCAGGGATTATAATCAAATCAGCAGCCATGTGCGGGCATTGTTCAGACTTTTTGTAGTTCAATTTGAACACATCCTGAAAGTCAAGAAGACTAGAAGAATTGTTTTTTACAATTGTTAATAGTTAATTCTATACTAAAGTTGTCATAAAATTATTATATATAGGTTAATTTAGAGATTCTATAAATTAGAAGCCATGTTTGGGCTATTCAAACTAAGACCTATGTAAGAGCAGTGTTTATACAATTTACAGTACAACATTAAAACATCTTAACAGTCCGGAAGACTCCAATCTAGAAGAATTTTTGTGAGTCTTAATTCTATACTAAAATGGTTACAAACTTATTAACTGTGGGTTATTTTAGAGATTCTATTCAAATCCGGAGCCAGTTTAAAACATCTATAATGCAACATAAACACATATTGAAAGTGTGAAGGCCTACGCTCTAGAAGAATTGTTATATTGTGAAACAGTTCTTTTTAGACTAAAATGGATACAAAATCATCAAAAGGTCTGTTGTAGATTTTTTCAAATTGACAGCCAGGTTAATTTAGTATCTGGTCCAGTGAGTATCTGGTCCAGTGAGTATCTGGTCCAGTGAGTATCTGGTCCAGTGAGTATCTGGTCCAGTGGTCACAGGTTTTATTTCTCATTACCTGTTTCAGTCCCACAAGATTCTATCTAGCTAAAGTCTGAATTACAAATGGCAACACTAAACTCATGGGTATACTACAACCAGAGGGGTCAAGTGTACAACCCTTGCAGGACAGAAACATGTAGTGAGAGTTCTAGAGTCCCTCACTAAACATAACATGTAAGAGTTCTAGAGTCCCTCACTAAACATAACATGTAAGAGTTCTAGAGTCCCTCACTAAACATAACATGTAAGAGTTCTAGAGTCCCTCACTAAACATAACATGTAAGAGTTCTAGAGTCCCTCACTAAACATAACATGTAAGAGTTCTAGAGTCCCTCACTAAACATAACATGTAAGAAACATACATAGCATGTCGACTGGTACATGTGAATAATTTTAAAACCATGCGCTGCCAGGCAGACCTGGACTAAAATAGATGTCCTGAAATGTTTATGAAGTAAAAGTGGACAGTATGATAATGACTATATCTTCTTCGATTTCTTTTTGGCATTTGCCAGCTGTAAACTCTGGCAGAAAGTTCTGGTTGTTTGTCCATTTCTGGAATTTGGTCTTGTTCCAGACCTTGTTTTGTGTGCAAATCTGTTTTACAGATCTACCTTATTTGTATGCAGACTATTGGTTATTATATTCCCTGCACAATGGGCCCCATAACTTATTATGGGATAATGACAATACCATCCAACAAGTTCCTGTTGGTCAATAACACTATACGTACAATTAGAGTCGAGACTTGAAAACACACGCTTCATTTTGTTACCAAAACTAGCATTTCCTCACTAAATTATCACCCCATTATAAAACAAGTAGAATAATTGAGCACAATCAGTGAGGATATTTAAACATTAACTCTGAGTCTCAGGGGGTTTAGCATCACAGGCCCAGGGTGTAGTAAAGAGTCATAAAATCGGCGCATCGTGCATTCATTGGGCTTCTAGGTAGGCACATGTGAACGTATGATGAGTTCCATGGGACTCAAAGAGTTAAACAATGGGCAGAAACTACCAAGACATTCAGCGGTGATATTAGGAAACACATGGGGACAGCAACAGTGTCAATACACTGTATTTAACTCTTTCAGTGCAAACAGGTGTCAAAAGTAAATGGTCAGAATAAACACAAGAAATGATGAAAGCATGTACCTTTGAAAAATGCATTTTTTTAAAAGTGGTGCAGAGTCCATATTTTTAGTATGCTCTGATCAAATGTAAAATTTTTAGTATGCTCTGATCAAATGTAAAATAACAGAACACATGTAACTATGGTTTGTTTTATTTAAAACATTTGTTAAAAAACCTCTTGACACACCACATGTTGCCTGGGATCCAAGGAGAAGAATAAAAAAAACAAGCATTTATTGAGACCAAAAAAGTTTAGATACAGTTTAGATACAGTTTAGATACAGAAAAGCTCCCGAGTGCATGACAACCTCATAACTGAATCAGTGATTACAACATGATTTACAGTAAGGCAGTAACAGATCTACAGTAAGGCAATAACAATATATCAAGTTCAGCTAAATTTCACTGTTATTTAACTAATGATCACCTGATTTAGCCACGAACTTGAGGCATTCCTGCTGCAAGTGGGCATCCTCCCTCAGCTTGTTGATCTCTCGTGTCACGGTGTAAACATTCGAATACTGGAATACATGCATACAAAAATCAATGAATGAAGCAAGGACAGACATCTCTGCACTCAGGGTATTCCCACACATTCTCCATCTCCTTCCTCAGCAGCCAATGAAGAGTCAATATGCTAATAGTATACCTATTGCAACCTGATTAAAGGTTGGTCCATGTTTTCCCCTCATTGTTGGATATCTTCCAGACACTCCGCTAATCAGCCTCTGAATGAGTCTGTCAATGTATGGATACTCTGTTCTGTTGCACTATTCACTTGAAACCAGACAAGTCTTCACCACATATGCTTCATCGTAAAGTAGTTTACCACCCTGAGGAACCACAGTAGCCAATCTATCAGCCTGCTCATTACCCCATAAGAAGACAATGTTATAAATCCATGTACTATAACATCAAGAGCTCAATAACTCGTGCAAAGGCATGACAAGATGGCAGACCAGATTCTTCTTCTTAGCATTCACCAGTTGTAAGATCCGGCAGACGGTCTTATTTTAGAACCTGACTCTTGGTCTTGTTCTTGAGAGCGATGAGGGTGATGCAATGTACTTTACAGATCTGGCATATTTGAATGCAGACTGCTGGTTCCTCGCCGCCTAGATCTAAGGGAAACACCCCTAGTCATATTTTATGACATGTGGGGGGCAGAGGTGGGGGGAGGGGGGGGGGGGACTATTATCCCACCCCCTTATAACCACAGCACTTCAGACATGTGCCTTGATTCTCTCCTTAAAAGCTTCACTATCACATAACGACTGATGATGCTTGTTTGGTGTTGATTAACTAAACGTCTTGTCCCCTGATTTTCTAGGGATAATACAGCAGTGGTTTCCCATTACCTTCCGCTGGTTTGTATATGGTTTGACTCCAAAAGCCTTTGTCTAAAGAGACTTACCCTGCAAGGCAGCAGGGGAGTAGAGGTTATGGCGCCTCTTATCTGCTGATGGCCATGTCAAGGACTTTTTAGGTATTTTATAGAGTTAGCTGTTGAAAGAGGGGGGAGCCCGAAGACACAGACATCAGGAGACATTTTTCGGTCATGTTATGAGAAGGGAAAATGCAACATGTGAGCACTAGAAAGATCTGTGGAAGGAGGGATAGAGAAAGACAACAAGATTCTTGACAGTCTTGCTGAATGGCATGGATGTGTGTCAGCACACAAACTGATACATGCTACAGGAGATCGCAGATTGTGGAGAGGCATGATCGCCTATGCCAGTTGGCTAGATATCTGATGATAATGATGATGTTCCCTTGGTGAAATGTTTATTTCTTGCAGCTCCTGGTTTCATCCCAGTGTCCATCATTCTAGACAAGGATGTAGAGTCCTATCCTTTGCTGTATATGTCTTTGCGATGCATGCTGTGCATAACATTGACAACGTCGCTTCCGTCCAGCACACGACCAGCCATAGCAACCGCAACAGCTGAAATTGCAAAGGTGGATACTGGACGTTGAAGATGCATTGGCTATGAAAGCACACAGGGCTGGAGAACAGACCAGAGAGAAAGAGACTTTCAGGCGTGCCATGAAGAGATTGACTAATATTGTCACATTATATTAACTATACATAACTGAAACACATGAGCTACAGACAACAATCAAGGCAAAGAAACATTCGATTACCTGAAATATCGGCACAAGAGTCAGGATTTTGTAATGCCTGCAATGTTTAATTTTCAACAAGTCAGTTAACAGTATGTAATTTTAAAAAATGCATGCGATGTAGTCTAGTTTATTAGAGATATGCTCTAGAATAGCATACACAATTAGGAGGAGCAAATGGATCATCAGTCTGGTGAGAGCGATGCAGTGAGTGGTGAAAGCGATGCAGAGAGCGGTGAGAGGGATGCAGAGAGCGGTGAGAGGGATGCAGAGAGCGGTGAGAGGGACGCAGTGAGCGGTGAGAGGGACGCAGTGAGCGGTGAGAGGGACGCAGTGAGCGGTGAGAGGGACGCAGTGAGCGGTGAGAGGGACGCAGTGAGCGGTGAGAGGGACGCAGTGAGCGGTGAGAGGGACGCAGTGAGCGGTGAGAGCGACGCAGCGAGCGGTGAGGGCGACGCAGCGAGCGGTGAGAGCGAGGCAGCGAGCGGTGAGAGCGAGGCAGCGAGCGGTGAGAGCGAGGCAGCGAGCGGTGAGAGCGAGGCAGCGAGCGGTGAGAGCGAGGCAGTGAGCGGTGACAGCGAGGCAGTGAGCGGTGACAGCGAGGCAGTGAGTGGTGACAGCGAGGCAGTGAGTGGTGACAGCGAGGCAGTGAGTGGTGACAGCGAGGCAGTGAGAGCGAGGAAGTGAGGCAGTGAGAGCGAGGAAGTGAGCCAGTGAGAGCGAGGCAGTGAGGGGTGAGAGCGAGGCAGTGAGGGGTGAGAGCGAGGCAGTGAGGGGTGAGAGCGAGATAGTGAGGGGTGAGAGCGAGGCAGTGAGTGATGAGAGCGAGGCAGTGAGTGGTGAGAGCGAGGCAGGGAGTGGTGAGAGCGAGGCAGTGAGTGGTGAGAGCGAGGCAGTGAGTGGTGAGAGCGAGGCAGTGAGTGGTGAGAGCGAGGCAGTGAGTGGTGAGAGTGAGGCAGTGTGTGGTGAGAGCGAGGCAGTGTGTGGTGAGAGCGAGGCAGTGAGTGGTGAGAGCGAGGCAGTGAGTGGTGAGAGCGAGGCAGTGAGTGATGAGAGCGAGGCAGTGAGTGGTGAGAGCGAGGCAGTGAGTGGTGAGAGCGAGATAGTGAGGGGTGAGAGCGAGATAGTGAGTGGTGAGAGCGAGGCAGTGAGTGGTGAGAGCGAGGCAGTGAGTGGTGAGAGCGAGGCAGTGAGTGGTGAGAGCGAGGCAGTGAGTGGTGAGAGCGAGGCAGTGAGTGGTGAGAGCGAGGCAGTGAGTGGTGAGAGCGAGGCAGTGAGTGGTGAGAGCGAGGCAGTGAGTGGTGAGAGTGAGGCAGTGAGTGGTGAGAGCGAGGCAGTGTGTGGTGAGAGCGAGGCAGTGTGTGGTGAGAGCGAGATAGTGAGGGGTGAGAGCGAGGCAGTGAGGGATGAGAGCGAGGCAGTGAGTGGTGAGAGCGAGGCAGTGAGTGGTGAGAGCGAGGCAGTGAGTGGTGAGAGCGAGGCAGTGAGTGGTGAGAGCGAGGCAGTGAGTGGTGAGAGCGAGGCAGTGAGTGGTGAGAGCGAGGCAGTGAGTGGTGAGAGCGAGGCAGTGAGTGGTGAGAGCGAGGCAGTGAGTGGTGAGAGCGAGGCAGTGAGTGGTGAGAGCGAGGCAGTGAGTGGTGAGAGCGAGGCAGTGAGTGGTGAGAGCGAGGCAGTGTGTGGTGAGAGCGAGGCAGTGAGTGGTGAGAGCGAGGCAGTGTGTGGTGAGAGCGAGGCAGTGTGTGGTGAGAGCGAGGCAGTGTGTGGTGAGAGCGAGGCAGTGTGTGGTGAGAGCGAGGAAGTGAGTGGTGAGAGCGAGGCAGTGAGTGGTGAGAGCGATGCAGTGAGTGGTGACAGCGATGCAGTGAGTGGTGAGAGCCATGCAGTGAGTGGTGAGAGCCATGCGGTGAGCGGTGAGAGCGAAGCAGTGTGGAGTAACCAAGGGATCTGGCCAATACTCAATTCTAAGAGTAAAAGCAAGATGGGCATTAAATCAGACTGCTCTGGCACCACTCTGTGCTAGCTGCTGAAGATAGGGATTTTTTCCTTTAAAAACTTCCTTTAGTTTCCCTGGTCGACCCAACCACATAATTTCCTGGGAAGTAAAGGTGGCCAGCATGAAGTTGACCAACTCATCCACAAAGTGCTGATTGGTCTATAAAATATATGTCTAGCCCTATATGCTCATTATGCCTAAAGGCCTAAAAAATGGTACTTTACTTTCTTAATACTAACTTTGAACGCGAAGAGGAAGAAGAAGAACAACATCTTGCTGAACTGAGCTCCAGGGGGTTTAGCTTCAAAGGTCCGAAGGATGGTAAGGCAAGTTTGAATGTCACAAGTGTAACACATTAAAACAGAACACACTAATTCAACTGCCCCCCCCCCCCCCCCAACACACATGTATTATACTTCAAAGTGACTGTTGAGGAAAAATTTAAGCATACAGCTACTACAAATAATTGTGTTAGTAGTTAAATATTAGTAAATAAACAGGCGGCTTATTTAGAAAAATTTGTAAAATGAAAAAACAAATTTCCACTAACCACCACAGCGCCTCAAGGAAAAAAATAAACATGAAACACAAAGGACCATGAGCCACTTCGTAATGTAAAAGTAAAGTATAAACTCAATGTGTACGTTAGATCTTGTTCCCCAGAAACTTTTGTAATTGTACACTTAGCACCAACTGACTGTTACTGTTGTACACTTTGCACCAACTGACTGTTTTCATTGCACACTTTGCACCAGCTTACTTTGTTATCGTTGCACCTTTTGCACCAGCTTACTTTGTTATCGTTGCACACTTTGCACCAGCTAACTTTAACCGTTGTACACTTTGCACCAACTGACTGTTTTCAATGACTGAAACAAGTCTACTTACAATTTTCTCTATCTACCTTCAGATAAATCTTTCAAACATGTGTTTTATTTAAATCTGAGGCTTCTAAAGCCCTTAATCATGTTGGCATGCATGTAGAATACTACTCGGCAACCATACAAACATTAACTTGGTAAACCTCGCAAACATTTTTTGCTTTTAACTACACTTCCAAATGATGGTCAACACACGTAGTGAACACAAACAACCTAAGAGGAAGTTTCATTTGTACGGTTCACGTCTTTACAAGATCAGTGGTAGATTAAAAACCTCTAGGGGTCACGCATTACCTGGGCAGCTGGGTAGTAACCAATTAGAGTTATGTGTTCCTTGGGACTCAAGTTAAGAAGAACACTTGGTTAACATGAACACAACTTTAGTCACAGCAGAAGTGTTTTACAGTTAGTCCCCGGCCAAGCACACATTTGTTTAAATACACAAATTCAATTTTTGATACTTTGGAATTTGTGCTTACGAGTTTTATTGATTATTCCTGATGTGACTACAGGCGGACAGACTGGCTGGTTCTGCACAACTTGGTGGAATACTGATACATAAAAAGGCAGACGTGGTTAGTGCCTTGTGGGAGAGCGTGTACAGTTTGGAGCAGATGGATCACCAGTCTGGTGAGATTGATGCAGGGGGGAGTGACGAGAGGTTCTGGTAGATGCTCAAGGCTCAGAAGAAAGGCAAGACGGACGTTTAATCAGAATACTACTGGCACCATTAGTATCGGAACTCTTCGCTGGCTGCTGAAGATGGGAACGGAGCGCTTATGGGAATGCCCCGAGTGCTGTGATGTCGGTTCTTGAATCAAGTCAAATCAAATCCTGATGTGACTAAAGCATGAAAAAAGGAATCCTTTACTCACAAAGCAAAACTTACAATAAATTCTGTAGATCAGCCTTCACCAAATTAACTTCCACATCAGCTTCTGCAGCGATCTTTTTGACATGAGCAACACCGTCTACATAATGAAGGATCTGTTAGAGAAACAAACAGAAGAACAATTTAAAGACAAATGTTTTAAATTTGAGCCTAACCATGTGGGTTCTGGGTCCCCACTGCAGAGGAAAACAAGAACATACTCACTGCCTCCCCAAAACAGCATGCTGTAAAAGAGAATTGGGGCTTCCTTTGAAGACAGAGTATCTGTCAGAGGCAGGGAACCAACAGTCTGCATACAAATAAACCAGATCTGTAGAACTGATGTGCAGGCAACACTCCCGACTAAATTCCAGATGTGGACAAATCAGAACTATCTGGTAGATTTTACAGTCAGTGAAAGCAAAGAAGAAACTAGATCCGTAGGTGACATGAGTACTTAACTTTTTGTCCTAAACCATGCATTATGCATGACTGGGTATTATTCACATGTACAAATCAACATGTTGAATGTTGAATTAAGAATCAACTTTACAGCACTCGGGACACTCCCATCAGTGCTCCTTCCCCATCTTCGCAAGTGAAGAGTTCAAATTCTGATGGCACCAGTAACTTTCTGACAGTATATCAATCATGCCTTTCCTTGAGTACTGAGTGTCAGACAGAATCCCTGGTAACACCTCACAAATAAACATATTGTGTATGTTTTTACATCTAATGTTTAGTGAGGGACTCAGAGGCTCTGCCAACTTGTTTCTTTCCTACAAGGGTTGTATACTTGGCCCTTTTGGATGTAGTATACCCATAAGTTTAGTACTGCCATTTTAACTCCCTCAGACTTTTAGCTAGGACCTTGTGCGACTGAAAGAGTTAAGGAAGGTCTCAATGGCAAAGTGGCCAAGCCATTTTCCTCATGCTATGAAGGCTGTGGATTTGTTTTACAGACAGGTCATTTTGTGCATGAGTGCAATTTTTACAGAGATTCCTGTGGACTGCTGCTAGAACTACAGAGTTTGTGCTTTATGCAACATTCCTGGACAAGCTACTAGCAGTTCTGCAGAAACATACTGGACCATATGGGCTGAAGTCCAGTGTAATGAAGCTGATCTTCTCGACTTTAACTACAGTAATTAAGCACAACATTAAATTTGAAAGCTTTAAGTGCTAAATGATGACAGACATACAGGCCTATCCCCTATAGTGAATTGACAGAGAAATTATGTTTATGATAAACATTGTATTGAACTACCTGGCACTCACAGATGCAGAAAAAATATGCAGAGATGATGACACAGTAGACAACTTTCGTTCCTCCAAACAAAAACTAATTTTTGATTACCCACCTATCTATGCACCCATTTGTTTTCAATGTGCTCAGTGCCTTGCCTGTTGACCAATCCAACCAACGATCGATCCATCCATCCACTGATCTTTTCATCCAGCCAGCCACCCATCTTTAGAATTTTTTTTTCTCCATCTGCCTATCTATGAAACATTGTGTGGGTTTTGGGGCCCTGTTTTGCGGGGGAAGGGGGGGAAACAGACTCACTGTCCCTCAACAAGCATGTCATAAAGGGGACTAATTAGGGGTGTTTCCTTCAATATCAGAGTGCACCTGCCTAAGAGGTGAGTAAGAACAGGCTGCGGTTATTTTTATGCTGGTCTTCCCATCACGCAGCGTTTGACCCTTCATTCATGCTTCCGAGGACGCATCTACTTTAGGAAAGGGGGGGGGGGATGTCACAATTTTCAACTTTGCGAGAGGTTTAAAACCCTAACGGGGCCTCAGTCATATGTAAATCGCTGACCTCTTTTTGGCGACTATACCGCATACCGCGAAAAAGCTTCCACTGAGTTAAAATCAACGCCGAGAGCTCCCCCCCCCCCCCCCCCCCCGCTATGCGCAAGGTGAAACTCTGCTAAACTAGATGGCTAGGACTCAAGAGCAGCAGCTACCGCATCTCCTGCACCTTCCTCTATTTTATTTGCTTGCGAGTCCCAGCCATCTAGTTTAGCCCTGCCCCGCACGTAGTGGCGCGGGGAATACTTCTCAGCAGTGGCGGTATAGTTGCCGGAAAGAGGTCAGTGATTTACAAATGACTGAGGCCCTGTTAGGGTCTTCAATCTTGTCTCATGAAGTTGAAAATTGTGACACCCCCCCCCTGATGTAGACGCGTCCTCGATAGCATGAATGAAGGATCATACGCTGCGTGATGGGAAGTCCAGCGTAAAAATAACCCAGGCTGCATACAAATAAGTCACACATAAAACTGTCACTACTGTCTGTATGTACGATTTTTTAGGGCGCTGTAGACAGGGAGTCATGATTCTGAGGATTTAGGGCCGCAGGGCTAGTGCTGTCATCAGGGGCTGTACAGGTTAGGATGTTTAACTCTGCCCCCCCCCCCCACCCCCCCGACAGAAAAACTCTGCTAACTTACTGGGGGTCAAACCTAGGTCTCCCGCATGAGAGTTTGACATTGTAACTGCTTGGCCAGCCGCTCGTATTATATGCAAATAAGTCAGATTTGTAAAACAATATGCACACAAAACTCAAGTTTAGGAATAAGACCAGAACTCAGAAGTGGATACACAACCATAACTTTCTGCCGTACACATTAAGAAAAATATGAAGAAATTCTATAATCAGGTTGCCAAAGGGTGACCCAAGTTAGTCAATCACCTACTTGTTGGGTAGTGAGATCCCACTGGTGTTTCATCACAATCTCTCTGGGTGCTGTCAGAACAGGAACATCATGATCCTCCACAGCAATAGGCTCATGGATGGTTGCAGCCACTTTCAAATGTACTGTGCAAGATTTGGCTACAAGGGAAAATGAAGGGTCAGTTGATTACATGTGAGTTTGTACATGTAATACATTTGAACCACAAAGTGAAATTTACTTTTCAAACCTTTCTTGTTCTTTGTGTAACCAACACTGTTACCTGTGTCAAACGTGGACAATAAAAAAATGAGAAAAAAAAATGTAAACAATAGAAATGAAATGTCTACAACAACTCCTAAATGTAATTAGAAGAGAAGATTAAAAAAAAGTGATGCTATCAGGAAAGAAGCTGGGAAAAAACCAGGATTAAACTACATGAGAAGACAACAGATAAAATGGTTTAGATGTCTTAAGACTACCACCAGATAGTGTATTCCAGAAAGCCCCCCCCCCTCCCCCCACCCACCCACCCACCAACATAAAATGTGATTTAAAAAAAAAGAACAAAAAAGAAAAATAAGTACTGTTAATAACTTTATAAGAAAAACATGCACATAATTCTAAGTGTCAAATAAATGAAACGATCACCAACAACTGGTAATTTAGTGTTCAAATATCAATATTATGGTTGACAATGTCTCGTTTTCATATCTGCTATTTTTGATCTGATGTAGAACAAGGCCAACAGATCACTCTCCAGAGCAAGGCGGTAACATTTTGTTTTGTTTTTATGACTGTTGAAACAAAATCGTGAATACTGCAACTAGTACAGATCCCCCACCCCTTTACCAACCACTAAGAGACCGCTGCTCTAAAGGAAATAAAAGTAAAGCTAAGTAGCTAGGATAAAACATGATGGTGATAACTTTTAAACTGCAAAACAGATGTAAAATTAAAACTGCATGTAGGAATTATGACAAAACAAGCCATACCCATATATATATTGCAGCGTCCCTCCAAGTTAAGACCATTCAATACCTCTGTTAAGAAGCTGGACACCTTTGCTGTATTCTCTGTACTAGAGAGGAATGCAGTGTCTTCCTGTTGACCAATTCAATGCAATGTAAAATGTGCACTCAAAATACCACAAGTCAAATTTAAATTCGCTGTTATTTGTATGGATACATCAGTGGCTTCTTTTTCTTCTAGGATCGCCATTAAAAGGGTAGTTGGCATGCTAAGTTAGAATATTTGCAGCTAAAGTGATATCTGTGTCTTTTGACCAAAACATCCAAATTCTGCAAACCCATAAATAGTCATAAATATTCACTTCCGGTCAAAATGGACGTTAGGCAGTGGCATTGTTCGAAACAGAGGCAAATTTTTTGCTTCTGCTGGACGGTGGCCGATGCATTTTTGCTCCATTTGTAGACTGGATATAGTTTCGTCGCCCAGCTTCTGAGTTGAATGCATGGCGTGACCCTGTGAGCTGCGGATTGCATTTGGAATGTTTTTTCGACTGTGACCAACGTGTTGGTGTGAATTGTAGATTCAGAAAATGGCGCGATGCCTGTCATGCAGTGTTGTGGTGCCCGTATGTGATTAAAATTGATCGCGTGGGCAACTGCTGATCTGTTGGCGACTTCTGCTACCATCAATGATGAACTGCAATTCTAATACTGTGATAAACATTCTGTGTGTTTTTCGTTGGCACAGGAGCAGAGCAAAGATGAGGTGAACCGTTTGCTAAGAAGCTGAAACTAAGACTACCAGACTACCAGTCACCTTTTAGGACATGCTTGTTTGGAGGGGACAATGGGTTTACCATACCCTCCTGAGATGAAGAAATCTCCGTATAGAAGGCAGACTAACCAGGCAGATCCCTGGCAAACCTTGTAAGAAGTTATAATCAGGGCACCAGTAATGATTATACCAGCCAGGCGTAACCCGCAGCCCTATGTGGGTAATGACAAAGTGTTAATCAGATGATGCGTTATCTGGCATTGTGGAAGGAGCAACTACCTGACCTGGGTGAGAACTGAACACTCAAAGAGACAATGTTCAGTCTTACTTGGACCATTTCTGGTACCAGTTTTAATAGGGGTAAAGCTTACACTGCATTATAATGGACACATCTTGCGAAGAAACAAGTAGAGAATCACCAAAAAGACACTAGAATGGGAAATAAGGAGCCCTCAGTGAATATAATGGTATAACAGGACAATTATGATGATAAAAGCCTATAGCCAGGAACCACAGGAGCCCAGTAGCTAGCCTAACGGCCTGCCTGTTTAGGGTCATATTTTAAAGTCACCACTGAGGCAGGAACGTAGTCAAATTTGACCATCTCTTCATCTAATTTACACTAAGTAGTTTGTGGGCTTGTTAACATTTTGCATTATATATAATAAACAAATACATTAAAAAGAAGGCTGCAACAAGAATGTCTGTATTACATTGACAGACTGAAGTGGTGTAATCATATAGTAAGAGCACAAATAGTCCAAACTACAAGACCTTCTGTGGCAGAACATCTAGTCAGCAGGCAAGAGGAAGAGGAAGACTCATGAAGATATTGACAGATGAAATAGCTGAAAGCTGCAAAGACAAGAACAAAACCATCTCTCAGCTGACAGAAGTGCAAGAAAGACCTAGTAAAAGTGTGATGACAAAAGAAAGAAGAACACATTGGTGCTTTCAAAAAAAGAAAAAAGAACACAAAGGTGCTTTCAAATAAGAAAGAACACACTGGTACTTTCAAAGAAGAAAGAAGAACACACTGGTGCTTTCAAAGAAGAAAGAAGAACATACTGGTGCTTTCAAAGAAGAAAGAAGAACACACTAGTGCTTTCAAAGAAGAACACACTGGTGCTTTCAAAGAAGAACACACTGGTGCTTTCAAAGAAGAAAAGAACAAAATGGTGCTTTCAAAGAAGAAAGAAGAACACACTGGTGCTTTCAAAGAAGAAAGAACAAAATGGTGCTTTCAAATAAGAAAGAACACACTGGTGCTTTCAAAGAAGAAAAAAGAACATACTGGTGCTTTCAAAGAAGAAAGAAGAACACACTGGTGCTTTCAAAGAAGAACACACTGGTGGTTTCAAAGAAGAAAGAAAAACACACTGGTGCTTTCAAAGAAGAAAGAAGAACACACTGGTGCTTTCAAAGAAGAAAAAAGAACATACTGGTGCTTTCAAAGAAGAAAGAAGAACACACTGGTGCTTTCAAAGAAGAAAAAAAAAACACATTAGTGCTTTTAAAGAAGAAAGAAAAACACATTGGTGCTTTCAAAGAAGAAAGAAGAACACACTGGTGCTTTCAAAGAAGAACACACTGGTGGTTTCAAAGAAGAAAGAAAAACACACTGGTGCTTTCAAAGAAGAAAGAAGAACACACTTGTTTCAAAGAAGAAAGAAGAACACACTGGTGGTTTCAAAGAAGAAAGAAAAACACATTGGTGCTTTCAAAGAAGAAAGAAAAACACACTGGTGCTTTCAAAGAAGAAAGAAAAACACACTGGTGTTGTTCAGCTGATATGTACACACGAATTATCATAAAACAAAATATAAATAAAATTTGCATGAAACATTTTCTCACCTCCAGTTGAGTTAAATATTCCGCTAATTTTTTTACAACTGAACCATACTGGGACGTGTTTGTGTCCTCATCGAAGACAAAGCATACATTAAATATGAAGGCATTCCGCTTATATTTGTCATTTTCTATGTAGATTGGGCAGCCTAAAATTTTGTAATGAAAAGCTGCTCTGTGGAGCAAAAAAAAAAAAAAAAATAATTTAAACACAAAAAAGGATTTATGTCAATATAAACATATAAAAACAATATTTTCCTAGTCAGTTTAAACAATGAAGACAACCAATACATTGCACAATTTATTGCTTGGCATATTTCGCTTATCGCGTCAGGTGCATCACTACATAGTTCAATCAACTTATAATAAAGCATACACAACATTTTTCCTTTTTGCTTAAATAAATCAATCGTATTTTCCAGTTAGGACATATATCTTTGTTTCAGTCCAGCAACAGAGCCTTTCACAACAGCAGTTTACATGTAAAGTCTCCGGGGATGAATAATGCGGTAGCCCCACTCCACCCCTCCCCCCCACCCTAGCTTTCTAAATCCACAGGGTTGAGCACCTTAACCATGAAGAGAAGATTCATTTAAATTACCAGGAAGTGACTATCATGAAAAGTGTCCCTGCTGTAATTTATTAGCTGTTTAGGCTATCCTTTGAATAACGGTCGGTAAAGATGGCGGCCGCAAAATATCCTTTCAAGCCACAGTCACGTGACCTAATTTGCGGTTTTCCGGTGACTACCGCCACCGCCACGAGTCCCCCACGCCGCTTATGCGGCATCGATTGGGGCTAAACTAGATGGCTAGTGCTCATGAGCAAAGCTTCAGGAGATGCGGAAGGTAGTCGCCGGAAAACCGCAAATTTAGTCGCCTTAAGTGCGCAATTGACATGTGACTGTGGCTCGAAAGGATATTTTGTGGCCGCCATCTTAACCGACCATTATTCGGAGGATTGCCGCTGTTTAGTAACCAGTTTATAAACATGACCCTCGTTGCTAGGCGTAACGAAGAAAGATCAACTTAGGAATGATGATATCAGGAGGAGAGTTGGTACAGAACTAATAACGAACTTTATAGGTAGACAACAAATCAAATAGTTTGGCCATGTTACAAGATTGGCATCAGAAAGAGCATCACAGAGAGCAATGTTACACATATTCAATAGTAAAAATCCAGAGGCTGACCACAAAGAAGATGGACCACAGAAATATCAGAGACACTGAAAAGTACTTTTTGCGAAGACCACAGAAAGGCCCGTTCCAGGGATCTCTTCCTGCTCTGACACTGCCAGGCATTCCAGAGTAAAGAAGATGGAACAAGAAGTAGCCAGTATTTATGTGTCCCGTGTTTCATTTTTTCTTTCCTCCAATGGAGCATAGGCCCTCAACTCCCAAGTCATCCTATTTTTCGCTACCACATGCAGCCCACTCCATGTCTTCATATTTTTTTTAATAACTTCCCTCTCTTGTTCTTTATGTGTGCTTTTGTATGTGTGTAGTCTGCCTTTATTCCTTTAACACTACAGGTTCCAGTTCAAAGACATGAGCTCCCATGCCAGGTCACTAGACTTATTTTATCCACTGGTTTCGCAATTCACTCATTCTTATCTGACCATTGAGGAGAATTAGCTGATAAACAGCATCCTGTCCTAAAAGTTGGCTATCCTCTGAATAACAGTCCCAAATTATCGACGCTAAGAAAATACCCTAACAGGGCCTCAATCATTTGTAAACTACGGACTTCTTTCCGGTGAATTTAACGCATACAGCGGGAAACACTCCTCCGAATAACAGTCCCAAATCATCAAGAGTGTCAACAATTCCGATACTTAAGTGCTAGGTTTAACTTCTTTCCTGGGTCTTAGGTTTAGCTTCTTCCCTAAGTCCTAGGTTTAGCTTCTTCCCTAAGTCCTAGGTTTAGCTTCTTCCCTAAGTCCTAGGTTTAGCTTCTTCCCTAAGTCCTAAATTTAGCTTCTTCCCTGAGTTCTAGGTTTAACTTCTCTCTGGGGTCCTAGGTTTAGGGTTATGGTTAGTGCCAGGAGTATTGCAATTACAACACCCCTGCCAGAATCTGTCACAACAGTGGAACCGCGACACTATCGAGTGAAGGGTTATGGATGGAACTTAAGCAAATGTGACATTACCATGGCGGCACTAGTCGCGCGTTTACTGAATATTAGCAGTTTCCTGGTGACATAGTCACAAGCATTGAGGCCCTGTTAGGGTATTTTCTATGCCTTGATAATTAGTTATTCGGAGGATAGCCCAAAAGTTGAGATATTGTGAACAGGTTAAATGTCATTGCGGTCTGCCGAGAACGGCATGGAGGCCTGAGTTTACAGAAAACAAAGCAGAAACCAGACACTGAAGATGTCTGGCTATGAAAGCACATAGACTGAAGAACTGACTACAGAAAGAGAGACTTTCAGGCAAGCTTTCAGAACCTGCAGACTGATAATGAAGGTTCTGAGGTGTTGACATCTGTAGCATAAGCACTGTAAACGCACTTCATAACCAGAAGGTACCTGGTTCAATTCCAGCTGCAGATGATTTGACTGCAGACCACTGTAGCTTGATTTTGACAGTATCAAATGCGGACAGTTAACTTTCAGTACCAGAAGGTGGTTATGTAGGAGATGCTAATCAAAAAAATATCTTAAAATGTATCAGTACCGGGAAAGCTAACCCGGTCAACAAATGCCCACAGAAGTTGGATGTGTAGGTCCAAAGGTGCAAATATTGCAGCCATGCTATAAACGAACGCAACGCAATTATATCTTTGGATGAATGCAGAAGAAGACAAATGTTTCAGTGAATTACACTGACAGTGGTAACATAATGTTTGTTTTATTATCCAGAAGCCATGAGTTGTTAACCCTTAGGCTCGGTATTATGGATATCGCAACCTTTCGGCCTTGATTCTATTTTAAATACCGTAAATCTGGGACAAATGTGGCTTCTCTGCCCACCCCCGGGAGTGAGCCCGGACCACAAGAAGTTCGTCACCCGCTCACCGCACAATCCGGTTTAGCCAACTATGCTAGAGAGACGGGCGTGGTAACATAATAACAGTGACCATGTGACACGCCCAGATATTGTAATGTGTTCTGACAAAATACAAAAAGTAAGAGAGCATATTACGCTAACGAGGGGACTCAGCAAACAGAGTGATTCACACACATCACACGTTTTTTGGGATCTAAAGACAGCAATATAAACTATTGAAGGTAAACTTGCAATGTCCTATAAATGATAAGCAACTATCTTAACGGCACTGGGGTTGGCTTAGCTTCACCCCTTAGTTGAACAGGATAACAGAATGCTGCTACTCTGTGGTGCATGTCAAAAGTGGGGTGGCCATCTTTAAACTGTCATTATAAGAAAATGTTCAATTCATCTGCACTGGGATCTCCCAAGCTAAACACAACTGACATCTTTAAAAACAACACTGATAGGTTACAAGATCATCCCCTGGTTACCTTAATTTCTAACAAACTTGTAAGTTTTCATTTCAAGCTTCTCATATATTAACAAATCTATGACAAGTTGAATGAGTAGATCTGTAAATTACATGTTAAAAAAAGGGGAAACTATTATTAGTCAACTTACAGAGTAATCAGCCTGTTCTGAAGTTCTGGTTTTGTTATGATGAAATTGTGAATGGTATCAAACATCTCTTTTGATATATATTCTGTAGGGACCTGTTGAATGATGGTAAACATTTTTTATTCACTCTTATCTTTTCTAAACATTTGTCATTCAGTCTTTATCTTTTCTTTTTTTTTCCAGACAAAACTTTTTATTGTTTTTCAAATGCTAACTAATGGTGATGTTAGAATAATAATAATAATAATATGTTTTCTTGTAAGTAAATTCTTTTCAGTAAATTCTTGTCAGTAAATTAAACTCACCCTGATCTTCTTAATGCCTTGTGCATCAAGATTTGATCCAAGTTTGTAAAAGTTATAATTTTAAATAAACTTTTCTTTTCTTCTTCTTCTAAGCATTCACTGGCATTTTGGTGGAAAGTTCTGGCTGTTCATCCACTCCTGGACTCTGGTCCTAATCCAGAACTTGAGTTTTTGTGTGTATATCGATTTCCAGATCTGGCTTAATCGTATGCAGACTTAAGTTTCCTTGGCTCTCAGATGCACTCTGACTTTAAAGGAAACAACCTTAATTGCCTCCTAAGACATGCTTGTTAGTAAGGGCAGTGGGCACAGTCTTTGTTTTGCAGAGTGAAGCTCCAGAACTTGCAAAGAGACTTGGAATTTTTCAGAATAACTCCTTTCCAACATTTCCCTCCATACAAAGAAATAACCACTGAAATTATTATAGACGCAAACCTCAACATGATCGAGTAAGAAGTATGAACACAGCAGATATGATCAATGATAGACTAGTCTGGCAAACAGTAATGAATCTCTGATGTTAATTTGGCTGCATGATCTTGGACTGAAACTTGGTGAAGCACATTGGTGCCATCTTCGAGGCTAAGACAGAAGCCTATTATATAACCAACTGATGGGAACAATCAGGAGAGGTAATTTTATTGCCTTTATTGTACACCAAATCTTCCATTTGGCAAGGGAAATTAATGTGAGCCCAGTCTGTCAAAATTCATAGGTCTGAAAGAGTTAAGATCATATTATGCTATAGAGGGAAATCAAAGGATGGTGTCACTCACAAACCGTGTGTTGCCTGAGAATGAAAGAGTTAAGAGTTGAAAGATCACATTATGCTATGGAGGGAAATCAAAGGATGGTGTCACTCACACACCGCGTGTTGCCTGAGAATGAAAGAGTTAAAAGAATTGAAAGATTACATTATGTTATGGAGGGAAATCAAAGGATAGTGTTACTCACACACCTTTCGCACACTTATTATATTTACAAAAGTATTATATCAAACATTAACGTCGGCCAATTTTCGCTTTTGCGGTTGACATTAAGGAGAGCATGTAATATAGTTAATGTATGGTAAGGTTTAGTAATACTCACGGCTGGATTCACAAGTTTATTTATATAAATTTGCAGGAGTATTTGCTTAGGTTAATACAATACGACACACGGAGTTTACTGAGTGGGGCTAAACTAGATGGCTGGGACTCACGAGCAAATAAAATGAAGGAAGCTGCAGGAGATGCGGTAGCTGCTGCACGTGAGTCCCAGCAGGGGAAACTCGGCGGTGAGTTTAACAAGGCCGAAGCTTTTCCGTGGTATGAGGTGTAGTCGTCGGAAAGAGGTTCGCAATTTACACATGACATGGCCCTGTTAGGGTATTTTCTTAGCCTAGATAATTTAGGACCGTTATTCGGAGGTTAGCCTGATTTTTTATTGCAAAGAAGCTGATCCACCAATCAGCTATCCTCCGAATAACGGTCCCAAATTATCGAGGTCGACAATATACCCTAACAGGGCCTCAGTCATGTGTCAATTGCGGACTTTCGGGAACTATAACGCCACCACCGAATTGCAAACTTCCGGGGACCATACTGCCACCGCCGAGAGTATCCCCCACGCCGCTCATGTGGCGTGGATTGGGGCTAAACTAGATGGCTAGGACTCATGAGCGAATAAAATGAAGGAAGCTGCAGGAGATGCAGTAACTGCTGCTTGTGAGTCCCAGCCATCTAGTTTAGCCTCAATCCACGCTGCTTGCGCAGCGTGGGGGATACTCTCGGCGGTGACACGTGACTGAGGCCCTGTTAGGATATATTTTCGGCCTTGATAATTTGGAACCGTTATTCGAAGGATAGCCTACCAATCAATCTGCTTTATTGTTATTTATATAATATAGTGATAGACAAAATAACCGAAAACAGGGACATTATCTGCAGAAACGCCAAGGCTATGATATAAAGGACACATGCAAACGTGACCACACATACCACCACTGACATATGACACTTGGGAAAGATCAGCTGCAGACTGAATCCTTTGAGAGGCAGGCAGACGGTGAATGATGGACAGTCGCTCTTTGCAAGAGACCTAACAAAAGGCTACTGAGAGGAGACGACCAAGAGAAAACCTGCCTCAGTATAACACTGTCAACGTTTCTTATGAGGACTAAGTGGCAAAGGCTATCACTCCCGCACTGGACTTCACAGTATTATAATTAGCAGACGATGTTCTATAAAACCCAGCACCACAGATCATGGACTTCTAGGGACTGACTGGCGTTATACAATATACATGAACAATATACACATTGTAAATAAAATGCATTAGATAGAATATTCAATACAAATGTAAACAGATACCTGATGACTTATAATTGGTCCCTGTGTGGGATGAAATTCGCTGAGAAATATACATTTGATCATTTTGGAAGCCGACACCAAACTACGCCTGTCGTGCATAATGTTAGGTAATGGTTCGACCGTCCGACAAACAAACACTTGTCGACACTGACTGAACTGGAGATTGCTGGAGAGTGCCTTCCCCTCAGAGCAGGGCTGCCAATGGTTTTTTTTTTTTTTTTTGAAAAACCCAGTTTATCTGAAGAAAAACCCAAGCAATACATAGACAAAAGAAAATTTTTAAAAACCCAAATTGTTAAAATGTACAAAATGTATAGTTACGAAACGATCAATTTACTACTTTTATATAAGGATATAAACAGCAATGGAGACTGTTTGACAGAAATTAAAAGAAGGATGGCTATAGCAATGCAAAGATTGAACAGAGTTAAAAGTCTATGGCTAAGCACCAGCAAGGAGATCAAAATTAGAATTTTGAGAGCATGCATCTTCCCTTTGGCTACCTACGGATATGAGTCGTGGACTATCTCTCAGTCCTTAAGAAAAAGAATAGGGGCTTTTGAGCTGAAATGCTATAGAAAGATTCTCAGAATATTTTGGACAAAGAAGAGGAGAAATACTGACATCTTGAAAGATCTGAACATTAAGGAAGATTGACTAATAAAAGCATCCTTTCTCGGAAGCTGAAATATTTTGGTCACATCAAGTGCCACGACGGATTGGAACAAATTATAGCAGAAGGCATCGTACCAGGAAGGAGGGGCAGGGGCCCACCAACACGAAGATAAGGCGCACAGGATATAAGTGACTTCTTGAAAAAGTACATGAGGCGGGAGAACTGGCGAAAGACCGAGTTTCTTTCAAGCAGGCCGTGATAAGAGCGACATTCTACAAAGATTCTGCTACATGTTGAAAATAAGGATATATTTTTTTTAAACCCAGATTTCCCCCAAGGCGTCATATAGAAACCCAAATCTGGGGGAAAACCCCAGCATTGGTAGCCCTGTTCGCGAGCGATCCATGTTGACCTTCTTTGATTACTTTTCTGAAAACTACACGAGATCGCGCGCTGGTTCACTCATTTGTCGTGTTTTGGTTTGGGTCGTTAGGGTCTGAGTTGATGTCTCATCCCTGAGCATATTACCAGTCGCACGGGAAGGATGGGGAGGGGAAATTGACCCACTGCTCATTAAAATCATGTCTTAAAAGTAACGACTAAACGACTGTGCTTGAAATGTTTTCATGAAATGGGACTAGAATATCAATGAGACACAGACACAGCTTTCACTTGGTGTTTATCTCTCAGTCATCTGTTCTTGAAGCAAAATGGACTGTCTTAATTACCATGGGAGTGATCACCTGCCATTTTCAGTTCTGATTTCTGAATCCACTAAGGTTAAGCCTGGGAAAGCACACAAGAGTGTACCCACGCCCTTCTGTGACGCCGCAGACAGAGTATGCAACATAATTGTCAACCCTACTTTTTTTTTTTTTTTTTACAGACCCGACGGAGGACTCTAGAAGAAGAACAGAAGAACACCGGGATGGCAACGTGAGTTGAAGTGAAGCAGCTAAGGAAAAAAGTGCGACAGACATCCCTAAGCTTACGAGGGAAAGTAGAGACGACGGCAAATGCTTAAAAAGATCAGATGGATGTTTTCAAGCGCTGTGCAAATAGGAAATTGTCATGAATGAGATTGAAGGGGATAAAACACTGGATAGATTGTGGAAACTGCAAAGACAAATGCAGAGAAAAGATTGGCCTATGAAAGTAGGAACAATTCATAGAGACTATGGTGTGCGCGTGAGCAACAAAGAAAAGGGGAAGCCTTTCTGTACAGATTTATAGCGCAGACAGATCATATTGATGCAGTCACCAAGGATGCGGTTAGATAGGATTCAACTGGCACCATAATGAATAAACAATGTGAAGACATACGAGTTTAAGCTATTAAATCATTATCGTCATCATCAGGTGCCTTGCCGACTGGCGTGGGCGATCATGCCTCTCTACAATCTGCGATCTCCTGCAGCATGTATCAGTTCCTGTGCCGACACACCTCCATGCCATGCAACAATACTGTCAAGAATCTTCTCTCGTTGTCTTCCTCTATTCCCCCTTCCAGAGATCTTTCCAGTGGTCCAACATGTTCTATTTTCCATCTTCTCATAACATGGCCGAAAAATCATGACTGTCTCCTTCTGATGTATGTGATAAGTTGTCTTCGGGCTCCCGCCTCTTTCAAAATCTCTTGGTGGCTCTTTTTGGCTGTCCAATGTATTCTAAGCATTCTTCTGTAAAACTACATCTCCGAGGCCTCAAGAAATTGAAAAAGCTATTAAATATGTTCTGAAAAAAGGAAAAAGACACTGCACAAGAGCTTGATAGGGCTAGATATGGACACATGGAGGCTTTGAGCGATGTAGACTTGAGGGAGATGACTGCCTGCTTGAACCAGAGCATTAGGACAGCATCAGTACCGCAGGACTGGGTGCGCAGCTTTCTAACATCACTTCCAAGACCATGCCATCACCTTACAAAATACTTTTGATCTCCGTTGTGAGAAGACAGTAGCTTTCAAGCTGCAAGAGTTTTTGGAAAGGGGGAAGCTTCTTTCGTGAGGTTTGCGGAGCAACAGGCTACAGTGCAGCCACTTTTGCCTTTGATGTTTATGAAGGGTTCCAGAACAGACTGGAAACAATGGCAGCAACGCTTGATCTCGAGGATGCATATAGTGAAGTTAGATACTATATTTTGATGATAGTACTGATGTAGAAGGGGGTAAGTAGTCCCTTGTTGGTGAACTGGATAGCAGTTGTCCTGTTTCCTCGTCGGGTTGCTCTCCGTCTGGGTTTATGGACCTCAGAACCACGTATTATAGCCCCGAGACTGCCTCATGGATCTGCAATCTCACCTGTACTCTTTAACGTGTATACAGCAGCCTGTCCTTCAAGCACCACGTGGAGACGGTTGTGGCAAGATGCCAAAAGGGGCTCAATTCACTCAAGACTTTGCCTGCAACGGACATAGAGCGGAAAATGTTTTTCACAGTATATCAGCACTCGATCCTCTAGTGCAGGACTATTTACCTGGCGCTCCGCAGAAACCGCGGAGGCCTAACAAGTGGCCCGCGGATCATTGCCAGCCATACTGAATTAATGATTTTTCTATGCCGGAGGTCAAGCCTGTAGCCCATAACGATCCCAATTTTCAGAATTTTGGCCTCCGAGTAAACCTATCTGAATAGCACTGATCTAGTGATTGATTATGAACAAGGGCAGCTCATTGTCCCAAGCAGTCAGCTGGTTAAACTGGAGTGCATACAGAATGCAACTATGCGGGTCATTCTGGAAAGTACTACAGATACCCCAGCAGTTGTGTATGCGATACATTCTTGGTTTGCCGACTGTTACAGGCAGGCTCGACGGGTTGCAGGCGAAGTCATACCTCAGAGTAGCTGCAGACAGAGATCACCCTTTGCAGTTAATGGTCAGCGGCTGAAAATGAAGGGCTCAGGTGGAGGAACTGATCAGACAGGCTTGCATCATGGAGAACATTAGGCGAGGAGAGCAGTCGGTCAGAATGGCAGCGGTTCAGCAAGACGTGTAGTTATAATTATATGGAGACGGGAGTGGAGGAGATGGTCAGCAGGTGCCACTGAGATGGAAATTCAGGATTATGAAACTGATTCAGGATTATGCCCACTCGGTTGATGTGATTGTTCATAGTCGGTTTGGCGTCAAGAGGCAAAAGAAATGCCCCGGGGCTTCTTTCATTGTTCATTGTTTATTTTAGAGATCATCTTCATGGCACATGGCTAACAACTCCCATTCTGTTCTGGTTGATGTAACGACGGCTGGCCCCTGCAAGTCCTGACTAGCAGCTCCAACTGGTACACCCAGGGTATGCAGTCTATTCAGGGGGCAATGATTTTCCACGAAACTGAGAGACTCACAGAGTTCAGTCTATCGTATGGTATTGATGATGTGGCAGGCTCTGCACAACTTGATTGAATCCTGATGCATGATAAGGCAGACGTGGTTAAGGCCTTGTTGGAACAAGTGTACAATTCAGAGGAGCAAATGGATCATCACAATGGGAGTGATGCGAAGGAGGTAGTCGGGGATAACTTAGCCAGCCAGTTTAACTAAAACTGAATGTAGCTTTTCTTATAGACGACTTCGCCGCAAGTCGGGATAGTAATTTGGTCTGTCTTCTTTGATGGCATCTACACTGAACGAGTCCTTTTCAGGGCTTTTGGTGGCGTGCAATGCTAAGCCGTTTTATGCTGAACGTGAAAAAAATTGTGTTTCTTCTTCTAACAAAGAACCTACCTTTCTATCCTTTGGGTGTTAAATGTTACAGACAGCAATCGATGAAGAGATCCTGTGACATGGTTAGGTCTAGACTTTCCATACGGCTCACAGTTTGAAGAACACTGCTTTAGACTATCTGCGTGTTGCGTGTGTGTATGTATGTGAGAGAGAGAAGAGAGTTTCAATTTTTCAAATAACCACCCACTTGACCATTCACCTGCCAGTTCATCAGTTCGTCTGTCTTTTTCAATGCCTCTCCAATGTACCGAAACACATCCTCTTATAAAGATTTCTTATATGAATGATCTTACCGCCAACCCGCTACCCCCGGTACGTGCTGTGCTGTTTTCTGTCTTGGAAATATGCCCTTTTTTACAAAATGTGATAAATAGCTGGTAACAATGCTTCTTCACATAGGAGACTTAACATTCAACACCGTTTTGTCTAATATCTTTGAATCACGGCACTTGGCGTTCCCAATATGTTTTTTCGTCGGCTACACAAAAGGACAGCAATGTGTCTTTTACCCAGAATACGTCAGCTAAGTGATTTTGAGCCTTTGTGTTTGTACCGGTGACTAGGTTGATTTATGTAATGTACTGACAAAGATTCTATAGCGGCAACGTTTACTTTGTCGTTTGTGTTTGTAATAATCGGAAGCTTACTGGTTCTACTTTTCGTTTGTTTCATTTTTTTCCCTATAACAATGAAGTGGATTCTCTCGACTCCATTTTCTAGTAAGTAAAGGCTGCAGATATGGTATTATTCTATTGTTCCATTGAGTGACCATTTGTGCATATAATACACTACTAGCACCATATACCTAAGATTCAAAAGAAAAAGAAAGGGAATTTTAACGTAACCATAATTACAATGCTCGAATAATATTCGTTCAACCGTTCTCGTGGCTTTCCGGCAGTGTTACGAGAGTCACACCTTGGAAGAGGTTAAGCTCTCATCAGGTAATATTCCAAAGATAACAGTAGCCAAATGTCTTTGTGGAGAGGACCATAAACTGAAGGACCCTTTTCCACGCCATAAAGTGGGCATAACGTAAGTAAATGACCCTTTTCCACGCTATTAGGTGGACTGGCATAAAGTAAATGACCCTTTTCCACGCTATTAGGTGGACTGGCATAAAGTAAATGACCCTTTTCCACGCTATTAGGTGGACTGGCATAAAGTAAATGACCCT
Source organism: Candidula unifasciata (assembly GCA_905116865.2). Classification (NCBI taxonomy): domain Eukaryota; kingdom Metazoa; phylum Mollusca; class Gastropoda; order Stylommatophora; family Geomitridae; genus Candidula; species Candidula unifasciata. Next base: position 400,320 of record CAJHNH020005534.1, read on the forward strand.
TTTCCACGCTATTAGGTGTATGAGCATGAAGTAAATGACCCTTTTCCTTGCTATTAGGTGTATGAGCATGAAGTAAATGACCCTTTTCCACGCTATTAGGTGTATGAGCATGAAGTAAATGACCCTTTTCCACGCTATTAGGTGGACTGGCATAAAGTAAATGACCCTTTTCCCCGCTATTAGGTGTATGAGCATGAAGTAAATGACCCTTTTCCACGCTATTAGGTGGACTGGCATAAAGTAAATGACCCTTTTCCCCGCTATTAGGTGTAAGAGCATGAAGTAAATGACCCTTTTCCACGCTATTAGGTGTATGTGCATGAAGTAAATGACCCTTTTTCACGCTATTAGGTGTATGTGCATGAAGTAAATGACCCTTTTCCACGCTATTAGGTGTATGTGCATGAAGTAAATGACCCTTTTCCACGCTATTAGGTGTATGTGCATGAAGTAAATGATCCTTTTTCACGCTATTAGGTGTATGTGCATGAAGTAAATGACCCTTTTCCACGCTATTAGGTGTATGTGCATGAAGTAAATGACCCTTTCTCATGCTATTAGGTGGATGTGCATGAAGTAAATGACCCTTTTCCATGCTATTAGGTGGATGTGCATGAAGTAAATGACCCCTTTCCACGCTATTAGGTGTATGTGCATGAAGTAAATGACCCTTTTCCACGCTATTAGGTGTATGTGCATGAAGTAAATGACCCTTTTCCACGCTATTAGGTGTATGTGCATGAAGTAAATGACCCTTTTCCACGCTATTAGGTGTATGTGCATGAAGTAAATGACCCTTTTCCACGCTATTAGCTGGATGTGCATGAAGTAAATGACCCTTTTCCATGCTATTAGGTGGATGTGCATGAAGTAAATGACCCTTTTCCATGCTATTAGGTGGATGTGCATGAAGTAAATGACCCTTTTCTATGCTATTAGGTGTATGTGCATGAAGTAAATTACCCTTTTCCACGCTATTAGGTGTATGTGCATGAAGTAAATAACCCTTTTTCATGCTATTAGGTGGATTGGCATAAGGTAAATGACCCTTTTCCACGCCATTAGGTGGATTGGCATAAGGTAAATGACCCTTTTCCACGCCATTAGGTGGATTGGCATAAGGTAAATGACCCTTTTCCACGCCATTAGGTGGATTGGCATAAGGTAAATGACCCTTTTCCACGCCATTAGGTGGATTGGCATAAGGTAACTGACCCTTTTACACGCTATTAGGTGGATTGGCATAAGGTAAATGACCCTTTTCCACGTCATTAGGTGGATTGGCATAAGGTAAATGACCCTTTTACACGCCATTAGGTGGATTAGCATAAGGTAAAAGACCCTTTTACACGCCATTAGGTGGATTAGCATAAGGTAAATGACCCTTTTACATGCCATTAGGTGGATTGGCATAAGGTAAATGACCCTTTTACATGCCATTAGGTGGATTGGCATAAGGTAAATGACCCTTTTCCACGCTATTAGGTGGATTGGCATAAAGTAAAGGAACCTTTTACACCCTTTTGTTATTACTAATAGCGTGGAAAAGGGTCTTTTTTATATAGGTATTTATAGGTATAGATTATATAGGTATGGTAGGTGTATTGAGCATGAACTAAAGGACCCTTTTCCACGCCTCCATGCGTACTAGTCACACAGAACTAGACCAATCAGCACTCGCTGGGTAATGAGTCAACATCATACCGACCGCTTTTACTTCCCAGAACTTTACTTGGTACCAATATAAAGCTTGGAGCCAAGGTCATATTGAAAAAAAAAAAATTGCTCCATGTGGATTGGAACCCACGACCTTCAGATCCGCAGGCGAGCTTCTAGCCGCTACACTAGTTTTTAAATTTTAATACTTTTCATTTTATACAAGCGTGACCTAAGAGGCTTGTAGCCGCTACAGTACGTCGGGTCTCATTGTGGAGAAAGCAGCTAATTATATATTTTAAAACTTCTTGTTTTGTACAAGCATAGCACAATCTCTTCTTCCTCGCGTACACCAGCTGTAAACTCTAGCGGAAAGTTCTGGTTGTTCATCCACTTCTGGACTGCAGTCCTATTCGAGAACCTGGGTGTTGTGTGTGCATCCGTTTTACAGATCTGAATCATTTGTAAGCAGACTGCTGGTTCCTTGCCTCTCAGGCAGATGCACTCCAACTACAAAGGAAGCTTTCAATTAGTCAACTTTTACGACATGCTTTTGGGTAGGCAGTGTGTCTGTTCTTGTTTTCCCTTTAATAGGGCCCCGGAACCCACACGGGGAATAAACCAATGAAACAAATTAACGTCCTCTGTGGGGGTGAAAAAACGGTGTACCTCTATTCCAGTGGGCTCTGTGGCTAAGTCGATGCGAACACTTCGTAAGTCGGGATGCCGGGTTCGATCCCAGCTGCGGACTATGCGCCTTGCGTTGGTTTCGACAGTGGTATCAGGGGGCTGACCGTCCAGAAAGCAATGGCAAATTACTTGACGTAAACCAGAAACCAGACAACAGCTAGGGGCTGCTGGGGTTGGTTCTGCAACGTCCTGTAAAGGTTGCGCAACTAACCTAACCTAACCTCTGTTTCAGGGGATATAATGAAACTATTGATTGACAAATACTCAAGGTGCATGAGTGCGACGGTTTCTGAGTGAATTCATTGCGGGATGAAGACGTGAAATGTTAAGCATGATGGAAAGAAATAATGGGGAAAGGCAATGGACATCTGTGAGAATACTAATATTATTCTTAGCCTGCCTAATTAGCCCTGGAAGATCGAAGCTCGATTCGTGTGAAAGTGAGAGGAATTGTTCAATTCAGGTAAGAAAACCTTTACATCGGGTATAATTTATACTGTTCAAATTATTATTTAAATTAGTGTATAATTGGAGCTTGAAGACTGCTAAAATTTATGTAATTATTGAAATCATGTTTGTTTCCCCTTTTTAAAAAAATGCAGCCGGTACTCACCAGAAAGTGTCTGACTGACTGACTTTCTACCTCACCCGGACATCACACAAGCGATAAACACCCGATGACACAATGTGCCACCATGTGGATGAGGATCACCGAGGTCCCAGAAACCGCGTTCAGCCATTAAGCCATATTTATTGCCGGGCTATATTGCGGCCCCTGGCGAGAGCCAGAGTAGGGCTTCAAATAACGAAAAATTTCATCCTAAAAAGGACGTGAAGATAATGACCAGAAAATGTCTATTTCAGAAGTGCTTAAACGAGGTATAAAAGAAAGGTGTCTGTGCTGCGTTCTGTTGCCTACCGCCATAAAAAAAAAATATCCCTAATCGAAACCATCAAGAAGACTGTTAAAAACTTAAACGATTACAATTGTTAATAAAGAAATTGGCTAGCATTTTCTCCCTCTACTGGGACTGATAGTTTTATTTACAGCCAAGTTAATTTTTTAGACAATTGCAGCTCCGTTAGGACCCGAGCCTACTACCTTCCGATCCGCAGGCGAGCGTCTATCCGCTACACCACGACGCTCCCCAACTTCCATTGAATTAAAAAAAAGAAAACTCACACACATAAAATATGAACAGTAGATACAAATTGAAAACCTACAAAATTTCAAGAAAGTGACTACATCTTCCAACCAAAAATTAGCTTGATTTGTCAAACTTAGTTAACGAAACTGGCCAAAAGCCAACCGTGCATTATTATAGTTTCCGAAACCAAAGGCAATTTGGCAGCTATAATAGGAATTGTCTACTTGATTAAACTATCTCCCTCTCTCTGTCGCTACCTGTTTGCCTGTCTGATATTCTATCTATCTATCTATCTATCTATCTATCTATCTATCTATCTATCTATCTATCTATCTATCTATCTATCTATCTATCTATCTATCTATCTATCTATCTATCTATCTATCTATCTATCTATCTATCTATCTATCTATCTATCTATCTATCTATCTATCTATCTATCTATCTATCTATCTATATCTATCTATCTATCTATCTATCTATCTATCTATCTATCTATCTATCTATCTATCTATCTATCTATATCTATCTATCTATCTATCTATCTATCTATCTATCTATCTATCTATCTATCTATCTATCTATCTATCTATCTATCTATCTATCTATCTATCTATCTATCTATCTATCTATCTATCTATCTATCTATCTGTCTGTCTGTCTGTCTGTCTGTCTGTCTGTCTGTCTGTCTGTCTGTCTGTCTGTCTGTCTGTCTGTCTGTCTGTCTGTCTGTCTGTCTGTCTGTCTGTCTGTCTGTCTGTCTGTCTGTCTGTCTGTCTGTCTATCTATCTATCTATTTGTCTATCTATCTGTCTGTCTATCTATCTATTTGTCTGTCTGTCTGTCTGTCTGTCTGTCTGTCTGTCTGTCTGTCTGTCTGTCTGTCTGTCTGTCTGTCTGTCTGTCTGTCTGTCTGTCTGTCTGTCTGTCTGTCTGTCTGTCTGTCTGTTTGTCTGTCTGTCGGTCTGTCGCTTCTCGGCCTTTTGGCTAAGATTAAAGTGTAGCTTTGCTGCACTGGGTCTGGCCAAGAGGTCTGGGTTCGGTCATCACCAAGTCACGGGAGAAACCCAATCGGGAAGCCATCTTAAGAAATCTGCCGGGTGGTTTTCCCGTTCAGTCTGGATTACCGACGTAATTTCCTCCGGGTAGTCGGGCAGCCAGGCTGGGCATTTGGGAGACCGACCCGGAACAAAAAATGACAAAACGAAGCCATGCGCATTATTCTGGTGTACACAAGAGAGACCTCTTGTGTAGCAGTTATATATCTGCTTGACTTCCCTAGCAATAACTACATGATCAAGATTTGGAGGGCTCACGCATACTTCAAGATAAGCTCTAAACAAAACAAAAAAACCTTTGCACCACATGCTCTTCAGGAACAAATGGCAATAGACTAAAAAGGGGTCAGTTATGGCTGGGTAGGGCAGAGGATGACATCAAGCAGGTCTGCATTCTTACAGACATCCACTCTGCTAAGGAGTGGATACCAGTACCCGAAGCGTTTAGTCTCACCTTCTCCCATGTCACCGTTTTTCTTATCCAAGTTCTTGTTAACAGTGGTTGAGATCTGTCATTTTGTCATACCTTTTTTTTTAAATCACATTTTGGCTATCCTCCGAATAACGGTCCCAAATTATCGAGGCCGAAAATATACCCTAACAGGGCCTAAGTCACATGTAAATTGTAGACTTCCAGCGACTTAAATTGCGAACTTCCGGCGCCTACCGCTACCCCTGAGAGTATCTCCCACGCCGCTACGTGCGGCGTGAAGCAGGACTAAACTAGATGGCTGGGACACGAGCAGCAGCTACCGCATCTCCTGTAGCTTCCTTGGTTTTATTTGCTCGTGAGTCCCAGCCATCTTGTTTAGACCCGCTCATCGCCGCTCATAGCGGTATGTGAGATACTCTCGGCGATGGCGGTAGTCGCCGGAAGTGGGCAACTGACATGTGACTGAGGCCCTGTTAGGGTATATTTTCGGCCTCGATAATTTGGGACCGTTATTTAGAGGAAAGCCCACATTTTTTTTTAAGTTGGGGGGGGGGGGGGGGGGGGGTCGTTGGGTCTTGCCAAACATTCAAAAGAATGCCACCTGAAGAGGGTTGAAAATCATTGGCTGGACTCTAGATCGGGCTAGTGAGGTTAAGTTTCCAGTTCGTCTCCTCATCGCTGTTCTCTCTCATACACTCTGCGGTCAGTTATGAAGTATTAGATGTTATTTACTTTAGAATGCAGCAGCGTTTAGATGTCGTGCGAATAGAAGAGAATTAGAATCTCGACGACTGGAAAGACCGACTTTGGAAGAGGCAGAAGCAGATACAGAAAAGTAATGCTGAGTGGTTTAAGACGGTCACACATTTCATTAAAAAGCAACAGATATGATGATTTGTCAAGCTAGTGAAGATTCCCAATAACAGTTGAAAGAATAATAGCTGCAAGAGAGCCACGCTGGAGAAATATAAGAAACACAGAGCAATGCAAAGTTTGGGATACAATCCGGCTCTCTTAACCCAATCTTTTCATCTTTGAACACCCGTTACTGAACAAACAAACAAACAAAAATCCCTTGGTCACATGAAGCAACTTATTTTAGCTCAGAAAGAACATGCATGTGGTAATTCCTCAAAGTATACTGCTTCTTGTGTTTTAGCTGTCCAACTCCACTTCTCTACATTGCACTGTTGGTCACAGTAATGGTAAGTGTTTGCTTGTTTTTGTTTTTGTTTATCAGTATGTTTGGAGAGTATGCTTTATATGGCACCAAGATATTCTCTTTTTCAGTTACATACCATGAAAATGTTATGTGACTTTTTTTTTCTTTTTTTCTTCTTCTTCTTCTTTTTTCTTCTTCTTCTTCTTCTTCTTCTTCTTCTTCTTCTCCTCTTCTTCTTCTTCTTCTTCTTCCTCTTCTTCTTCTTCTTCCTCTTCTTCTTCTTCTTCTTCTTCTTCTTCTTCTTCTTCTTCTTCTTCTTCTTCTTCTTCTTCTTCTTCTTCTTCTTCTTCTTCTTCTTCTATTTTTTCTTCTTCTGTGTGTATGTAACTATAAACTGCTTGCATGTGTTGTAACTATACGTTGTGTGATGGTGTTGAATCTGTAGGTGTGTGAATTCCCGTGTATGTTGTGTCGTTTGTATGTCTGAGTGTGTTTTTTGTCTGTGCACATGTGTTGTTGCTGTGTGCATGTGTTGTGTCTGTGTGTATATGTTGTGTCTGTGTGCATGTATTGTGTCTGTGTGTATGTGTTGTGTCTGTGTGTATGTGTTGTGTCTGTGTGTATGTGTGTAAGTGTTGTGTCTGTGTGTATGTGTTGTGTCTGTGTGTATGTGTTGTGTCTGCGAGTGTGTGCATGACTGTGTATTTATGGCGGCGTATCATGTCCGTGTGTGCGCCTCCGTGTGTGTGTGTGTGTATGTATTTGTGTATGTGTGTTTGTGTCTGTACGTTTGCCTTGCTGTCTGTCAGTTTGTATATTTAAGCATGTATACTTAAAGGTATGCATGTGCTGTCATGCTTTTGTATTTTGTCTTTACTTTCATACTATTACCTTTCATTATAAACATGATATGCTTGATGTACAAAATACAATAGCTGTATGAACAAAATTAGTGTAAGACGAACTTGCGTGCCTAATTTGTGATCTTTTGGAAATAAAGTTGTTCGCACGTTCGTTTCTTCGTCTTCTTCTCCTTCTTCTTCTTCTTCTTCTTCTTCTTCTTCTTCTTCTTCTTCTTCTTCTTCTTCTTCTTCTTCTTCTTCTTCTTCTTCTTCTTCTTCTTCTTCTTCTTCTTCTTCTTCTTCTTCTTCTTTATCATTATCATCATCATCATCACCATCATAATCATCATCGGTCACCTCTATAAAAGCGGTTGTTATCTTGTGTTGTGACTTACAGCAAGGTTGCCATATCTTCCCCTCGGTCCAACACATCTGATTTAAGCTGACTCTTAATTACATCTGAACACTTATGAAAATGACCGGAGGACTGCGATGTCCGTTAACTTAGTTCATGTGCAACTACAAACATTTTGCAAAGACATAAAACAGTAAACAACGTCTAAATATATTTGTTGACTTGAAAGGTTGCAGAAAAATGATAATTACCCGTGAAGGAAAACATCGCTAAGAAATCTTCAGAAGAAAAAATAAATAGGCAGTAACCTTTTCCGCGCCTACAGGTGAATTCGGCATTTCCAGCTAAACTTATTTTTTTATAGTGTAGTAGGCCAGTGTTGGCTCTGTGGCTATGTCGATGCGAACGCTTCGCAATGCCGGGGTGCCGGGTTCGAGCCCAGCTGCAGGTCATGCGCCTTGCGTTGATTTTGACAGTGGTATCAGGGAGCCCACCGTGCAGAAATCAATGGCAAACTACTAGACGTAAATTTGCCTAGAAGAAACAACACAACAGCCAGGGGCTGCTGGGGTTGGTTCTGCAACGTCCTGTAAAGGATACGCAGCTAACCTAACCTTAGTAGGCGAGTGACGCGGTTGCGGCCACTTTTACTTTCCAGGACTTTACCTAGTTCACATTTGAGGCTGAGTCGACCTAAAAGCCAGTGTCAGATTTGAACAAAAGTCCGACGACTTTCGGATTCAAACCCACGGCCTTTGCATTCGCAGGCTAACGTCTAGAAGCTAACCAGCGCCCCCTCCATCCCCCATGATCGTAGACTAATATTTGTATAGATCAGTCGACACTCGTTGGTTGACGTGGTGGTTATCAATACCCCTCCATCCTTTCGGCTTTTGACTAAAAAGTGCGGCTGGCTGAGTGATTAAGCAATCTGTGCTCTCATGTGGGAGTTACGGGTTCGAAACCTCGGTAAGGTAGGGAATTTTGTTTTCTGTCGAGAGAGAAGAACAAAAAACCTACACCACAATAGTGGTAAATACAGCAGTTTAAGAAAAAAAAAGCAGCAGCGGTATTTGCAATTTTTGAGGGCTTTTTAGACAGGGGGTCGTGAGACTGAGGATTTAGGGCCGCGTGGCTAGTGCTGTCACCAGTGACTGTGCATGTTATGTTTAATTTTAACTTTGACATTAAAAAAAAACTAACTTATCGGCGACCGGGTCACCCATTGGCTCGCCGGTAGGCGACATAGTGACCGGTCAGAACAGTGTTTGGGTCTGTCTCCTCTGGTCGCATCAACACTACAAGAATTCTTTTCAGAGCTACTTGGTGGCGAGCAAGGTCAAGCCATTTCGTATAACGCATAATGCCCATTCAGACTTATACCTTAAGCTTCCCCTTCGTTGATGCTGTTTGAACGTGACGATTTTTTTTTTTTTTCACAAATCATGCCAAACCAAAAAACTCCGTAACTTTACCGGGGGTCGAACCCGGATCTTCCGCATGAGAGCCCGACTAGACAGTAACATAACATAACATAGCCCTTGACCCGTCAGGGTCGTGGAGGTGTATTGATGAAAACACTAGCTCTCAAAACCTGCCAACTTTCTTAGTCTTCCGCTTAAAGAACAAGTTTATGACAACTTAGTCCCGTCCATTACTTGATCTTGTCATTCCAGGTTCTTCTTTGCCCTCCTCTTTTTCGACTACCCACCAGTGTTTCTTGAAGTAAGTCTTTACAGCCGAATCATGTTTCACCACATGTCCGAACCAATGCTAGATTGCGACGTTTCACCACTGCCAAGAGAGGCAGGCTCCTAATGTCCTGCAAATTTTTAGATTTTGTTTCTGGCATATTTGTTAGTTTTGTGTTCTAAAAAAAAAAAAAAAAAAGAAATCCGTAAAATGCGTCTGTAACATTTATGTTCGAAAGTTTGAATCCCCCTTTTAATTTTCACTGTGATAGTCTAACCTTCATTCACATCCGTATAAGAAAATAAACAATACCAGTCATTTGTATATAGTGACCTTAACTGCGATGCTGATTTTGCTCTTCCATTAATCTTCCACTTTTTCTTGATCTCTTTGGTACATCTGCCATCGCTTCATATGTTGAAACCAACATATTTAAAGGTTTCAACTTCTAGTTTTCCCTCTTTTATCACGAGACATTAATGACATTTAATGACATATAATGACAATTAATGACAGTTAATGACAGTTGAGCCTCACTGATATAATACAGTTCAGCGGTTTTCCAGAATGCGACAACATCAAGCTGACACAAAATCCGACTGTTCGAGAAGCTCAGGATCTGTATCCATTCTTAGCCACTATTGCCATCCACAAAAAGCTGTACCGTGATCTGAATGAATACGAGTTCCACGTTTCCGCTTTTAACTTTTCTTTTATTGTGCCACAAACAGGTAAACACGTTATTTATTTTATTTTCTGCTTCTAATGTTTATTATGCTGTCTGTCTGTCTGTCTGTCTGTCTGTCTGTCTGTCTGTCTGTCTGTCTGTCTGTCTGTCTGTCTGTCTGTCTGTCTGTCTGTCTGTCTGTCTGTCTGTCTGTCTGTCTGTCTGTCTGTCTGTCTGTCTGTCTGTCTGTCTGTCTGTCTGTCTGTCTGTCTGTCTGTCTGTCTGTCTGTTTTTATTATAGTCTACCTACACTGGATCTGTGTGTCTGTTTATATCTCAACACTGATCAGAATGTCTCTCTTCCTCCCTATCTCCTCTCTCTCTCCCTTTGTATGTCTCTTTCTCTCACGCTATACACGCGTGCACACAAACACACATTCCAAAGTAAGCAATGGTGCCATTGTTCTAACGTTACTAAATATTCCCTAGAAATGGTGTCAATGCTGTAAATTTGATAACAAATACTTCCCACGAATGGTGTCTCATGGTTTTAAGATTCTTCTTCTTCTTTTCCCGCTGTCCAGCGACATGTTAAAAACAAACATTTCCACTTGTAACTTTGATTACAAATGCTTCCTATAAATAAGGTTATGGTTTCACAGTTACTAATAGATGCTCTCAGAAATGGTGTCATGTTACTAACAAATGCTGTCCAGAAATGGTGTCATGTTTTTAATGTTACTAACAAATGCAGACCAGAAAAGATGTCATGGTTTTAACGTTACTAACAAATCCTGTCCAGAAATGATGTCATGGTTTTAACGTTACTAACAATTGCTTTCCTAGAAATGATGTCATGGTTTTAACGTTACTAACAAATGCTTTCCTAGAAATGATGTCATGGTTTTAACGTTACTAACAAATCCTGTCCAGAAATGATGTCATGGTTTTAACGTTACTAACAAATCCTGTCCAGAAATGATGTCATGGTTTTAACGTTACTAACAAATGCTTCCCTAGAAATGATGTCATGGTTTTAACGTTACTAACAAATGCTTCCCTAGAAATGATGTCATGGTTTTAACGTTACTAACAAATGCTTCCCTGGAAATGATGTCATGGTTTTAACGTTCCTAACAAATGCTTCCCTAGAAATGATGTCATGGTTTTAACGTTACTAGCAAATCATCAGCATCATCATTATCAATTATTTTCTTGCGACATGATTCTAACTTTGAGTACAACTGATCCCCAGAAATCAGTGACAATGGCTTCTTTGGTGTCGTAGCAAAGTTCAGTGAAGCTCGCGGATACAACAGTAACAGCTATTACACAGAAGCCATTTGTCGTTTCTTCAACCTGTCAGGTTCATCAATTCACTTGCTGGTCACTTTTGGAGCTCAGGTAGTAGAACGCAGATTTAATTTTAAGTTGACCAGTGTCACACCGTATGTCTTTCCTTCCTATGGTCTTTGCTGGTATTCACTAAGTCTGCCTAAAGAGTCTATAGTGAGAAGTATAAGGGTGGTTGAGGTTTTACTGTAAAGGTGAATGGAAACTAAAAACAGAGAGCATCGAGTACAACGTTATTATATCCAATATGTGAATTGAGAAGGAGGCAGTAACAGTCGCCTTTCGATGGCATGAGAGTGGTGTAAATATGTGGGTGACTGCAGTCAAACTAATAACAAGGAATTCCAGTGAGATGTGTCTAAAAAGCTTACCGAAATAAGAAAACATAAAAATTCGAGGTACAACAGCTCCGTCCCCATCTTCAGTGCAGAGTTTCAATTCCGACAGCATCAGTAAATAACTGTCCACCCGTCCCGCCTTACTTTTAAGTGTTGAGGGTCGACCAGATTCCATGGTAACTTAACAGCGCCATTCTCGTTAGACTGTAATGATCTTTTTGTACTTTCGCACTGTTCGCTTTTCCCCCCAACGACCCTTACTTACTACATCTAGCTTGTCATACATCAATTCACCACCAAACAATATTTCTGTTCGTTTTCCAGCACACCGACATTCGCCGCTTTCCTGATTTTAAGGTAATTCAGCTTGGGGTTTTTCCACCCATGCCAAATGTTGTTGATATAGAGTGTTGTACCATTGTAAGTTCAGAACGACATTCCCATATCATTTTGGGTGGAATATTATACACAACACACAGAGTAATGAAGTCCAAATAAGCAGTTTTCTGAGCTTTACAAAAAACTGTTAAGTGCGCACCGAACCATTTCATGACATTTCCTGCCATCAAAGAACATTTTGTGCAACCATAGATTCATATCAAGGTTAGCGTACAAGGCCAACGTATTCGTAAACATTTCTTACTGTGCATCTTCTCTTCGCACATGTGCATATGTCAGGGTATGTATGTATGTATGTATGTATGTATGTATGTATGTATGTATGTATGTATGTATGTATGTATGTATGTATGTATGTATGTATGTATGTATGTATGTATGTATGTATGTATGTATGTATGTATGTATGTATGTATGTATGTATGTATGTATGTATGTATGTATGTATGTATGTATGTATGTATGTATGTATGTATGTATGTATGTATGTATGTATGTATGTATGTATGTATGTATGTATGTATGTATGTATGTATGTATGTATGTATGTATGTATGTATGTATGTATGTATGTATGTATGTATGTATGTATGTATGTATGTATGTATGTATGTATGTATGTATGTATGTATGTATGTATGTATGTATGTATGTATGTATGTATGTATGTATGTATGTATGTATGTATGTATGTAGGTAGGTAGGTAGGTAGGTAGGTAGGTAGGGTAGGTAGGTAGGTAGGTAGGTAGGTAGGTAGGTAGGTAGGTAGGTAGGTAGGTAGGTAGGTAGGTAGGTAGGTGGGTGGGTGGGTGGGTGGGTCGGTCGGTCGGTCGGTCGGTCGGTCGGTCGGTCGGTCGGTCGGTCGGTCGGTCGGTCGGTCGGTCGGTCGGTCGGTCGGTCGGTCGGTCGGTCGGTCGGTCGGTCGGTCGGTCGGTCGGTCGGTCGGTCGGTCGGTCGGTCGGTCGGTCGGTCGGTCGGTCGGTCGGTCGGTCGGTCGGTCGGTCGGTCGGTCGGTCGGTCGGTAGATGTGTGTGTGTGTGTGTGTGTGTGTGTGTGTGTGTGTGTGTGTGTGTGTGTGTGTGTGTATGTATGTATGTATGTATGTTTATATACTATGTATGCATGTACTTGAATATTACGTGCGTATGTATGGATGTTCTCGGGTATATGTGTATGAATACATACTTGAAAATACCTAAAGCCTATGGTAACAACTTTAACACATATCAGTACACTGTACTTCAGCTGAGCCAGCGATACTGTGTGATGATTTCTGTGTGTTTTGAACTTTGATTTGTGCCTGTGTAACTCGTCTGTACTGTATTGTTTCGTATTACAGTTTTAATGTGAATTGTTATGTGCTGATGAAGGCTCTCTAGCCGCCACATTCACTTGTCATGTATGTTAGTGATATCGTCAAGCTGACTGGTTCTACTTTGCACAAAGAAAAATCCATTACGAGAAGGTAGTCTCATAACAGATATATGTACTGTCAATAAGGGTAGAAGTTCTAGAACATCGCATTTTCTCGACTTCGGCATATAAGATTGGATGGACCAAATATTAAATGTTGAATTAAGAATCGACATCACAACACTCGGAACACTCCCATACGTGCTCAGTCCCCATCTTTAGCAGCAAGGGAAGAGTTTCAATTCTAATGATGCCAGTAACCGTCTGATTGTATATCCATCTCATCCTTCCCCTGAGTGAGTGTTAAGCATTGGTCAGATCCCCTGGTAACTCCTCGCAGGCCCTTTCTTTTCCGACCGTAACGATCTATTTGCGCCTCCACACTGCTCACGCGTTCCCAAAAGGCCCTCATAATGTCTAACTTGTCATACATCAATTCCCCACCCAGTGGTGAAGAGCCAGTCAGGCGAATTTCAAATACTAAAAATTGTATGTATATTTGTTTTGCCTTTAAACAGGCCATGGAAAGACATGTTTCAAAGGCCAAGAAGCAATGCAAACTGAGAGTTTTTCTTTAATTAGTTTGTGAATTTTCAAATGACTGAAATGTTCGCCTTTCTAAAATAATTAAATATTTCATAATATCTTATATTTTATTGCTATTTTGTGTGTGTGTGTGTGTGTGTGTGTGTGTGTGTGTGTGTGTGTGTGTGTGTGGGTGTGGAGGTGTGTGTGGGGGGTGGGTGGGTGTGTGTGCGTGTGTGTGGAGGTGGGTATGTGTGGGTGTGTGTGTGGGTGGGTGTGTGTGGATGTGTGTGTGTTAACCTGTGGTGTTTCCTATGTGGGACAATAGTTTTCCTCAGTTTCTACTGTGGTACCGAAAGCTTACCGTTCAGGAAGCAATGGCAAACTACTGAACGTAAAATTTGCCCAGAAAAACCACAACAGCCAAACAATGCTGGGTTGGTTCTGTAACGTCCTATAAATGATACACAACTAATTTATTACAACTCAGTTGATATTCTGTACTCACAACTTCTCGCAGGCAAATATATAGGAATAACGCCTGCAAAATATGTTCGTGTTTGCTTGGTAAAAGGGGGTGTGTAGATATTCGTATACTATTTCCTTACCGTGAACTAAGCTGTTGTTCCACATTTACTGATCAAACATTGTTTTAATATGGTTTACTGTCTGCTCTCAGATCGATTGTACTGTTTGTGATGGCAACGCCATAAATATCATTAGTTATTGTATCTACTGCTAGCGACAGCTGGAACTGCCGTGTTTAAATGAAACCTCCATAGTGTCTTTATTATAGACCATTGAAATAGGGGCACTGGAACGTAAAGATTTAAGTACCGTACCACACCGCCACCTTTCTTCACACCCACCCTGCGCCCAGTTTAAAACTGAGGTCCAACCCCCTAATTCCCCCCCCCCCCCACCCTCTTTTCCCCCAAACCTCCCTTTAGAAAATGTGAAAGGTGGACAGTGTATTCGCCATAACAGTTGTGTTCTTTTGTGCCCTTTAAAACAAAAAAGCGTCACTTACCCATTAGGCTTCACTGCACAAGTAAAGACCTTTTTTTTTATTGTTGATCAGTGCATTTTAAATGGTTCGATGCTGGGCACTCCAGCTGTGATGTAATAAATGTGTTTAGCGCTACATCAATAATGGGAAAATAAACTGAAAGATTGACACTGGTAAGACCAGTGTATAAAGCAATAAATGTTATTTGCTAGAGAATTATAACTTTCCCGAGATTAACGTTTGTTAGTCAGTTCAAAGTTGAATGGTTGTGTTTACTAACTTTTTCTTTATTTTTTATTTTCTTGTGTCACTTTGTTTCATTTATTAAAAATCAATGTCACGGATAGTTGTAGAGTATCTTTTTTGAGAGAAAAAAAAAGAGTATGTATTTAAATCCAGAACACCAAAGGCCGAGACCTGAAAAAATGCATGAACGCCTACGCCAGCTGGCAAGGCACTTGATGATGCTCATGTGTTTAAAAGTTTGTCAATGAACAGTTAAAACAGTGGTTCTCAACCTTCCTAATGCGGCGACCCTTTAATACAGTTCCTTGTTTTATGGCGACCCCTAACCAGACAATTATGTTCGTCGCTACTTCATGATTGCAATGAATATTTGTTTTGCGCTGGTCTTTGGCTACCCATGTGAAAGGGTCGTTTGACCCACACACAAAATGGTCGCGACCCATAGAATGAGAACCACTGCTTTAAATAAAAATAATCGCAGATAAAAATATCGACAGCGAATTGCGTTCTAACCTATTTATTTATTTACTTTCAGAATACACCCAGCGACCGTTTTTAATGTCGCGACTCACAGATTGGGAAATAGGGCCTCTAGGATTAATGTTTAGGATACAGGAGAAGACTGTTCCAGGATAACTGGCAAATACACACACACACACATAAGTAGAGAGAGAGAGAGAGGGAGAGAGAGAGAAAAAAATAGAGAGGGAGGAAAGAGGAAAGAGAGGAATGAAAGAGAGAGGGGGGGGGGGGTATAAAAGAAAGAGCGGTGATACAGAGGAGATAGCGGAAAGAGAGACGATAAGGGGAGGGGAGAGAGAGAGAGAGAGAGAGAGAGAGAGAGAGAGAGAGAGAGAGAGAGAGAAGCATCCTGAAATAAATGTATAAGCTATTTCTACTTTAATGATTTAATCTGTTTCGGGAATTTTTAAAGTTAATTTGTACATATTTGTAAATTACAAGGCTCAATACGCAAGTAGATCCATTTTCATTGCTGGGCTTAGCGTGGGAAGTGTCTGCGCTCGATTCCATAATTTCTACATAGCATTTTAGCTGACAATTTGTTTCCACGAATTTTGTATTTTTTCGTTCCTCTCACTGCAACACCTGACAGTGTGACTAAACAATCTTAAGGTTTGTAATACTGCATTACCCCTTTCTGTTTTCTGTTCTCCCAGGAAATTCCTTACAGCTGTATCGGTATCAACATCTACCCGAGCGTGTTCCACTTTAGCCTGATGTCGGTACCCTCATTACATCATCTGCACTACGTAGTATCGTGGCACCAACAACCCTATAACGAATACGAGTTTATGTACAACATTTATGAAGGTTAGTACCCGTACTGATATCAGTGTCAAACGAGGACACTCACATCCTCCAATGAACGTAAAATTGTGACAATAGAGATAAAATACCTTAAAAGAGCTGCAAGAGTTTCAAGGAAAGACAGAATACGAAATCGTGAAATCAGACGAATGCTAGGAAAAAAGCCAGTCTTATAGGTCATCAAAGAACAACAAATGAAGTGGTTTGGACACCTAACAAGAATACCTTGGTACTATCTGCCACAGCGAGCCACTCTAAAACTTTACAGTGGGTATAGAGCGAGTGGAAGACCTCAGAAAATATGGAGCCATAGCATTAAGAACAGCCTTACAGAAATGAACATCAGTCTTAATAGTGCTCTTGACAGAGCTCGTCAACGAATGTTACATCCCCCTCCCCCCAGGCACGTCGCTGAAGTACAAAGTGGAAGAGAAGAAGAAGAAAAAGTACCCGATAAAGACGTGTTTCATAAAGCAAAAAGGTCAAGGCCCCTTTACACGAGAGTGGCGCATTATGTATATTAGGCAAGACTCACATTCTTATAAACTCCCTCATTGGGTGATGTGATCAACATCACGCCAGCCGCCTTTACTTCCCAGAACGTTATACTTGGCACACATTTAAGGCTGGGTCGATCTGGGAGCCGAGGTCACAGTGAGAAGAAAAAATTCCGCTCCATTCGGATTTAAACCCACGACCTACTGCGAGCGCCTGGCCGCTATATCAAGGCGGCTCCCATAAAGATGTGTACGTGCAGCTAAGTACAACGAGCAATACTGTTATGATACAGGTTTGCCCAGGAATTTGATACCCTGTTTTAGTTCTCAGCGAAGCGTGAACTTTATGCTAAATTTAAACCTTATTAACCGTCCCGCATTCACTTGTGGGGGACCGGGGGGGGGGGGGGCGTCCGATCCACAACTTCTTCTAGAAATACAAGATACTGCACGAATAGCTTGAGTGCTGTCACACTAGACTTGGTGACCTTGTCATGAGATATTTACCCCGTAGCGAGTTTTAGTTCCACGATTGGTACCCGAGAAATACAAACATGACTTGTGAACCCTGCATTGTTATAGTTCGTGCCAGACATGGTGTCCAACTTTAAACATCTGGTTCGAAGGTTTTGAACAACAGATCAACATCATGGCACACGGGTAGTAACCCATAAGTGCTCCGTTCTTCTTCTAACTTATGTGAAGATACTCTGCACAGTGCACAGGTTCTGTAGCACCGGTGAGGATCCTGAAATATTTTGGGTAGATTGGGTGAGAAAAATCCCAGCCCTTACCGGGAATTGAACCCAGAACCTTTACCACTCGAGGTGCACACCATGCCCCAAGACCACGAAGCCCCTCCCCTCCTTAAAATATCTGTACAGCAGTAACCGTTAACTGTTTGGTTTAAATTGTTGAAATTTGGTAGTCAGCCGGTAAATACACTAACATCTAGTTTAGTTGAAAAAGAAAGATAACACAATTCCAAGCAAACAGTATTCTTGCTTGCTACATACATCCAGTTTTAAAAAATGGTTGTGAATCATGGACAATCGGTGGGCAGGCTAAACAATTTCTAGAGGCCTCAGAGATGTGGTTTTACAGAAGAATGCTTAGAATACCCTGGACAGCCAAAAAAGAGCAACCAAGAGGTTTTGAAAGAGGCGGGAACCCGAAGACAACTAATCACAGACATCAGAAGGAGACAATCATCATTTTTCGGCCATGTTATGAGAAGAGGGAAAATAGAACATGTTGTGACCACTGGAAACATCTGTGGAAGGAGGGACAGAGGAAGACAACGAGAGAAGATTTGTGACAGTTTTGTTGCATGACATGGGGGTGTGTCGGCACACGAACTGATACATGCTGCAAGAGATCGCAGAATGTGGAGAGGCATAATCGCCCACGCCAGTCAGTAAGGCACCTGATGATAATGACATGCCCAGAAAATGTAAATGTCTACGTCTCACGTCTATGAGTCTTTGCATTTTCTATAATTTATGTGTTCGTTTTTAATGTGTATCAGTGGTATCCTTCGCAACATCCATAGAAACCACATTCCTGCTGCTAGTATTTCTAGAGAATTACAAAGAGAAATAGAAGCAGTGGTGGTAGTAGTAGTTGCAGAAGCTGCTGCTGCAGCAGCAACAACGACAGAATATAATACTTTTGTATGATGTGGTTGGTGGCTGTCGATTATCACACAACGCTTTTCGAACACCCCCCCCCCCCACCCCCATTTTTTTTTCCAAATGAATATGATTTTTCATTGTGTACCAAATTTGTAATCCAGATCCAATATTTTTTTTAATTGTGGCTCTTTCGTTTACGTGTGTGTGTTTTTGGGGAAAAAAAAAGGGGGGGGGGGTGGGTATCTGGTGCGTGTATGTGTATTTTTTTATCTGGCACAAATCAAATCAGGTTGGTATTGTTCCTTATATAATAATATCCTGATTGAATTGATTTTTCCCCCTAACATTATTTAAAACTATGATCACTTTAAAAACAATGGTTTGTTAGTTTTCCCACACCACCTTGCACAACTACTACAACTGTGTTGTCTTTCTCCAGAACAAGATGATGCGATACAACAATCAGTGTGGGTACAGCAGCTGATAGCCGTGGCTGCAGTTCCGCACCAAAGATTAATCCATGTGGTATTTCAGCTGCCCAGGACCAATGCTGGAGTGACCTTTTTCAACGTTTCTTTGATCACAAAGTTTCAAACCATCGTCTCTAAGCAGGTGTGTAATATGACTTTATTTTTTTTTTTTTTTTTTAGTGAAAGAAGATATAGTTTTAAATTGGAGATAACAGACACAGCAAAAAAAAAAAGCATGAGTGTATTACTTTCAAAAAGAAAATATATAACGTTCTGCATGTTAGCATATCTAGCCAGATTTCTTTAGCAAGCTCAATCCAAATGTGAAATATATAATTTTTATGTTATGCGCACTGAGTATAGCTGATCACACACTGTACATTGTTTGGGACAGAAAGAGTTAAAGAACATTTCTTCCTCGCCTCCTCTTTCCCCTCTTTGGGTGTCCAGGTATATATAACTTTATGCTTCTTGCTCTTCTGGCCCCTTTGACCACAAAAACATCGTGTAGGTGTAGAGTTATCTGATGTTTTCAAGAACGTATGCTTAGGCACCTTAATGCCCCCTCCCCCAAGGAAAATATATGTAAGGTGAACTGAGCACCTCTTTCCAATGTTTTCTATGTGTCAAAGCTCCTGTTAACTTCTATCATGTGTGATATATTTGCCTGAAATTATAAAAAGTTTAACATACAATAATGTAAACTGTCACCCGTTGTATATGTGCTTGGTAAATGACAAGAAATTAAGGATTATGGCTAGATTCACATACCTCGGTCGGACACTGTCTCAGAATGTCACCCCCGACAAAAAGATAAACACGGAGATATCGAAAGCCAGTTGCACATTTATACACTGAGGTCTGGCACCAAAGTGGCATCAATCTGCAAACCACAGAACAGCAATGCTTCCAGTGTTATCTGGTATCTGGTGTTATCATGTAATATTATTCTCAGCTTCATAGCAAACGGGTCACATAGTTGCTCCGCTTCTGTGTCAACGAAAAACACACAGAATGTTTATCACAGTCCCTTGTGGAAAGATTGACAGACTGCTGTCTCAGCATATTCATTAGCATACACACGCATTAAAAGCATACGGTAGCCCTCCGAAATGCTAACACAAACAGTCCGACATTAGAAATGCAGTTTCTCATGAATGGTAGCAGAAGTCACCAACAGATCAGCAGCTGCACACGCGATCAATTCAATCACATAATGAGACCACCATTATTGCGACACGTTAGTCACAGTCGGAAAACATTCCAAACTAAATTCGCTGCTCACATTGTCACACCATGCACTCAACTCAGAAGCTGGGGGACGAAACTATAACCTTTCAGTCTACAAATGGAGAAGAAAATGCAACGGCCACCGTCTGGCAGAAGCAAACGATTTCCCACGACTCGAAACTGGCCGTGCCTAGCGCCCAGTGTTGCTGAATGCTTGGGAAACTTGGATATCAAGTTTGTAGAGATATCAAGATTGTATGCTGATATTAAACAAAAAAGCTCAACGACTTCCAAACAGCCTGTCTGAGAAAGATACTCAGCATCAAGTGGCCAATCAGGGTGCTAGATATTGTCGTATTGGATAGAGCTGGCGTTGTCATCATCATAGTTTTCATCATCTGTGATGGAAGAACAACAAGAACTTAGCTCGGGTGAGTTGAGTGAAATAAGTGCAAAAGTCCCTCGTGTGAAGTATCAGATATGATAACTTGGCCGTGCTAGATGGAAGGAAACATTATTATTATAAATTATCGCAAAATTGAAACTGGTTTCCTGCGATCAGCGTGACTTGCACAACAGGAGCACACCATTTAGGAAATGTAGGTGTACAAGGTAACGAGCAGGCTGGTAGATTAGCCCCTGCTGCTAATCTGGGCGGTGAGCTGCTATATGATAAAGCGGATGTGGTGAATGCTTTTTGGGATTTAAAAAAAAAACAGATTGGGAATCCGTACACTGAAAGACTAATATAACCCGAAAATGGGGAGGGAAAAAAGGGGATGGGGGTGGGGTGCTAAGGAGAGGTTTTGGGAGATATTCAACACTAAAGGGAAAACAGGGGCGGACTTTTAATCGGTTGTAACTGGTAATATTAGCCTTTCAGCCCTTTGTTGGTTACTGAAGAGGGAGACGGAACACGTGTGGGAATGTCCCAAGTGCGGTGATGTCAATTCTTGATTGATTTATTGATTCATGATGAATTATCTCTTCTGACCAATGCCAGGCTGGACCGCGAGAGACAAGTGCAACATTCACTGATGTGCCACCGGGTCAGTATCACGTTACA
Organism: Candidula unifasciata; assembly: GCA_905116865.2. NCBI lineage: Eukaryota > Metazoa > Mollusca > Gastropoda > Stylommatophora > Geomitridae > Candidula > Candidula unifasciata. The sequence goes on from CAJHNH020005534.1 coordinate 421,532, forward strand.
GTCCAGCCTAGAGGTGGTATATGTGACACTGACCTCACCTTGTGTGCCGAGCTTTCATCAGAAGACGTCAACATTACCCAGTATCACGATATCTCATTCGGTAAGAGCGTGTTTTCATTTCAAACAATAGTATATAGCGAAACCTCGTTAACACGAATTCAAAGAGACCTAAAAATGAAAAGTTCGTATTCGAAAATTTGCCCCAACTGGGGATTATTGATTTATAGTGACACATCGCTAACACGAAATCAAATAAAGAAACACTTAACTTGAATCAAATTTTGGCCCTAGCTTAATTGTATTTTTATCATTATTATTCACTAGTTAGAAATAGTTTTCTAACATGAACACGATTTTCGGTGCATTGGGATACAGGTTAACAAGGTTTTACCAAACATCCCCGTTGGGACTAAAATTGTTTTCATATTGAGCAAGAGCTCCTCTACAGCGTGTTTGTGTCACCGAGGTTTTAGTGGTTTTTTTGAAATACATAATACAGTTTATTGCTAGGCATAATTCGTTTATCAAGACAGGCTGATTACTCCTGTTAGAGCAATATCAAATTGAAAAAAAAAAACTATAAAAAATTCTACAAAAATGCGAATGGTCTATCTTGAAACATTGTGTTCGTCTAGTTGCCGGAAGCTACCTATTGTCACGTGACTTACCAGGGGCAACTTCAGATTAATTATAAGTTTCTTTTGCCTAAAATGTTTGTTTGTTTGTTTTAGTATCCAGAAGCCATGAGTTGTTAACTTTTAGGCTCGGTATTATGGATATCGCAACCTCTTGATTCCATTGTAAATACCGTAAATCTGGGAGAAAATGTGGCTTTTCTGCCTACCCCCGGGAGTTAACCCGGACCATAAGGAGTTCGTCACCCGCTCACCGCGCAATCCGGTTTAGCCAACTACGCTAGAGAGCCGGGCCTTCTGCCTAAATAAGATAGTATCAGTAAATGATTAAATTGTTATAAAGCACGTTCTTATTGAGGTGATACAAGCGAAAAACGTTTTGAAATAGGATAGGACTTACCATAAATATTAAAAAGCAGCAGTGATTTTTAGAAGACGAGATAATTTGGAACACGCTGGGATTTATGCAAGACAAACGACTTGCTGGGATTTATGCGATTTATGGAAGACAGACAGGCAGAGAAAGACAGTATTCTTCGCAATATTTTTTCGTGGTGACCGCCAACGAATTCAAGAGACTATTGCAAATCGCAGGATGTTTTTAAAAAACATGATCGCCCATGCCGGTGAGTAATACAATAGCATAGAATGAGAACTATGATTACGATGATGATGATCTGTTATTCTACTAGCTGTGTAATGTCATGCGTGTGTGTATTCCAGCAATATTATTATGTATCGGCTATCCTCTGAATAACGGTCGTAAATTATCGAGGCGGAAAATATACCCTAACAGGGCCTCAGTCACGTGTCAATTTCGCACTTCCGTCGTCTTAAAATAAGCGCTTCCAGCGACTTCCGCCACCGCCGATTCGCGAACTTTCGGCAACTTCCACCACCGCCGAGGGTGTCCCACGTGACGTTATAGTCTCCGGAAGTGCGCAATTGACACGTGACTGAGGCCCTGTTAGGGTATATTTTCCGCCTCAATAATTTACGACCGTTTTTTAGAGGATAGCCTATTTATTATCTACAGTTTCAATCTAAACTCTCCAAATTCTGTTACGTCAACGAGCGGAAAATTAGATCGCAAGTTCGATAACGCACAGCAAGTACCCAAGTCCTTGGAAAAAAAAGGGGGTGGGGGTGGGGGGGGGGAATCCGCAGCTAGAAAAAACATCGCCCCAATTTTTTTTTTTTTTCAAGATCGAGGTCACAGAAATGAAAAAACCCAGGCGTCCACCGGAACGAGTCAAAAGTGAAGTAAATAAAGAACTCTTTTCACGGCTTTGAAACGTCAGCCATACAGTGCCGGGTCTATGTGTTTATGCATCAATGGGCCACTCAATGGGTAACGTAGTGAGCATCACGTCAGCCGAATTTACTTCCTAAGCTAGCAGGAAGCGAAATCGGGAAAACAAGGAGGGAGAAGAGAAAAGAAATTTGGTTAGAACAATAAGCAGTTCTCCGCTGGACTACAAAAACTATTTAAAAAAAAACAAAAAAAACAAGGAATGTTAAATGTTGAATTAGGAATCGACACTCGGGACACTTCCATAAGCGCTCCGTCCCCATCGTAAGCAACAAACGAAGAGTTCCAATTTTGATGGCACCAGTAATTGTCTATCTGTATATTCGTCTCGCCTTTCCCTCTAGTGTTTGCGTCGACAAGATCCCTTGGCAACTCCTCGCAGCGCCATTTTTTCTTAGACCGTAACGATGTATTTGCGCTTCCGACTGTTCACCAGCTCCTAGAGGGCCCTCACAGCATCTAGCTTGACATACATCAGTTCACCACCGAGTGGTGCAGAACGGACAAGTCTGTCTACCTGCTCATTTCCCAAAACACCGGCATCACCTGGAGAGGATATCCAAAGAATGCTAACTAGCCGGGACCTCGGAAGTGATGCTTGCCACTTTGCGCGGAGCATACCTGTCTCCACCTTTCTCAATATGCTATGTGATTAGACAAGGTTCTTCTGGTGCAGGGACCATGAAATATAACTCATGGCTCAGGCGCTAAATATGTGAATAGTGAGGTAAACAACAAAAATGACAACATAAAAACCACTTGGCAGCACCTATCCAGACCACGTGCACGCACTACAACTCCTAATGTGAATCAAACAATTGGAATATAATCATCACATTCAGCATCTGTTCATTTTCTTGAATACAAAACTAGTATGATTCGCAGAAAATAATTCACAAACAAACAACAACGCGTTAGAAAAGACCATGTGCTAATCACTCTATCTAATATAGATGGGAGTTCGCATATGGATCGGAAGGTCGTTGGTTCGGGTTCTGGCAGAGCCGGAATTTTTTTTTCTCAAAAAGATCTTGGCTCCCAGGTTGACCTAGTCTTGAGTGGTACCAGGTAAAGTCCTGTGAAGTAAAGGTGGCCTGGGTGAAACTGAGCACATCACCCAACAAGTACTAATTGATCTGTATATATGTCTGGTCCTATATGCCCAAAGGCGTGGAAAAGGGTCCTTTAGTTACTGATTGTCATGGCTATTTACTAAAGGATGTCCTGGAGAGAAAAGTGGAAATTTGTACCTTTTTTTTTTTTTACTATATTAGACATTTTAATTTCCCACCACAATCACTGCCATTTAACTCAATGTGCGCCTCACGAAAACAGCAAACTTGGGTCATATAGACATTTTTTGTTTGTTTTGAAAACGTTTAGATTTACGCACCCGAGTATGTCTTCTGTCAGATTCTGTACTTTTTTTTTTTAAATGTTATTTTAGTGTAATATTATGAAGATTTTAAGACAGCGGTGCACACGTCGTTAAACATTTATCAACTTATTCAGAACTAATAAGCCCCTAGGGGTGTAATTGTTTCTGATTACCTTACACACTTTTCTTCACTCCTTGTGACCCATCCAGTTGTTACATCAACTTACTTTGACCCAACTGTTACTGCAACCGTTTCTGAGCTAAATATATGTGTTAAAAATAATGTTAAGTTGGTAGGTAAGACACGCACATTTATTAGCTTAAGTTATAGCTTGTACCAGTTAAAATAACCCGTATCTGCGACTAAAAAAGTTAACTGCAGTTTTAATATGTTTAATTTGGAGCCATGAGTTTCACGCTTTCAAAAAGAATGGCCTTAGTTCAGACCACAGTGGCGGCATTTTTTTTTTCTTGGCCGGTACGACAGTGAGGTCAACCTAGCCTCGCACCTAGCTATGAACAAATATTGGAACTGCATGGAAGGCAAAAGCGACGAAGATCACCCTGCCTCAATATGGCTGTGATCAAGCTATGGGAGGGCAAACTTTCTAACGGGAGAAACAGAGAAAAAGAAAGAGAGAGAGAGAGAGAGAGAGAGAGAGAGAGAGAGAGAGAGAGAGAGAGAGAGAGAGGCTGTATGTGTTTTTACCTTGTAAAAATGAGCCACGCAATGTTTGATAATAAGGTAGCATAGTTGTATAAATAAAATTAGTGATAACATATTAAAAATACATGTATATTATTAGATACAAACCAAAAATCGCAAGTATTCACATTCAGTGGAATAATATTTTCAGAAAGTTCTACAAACGATACAATTGTTATTGTGATATCAATCTGTGCAGTCGTCTTCATACTAATTGTTGGCACCTTGGGCCTGCTGATAACAAAGAAACACTGGCAAAGTAAAGGTAGGCTTTCAAGATAAAGTGTGAGAAATAAAATAACATGTAATAATTAGCACTCGTAAAAGTAAATAACTAAAGTGACATTACAGCACTCGGTGCACGTCTATCGCTCATTTCAACGGCAATGAAAGAGTTGATAGACTGGCAGGTTCCGCATTTATTGCAAATGGCTGACCCATAATTCACGCGGACATTGTCAATACCCTTATAAAAATAAGACGTTCCGAGAATTTTGAAAGGAATTGTTCACATACATCACTGCTACGAATGCGATAATTTGGAAGATCATCACAGCCAAGAATGAGAAGCACATCGGACGCATACAAAGTCATTTCAATCACCATCGGACTGGCACTATTGACTGCGTGTCGCTGTTTAATATATTAAAGAGGGATCTCAGCACCTCTAGATGTGTCTTGAGTGCTGTGAAGATAATCCAGCTCCTAACTCAAAATCCTTGAAAGGAACTGGCGTGGCTGGATGTTGTTTACACCACAGCCTATGTCCTACTCTAGCAGCAATCATACGGCACGTTTCATCCTTATCATCCGGTGGTATCGTTCGATGCCACATAGGGCTCACAGTTAGTCCATATCGGCGCCGGGGGCGCCCACTGGCTGGCAAGTAGACGAATTCGTCGCCAGTCGGAACAGTATTTGGGTCTGTCTTCTTTGATCGAATGAACACTGCAAGAGTCCTTTTCAGGGCTACTAAGTGGCGAGCAATGTTAGGCCATTTGTCATGGCACAAATAACCAAGTCATAATTATAACCAAATGCTCCCCCTTCAAGGATGCTGGTTGAACGGGACAAGGTAGTCTAGTCCTCCATTTCGTTAAATCCTGTGCGAAAAGTTCGCCTCTCTCAACTGCCTTTCTCTTAGCATTTTTCTTGGACGTTCGAGACAGACTGAAAACATGCTGAAAAAAGTGAAGACAGGGAGTCTTCGAACAAAGTGGCAAGCTTCACTGGAAAGGTCACGGGTAGTGAGCATACTTTGGATCTTTTCTCCAGGCATGCCGGCGTGGTGGGTAAGATCAGGCAGACAGATTAGCTGGATCTGCACCATTGGGTGGTGAATTGATACATGACAAGGCAGCTGTTGTCAAGACCCTTTGGGAACTAGCAACGGAATCAGTAGAGAAAAAAGATTATTTTGACCTGAAGAGAATGAGGCACCTGGGTGTAACCAGAGGGTCTGGCCGGCTAACTACACTCAGAGGAAAGGCAATACAGACATTTAACCAGATTGTGACCGGTACCGTCAGTATTGGAACTCTGCGCTGGCTGTTGAAGATGAGGACGGAGCATGCATGGGAATGCCCCGAGTGCTGTGAGGTTAATTCTTGACTCACATCAAGTCAATTCTTTGACGTTCTCGTTTCCTCAATCCGCTTGTTTCCCATTTGAGTGCCTGTTTGGAGATTTTATGAAACGTTCAAGAAATTATCGGCATCGGCGGTTAAGGCGTTGCGAACGCGCTTAGTAATGCCATGGTGACGGGTTCGATCCCCAGCTGCGGGATTTGCGCCTTGCGTTGGTTTCAACAGTGGTATCGAGAAGCTGACCGCCCAGGAAGCAACGGTAAACTACTGGACCTATAACAACTACAACAGCCAAACAAATGCTAGGGTTGGTTCTGCAATGTCCTGTGAAGGATACACAATGCAACACCCAGTGTTCCATCACACTTTATGATTACACCTGCATCTTTCCGTGGCTGCGTACACAAGTCAAGATTTTTCCATTTGAAACCTCATCCACCAGACAGCTACAAGCTACAAGGAAACCAAAAACAGCGCTAAAGCAGTCTTTCAGGCGGGAGTGGAGGAGGCAGAACGGAGATTACAGACCAGAGAGTCACAGCATAAACAAACTCAACAGGAAAGAACAAACATCAATTTTTAGACTTCGGACAGGACACTGTGGTCTTCGAGCACACCTGTACAGGAAAGGCATAAAAGAATCTGCTGCCTGGGATTGTGGAACTGAAAGACAGACCCCTGAGCACATACTGCAGTACTGCCCTAATCTCTCCCAGCAAAGACTGTGGATCTGGCCCAAGGGAGCCACATTGCAAGAGAAGCTATGGGAGACCGGTGGCGACCATAAACGCACAATCCTATCTGTGACCCAGTCGGGACTTAATGTTTAGCTTGACATGTCGAGCGCAGAAGAAGAAGAAGAAGAAGAAGAAGAAGAAGTCCATTTGAAAATCTACAGCAAATAAAACCGAGACCATGTGGCCTATCACTGCTCTGAACTCAGGCACATTAGACTTCAGTCCCCCGTGTGGGTTCCGGGGCCCTATTAAAGCGAAAACAAGAATAGACCCACAGCCTACCCAAAAGCATGTCGTAAGAGTCGACTAATTAGGAGCTTTCTTCGAAGTCGGAGTGCATCTGCCTGAGAGGCAAGGAACCAACAGTCTGCACAAAAATGTGTGAGATCTATCAAACGGATGCACACGCAACACTCAGGTTCTTGAACAGGACTGCAGTCGAGAAGTGGACGAACAACCAGAACTTTCCACTAGAGTTTACAGCTGGTAAACACAAATAAGAAGAAGATACTTCATTAGCTGAGACTTTTCAGTTATGTAACAACTTTAATATTTTATCATCATTGTCGTCGGTGTCTGTGGCTTAGGCGTTGCTAACGTCCTTCGTAATGCCGAGGTGCCCGGTTTGATCCCAACTGCAGACGTTTCATTGCGTTGATTTCGACAGCGGTAACGAGAGAGCTGACTGTTCAGGATAAAGGCAAACTACTGTAAGTAAATTTGCCTAGAAAACCCACAATAGCCACACACAAAATGCTGGAATTGGTTCTGCAACGTCCGGTAAAGGATACGCAACTAACTATCATCGTCATTATCGTGCTGTGCCCCTCCCCCTCCCTTTATTCAAATCTTTAATTGGATGAAGGGAACTGCCGTGATGTCCTTGTGTTGATGCTCTTGAATGTTTCAAATATTTAATATGGGCGTATTCTGGAAAAGACACTGAAAGCAACTACTATGGCAGTTACAATATTTAAAAAACACACACAACTGAGAGAACTCGAGAGAGAGAGAGAGAGAGAGAGAGAGAGAGAGAGAGAGAGAGAGAGAGAGAGAGAGAGAGAGAGAGAGAGAGAGAGAGAGCGAAAGCACAAATTTTCAAACATAAATAATGCATGCCTTTTCCTTTTCCACCCACAGAGTCAGAAAGCAGTGAAATTTATATCACAAGTATGGCGTCCAGAGAACTAGAAAAGCACGTAACTTCTTACTTCTGCTCGTTTCTGTCCGTCGCCTTCCGCACGAGCGTGACCTTCACATTTCCACTTCTGCAACCGGGCACGTTAAAAATCATCAATGCTGTTGAAAGCAAGACTGAAGTGGAAACGGAGCAAAATATTTTACAGGCATCGCATCTAGAAACTTTTTACAGCTGTTGTATTATTTTACAGTTTTCATATTCTCCTGGACATTCTCAGGCGCAGGATGTAACAGGAGAACCCGTAGATCAACTTTTGAACAATTCAATTTATTTTGAAAAGCAAAACTGGAATGTTGTTGACGACACTCTCCGAAAATATCATTCAAAGAAAGCATACTTTGTAACTTTCAAACATGAAATTGTTTCGTCTGATACAGGGATTGCATGCACAATATATGAAGGGTCTACTAACAGTATGAATTCAGAGGATCAAATTACTGTTGTAAATGGCATTTACAGAAAGCCATCACTTATTGAAAATATTTCGCAGGAAATTGACAGTTTGACACCTAGATTCTATAATCCTAATGTGAAAGAATATTTTCTACCCTGTGATATTCATGACCTCTTTAAAGATCTTCGATCGTGTCTTCAATCAACAGCTGAGTTTTCGTTCGACAGCAAAATAAACAACATTGATTACTGGCACCTGGCAGTTACAGTTTTTCAGAAGGCAGCTGAACATCAGCCAGATCGTGCAGAGCTAAGTGACTCGTGTGGGCAAGTACTTAATGCTGGAACTCACAGACAAGAGATATTTGAAACAGATTTCATACAGAAAAATCAAAAGTCATATTATCATCGGCTAGAATATACAGGACAGCCTTACAGTGTGCCAGCTTTTTCAGCATCTGCAAGTCAGATTCAAACGTGTCATTCAGACAGCTCTTTAATTGTCCCGCTCTGTGCAGCAGATGATTTATTTAATACTTCTGCATCGTCAGCAAATAGACAGTTACGTGAAATACTGCAGTCAGACGATCCGGTTAGAAAATGTAAATCTCCATATAATCAAATGTATATGAAATTGAAATCTAAACCAATAAATGGACATGGGAGTGTGTGTTCCTGCGACTCATATTCTAATTTAACAGAGGCTGAAAATGACATTGAACAGCAAGGTGCTTTGCTAAAGAAGAAACAGTCGTCACGTTCACCCAGCATCCTCGAAAGGGAAGCTTTAAGTTATAATTGTGACTAGGTTATGTGCGCCATGTAAAATGGCTTAGCATTGCGCCCCACCAAGAACCATCAAAAGGACACCCACAGTGTTAATGGGATCAATGGAGACAGACCCAAAACTGTCCCGACCGCATGCGCGACCCAGCCGTCGATAACTGTCAGTGAAGTTATAAATTGATCAAATATCAAACACACAGTGAAACAGCAAATGAGCAGTTATCGTTTACGTCTCTATTTGTTGAAACATTCCCTGTATGGGTTCATGAACCCCATTTTGGAGAGGGGAAAATAAAGAAAAGATACACTCCCTCACTATCTAACATGTCGTAAAAGGCTGCTTATTGAAAATTTTTCCCTCCGAAGTCGGAGCACATCTGCCAGAGACTCGATGAACCAACCGTCTGCATTAAAGGAATGTGCATGCAAAATTCCAGTTTTGGAACGGGGTTGGAGTCAAGTGGATGAGCGACCACACGTTTTCACCGAAGTTTGTGGCTAGTGAACGCTGAGAAGAAGAAGAAGAAGAATAAGAAACACTTAGGTCTCGAAGCAAGACATGACCTGTAGCAACTCTAGGGTCACGAAAACAAGCATGCTTTTGGTGGTGCAATCGTTAATCGTTCGTTGACAGCTTTTAATTTTTGCAGACATTCTTATTCAGGTTTATACTATGTATAAAGATGGGGAGGAGGCTGAGTAGTCTCGAGGTATGGCTTTCGCCTCGAGTGTTCGGGGTCCCGGGTTCAAACCCCGGTGAAGGCTGCGGTTTTTTTTTTTTTTTTTCACCTGGACTTCTAGTAATATCCCCTGGTTTCTGAGCAGCAAGATCAGACGCCCGTGTGTATCGTTGTGCACGAAAAAAAAATGGTTGGCAGTTTGAAATTTACGAAAAAAAAAAAAAAGCCTAACGGGGCTGTCCGGATTAATTTGGAGTTGAAAATCTACCCGAAGTATTTAAGTATTCTTTAAAGAATTATATAATTCATTAAAGCACAGTAGATGAGATGGATTGGCCATTTGACTAGAATGTCGTGGTATCAACTGACACAGAGAGTCACACTTAAGAAACATAATAAATACATAGCAAACAGAAGACCACGGCATCAAAAAAGGAGAAAAAATAATGACGATCAACTTATCCAAATCAATAAACGGAGCTCACATATGTTTTTCCCAGTACCCCGATGAGTTAACTGGAGAAAGGGGAAAACATTGTTAACAACAAAACACTATTGTAATATTATTGCTTTATGGTCTTTTAAATTTCTGTATCAAGAAAATTGATTTCACTTGTAATAAAAATAGTATATGTGTGAATACTTGTGTTCTTTTCCCATTTGATTTCTTAACTTTGAATATCTTTAATTCTTTCCATTTTTTTTCTTCCCGTTGAAGCCTCACGCAAAAGCTTTTTAACTCGTTAATATAATAATTCAGTTTATATACGCGTACATCGATACAGAAAGGAAAAGGCAAGACATTATTACAATCCTTTATACCAGAGGTTCCCAGAGGGTGCTTGCTGCCTGGTGGAGCCCTGGAGGTCTTGTGTACCGTTCGCAGGAGCTCCGTCACGGCTGAAGAAGAAAAACTGATTGAAATTCAATACTGAGAAATAAAAAGTAGAATGACAGTAACAAATCTAAAGCATTTTGAATTAAACTGTGCGAAGTCAAATTTGGGGCGTTTCTACTTGGTCGATTTGCTACCACTAGCTTCAAAAGAATTGTAACGGGAGACGGACAGATAAAGCCAGTGAGCGGGTTTTAGCGGGCCACAGACACTTAACTATCTCACGCGCTCTTCTTGAAACTGAATTATTTCCTGGAACTGCACGACTGAGGCTTGCTAGTTTATTTTGAGTCACTTTACTGTGAATTTTCATACTGATTATATTGTGATTTCTTAGCGATTATTTTGTAGTATAATCTCATTGTATGTGCTTTACGCAATTCTTTAGCTATCTCTTTAATGTACATTCCTTTGCTACCTACCCTCTCTTCTCCGCTTCGTAAAATTACTTATAAAGACCATTAACCTGTAGGACATAGAGTATGGAAGATTTAAGTAGTTCCGCCTTAAAAAGTGATCCTAAAAAGGCCTTTGCAAGTCAGAAAGGTTGGGAATCACTGGAGTGGGTCAAGGTGTCCTAACAAGTTTCAGGCTTGTGTAGGGTTCTAATCACTTTAGGTCGAGATTGCAGAGACTGGCCAGCTGGTTTTGCAGAATCTGAAGTTCAACAAATGATTCATGACAATTCCCGCCCAAGTAATGTGATTATCTATACAGATGGCTGTGTTGAGGGGGAAAACCAAGTGCACGGGGGTTCATAGCAAAGGCGAATGGACGTCGCTTAGTGCAGCAAAGACTTGCATATGATATCACAGTCTAGTTTGAGAATGGAGGTGGAGGCAGTCTCTGCTGCCTCTCGCTGGCTTGAGAATCAGCTGTACACACATGCCGTAAGTGTGGAAAAAGGTAGAGACAAGCATGCTTCGTGTAGGGTGGCAAGCATCCCTTTAGAGGTCCCGGGTAGTTAGCATCCTTTGGATAATTTCTCTGGGTCATGTCGGTGTGTTAGGAAATGAGCAGGCAGATAGACTGGCCGACTCTGCACCACTTGGTCGTGAATTGATGTATGGCAAGCTAGATATTGTGAAGGTCCTTTGGGAACGAGTAAAGAGTGCGGCGGCGCAGATAGATCATTACGGTCTGAGGAGAATGACGCTGTGAGGAGTTACCAGGGAATGTGGCCGACACTCAACACTCAGGGGAAGGATGAGACAAATATACAATCAGACTGTTACTTGTGCCATCGGAAAAGGAACACTTCGCTTGCTGCTGAAGATGGGGACGGTGCACTTATGAGAGTGTCCCGCGTGCTGTGATGTAGATTCTTGATTCAAAACTCACACCAAGTCGTTCTATCCTTCGCTATTGCATAAAGCTCTTTCCATGTCCTCACCATCTTTCTAACTTCATTCTCCAGCTCTCTTCTCCGTGGTTTTTTTTTTTTTTTTTTTTTGCCTCTCTTTATTTCTATGCCCCTGTGGGTTCCAATGCAAAGACATTCTAGTTGTGCTGTTCTCCAGTTTTATCATTGTGTGTCCTATCCAACGCCAGCGTTTTTTTCTCTCACCTTTTGGTCCAATGGAGCTTGCTTAGTTTTCACCCAAGCTCTCCATTAGTTATTCTATCATACCATTTAATTCCCTCTATTCTACGCAGGCACCAGTTATTGAATGTCTGTAATTTATTTGTAATTGCCTTAGTTGTTCTCCATGTTTCCGCACTATACAAAAGTACTGATTTGAAATTAGAATTAAAAATTTTAAGTTTAGTATTTTTTAAAATATCTTTTGACCTTCACAAATTCCATGGTGCTATGAAAGCTCCTCTTGCCTTTTGTATTCTTATTTTAATATATCTATCAGTTCCCCCATCTTTATCTACATTGCAAGAGACGATATATTGATCACATACACGCAAATACATCAAAGGCGCCGGAACCTGAGAGTTCAGGTCCTCTGGGCCTTCCTCTCCCCCCTCCCACCCCCACCCTAAAGTCTAGGGGCTGCAACCTACTTTATGAAAAGTCTATGGGAAAAGCAGCAGAATAGAGACTGATTCAGCAAGGTGTGAGCAGAAGATGTGGACGACATTCGGCGTTCAGGGTAAAGAACATGTCTACTTTTAAATTGCTACAACTGTAAGTCCGCAAACGGCCCTGGGCTAGAGTATTGCACACACATACACGACATTACCCATAATATGGATGGAGTCAGAGTTCACAGTGCTTGTTGCTTTCTAGCTGCGCGCGAGCATTTTGTCAAAACAACCACACTATGTGCTTTTACAATCAGGGAATCTTAACTGCATATTCCTGTGCCAATGAAAACCACTCAAAATGTCCGTCACTAACTCTTGTGAAAAGTCAGACAGCAGTCGCGGAAAAATCAAACAGCTCGCACATAGGCCTATATATATTGCAGTGTCACAGGTACCAAAACTCACAGTCTATCACAAGAAATGCTATTCAAACTTTATATGAGCTGTATGGAACTAAAAGGGAACTACTAAAAACAGTCATATTTATTACAAGAACTTGTCTGTCAGTGTAAATAAGGAAGCTAACACACGAAGAATAAATGATCAGATTATGCAGACTTTTAGACTAAGGGGAACAAACAATTGCAGACTGGGAGAAAGAGAGTGAGTTTTACTGATAGCATGAATATATTCGTTCAGAATGTGTTCAGTCAAAAAGTGAGGGATGCAGTTAGCATTTATACATTTTCACGTTCTTGCATTTCCGAAGCGTTTGTAGGCGTTTCCCAAGTGTTATCACGAAGACGCCGCTTCTGTTAACCAGAAACCCTTGAATAGACATCTCCGTGCTTTGACCTTCGCCTAGCTTTTCAAGTAGGGTGAAAGGTCACAGACCACTAACTGGCAGGGTTGCCATATTGGCATTTTTTGTGCCAGATTCCACAAATCTGGCATATTTGAAATTTAACTGGCATAAGATAATGAACTGGTATATTCTGGCATATTTGGGTTTTTCCTGGCATTTTTATTAAGATGTGCTCACATTTTCTTCATGGTTCCTCCGTTAGAAACACGCAAATTTACTAAAAGCAATGTTAAAATCTTTATTTCAGTTTGTCTTTGTTGTGATGTCCTGGTACGGACTAACAGAGATTCGCGCAATTTTTTATTGTTTTGTTGTCTTCCTGAACGGATCGTGACTGTTATAAACCTCTGTAATTTATGGTAATTTACTAGCAAAAATGCAAGATATAAAACGAAAACCCACCGCTTCAAACATGGCCGGGTGCAAGAACTCTGTACGGTCCAGAATTAAAGATGTCTCCTATTTGTGTACAGCTCAGATGTGTCTGCCATTCACTAGCACTCTGCATTTGTAGTACAATTGCCAAGCTGCTATCAAATATTGGTTTCTTACTGTCAGAAATACCTCAGTGGTTTCGCCATAGTGATTTAAGATGAGAAGCCTGTAAAGAACTGTTTAGAGAGATGAACACATCTACGGAGTTTGAATCAGAACGAACTGCTCCTCTTCCATTTGAGAAACTGTCATCTACTAGGTGGATTGTGCGTGGAAAGATTATGTTCAATATGTTGGTGAACTAGGAAGAATTGAAAGCTTATTTCACATGTGCTGAATTAGCACAGACAACGTTTGACACAAAATATAAAGTAAGATTATTAAAGGAAATGCTGTTAGACCACAATAATTATTTGTACTTTGTGTTTGCGACACCAATTGTACAAGAATTTTACAGACTGAACAGTCTTTTCAACAAACAAAAGCTGATCCTCATGAACTACACCAAGAATTGTCCATGCACCAGAAAAGTCTTAAGAACAGACTTATGACGTCACTGAGCAGGAAAAAAATATTCATCACTTTGACTTTGGTATTAAATTCATAACGGAATGTAATGCGTTCCTACAGAAGAAAAACGGGACTGCCCTTTGGCAGTGTTAAATCAAATATCAAGGACAGTTTTCAGAGCTACCATTTTTACACCTGGCAGAAAACAACATCAGTAGTTTAGAAGAACAGTACAGAAAACTAATTGTTATCAACTGGAAAGAAGAAGCTACATTTAAGAAGGATGGACTACCTACAAACGGAAGATTTTTGGCTAGGCGTACTTCGACACCAGGCATTTATAGAGTCGGCCAATTTCGCCCTTACTTGCTTAATAATGCCCGTTAGCAATGCTGTAGTTAATAGAATATTCTCTCTTGTTACTTCAACTAAATCAAAAGCAAAAAACAAAATACAACTGGATTTTCTTGATGCAGTTGTCAGAATTAGAGCAGAACCATTGATATCAAAGAAATGTTGCAAAGACTTCATTCCATCTGAGAAAATGCTTACAGATTTTACATATGAGCATCTTCCACTTGTTCCAGTGAGGATGACAGTGAAGAATTCAATCTAGAGCTTTTTATGTGAAGTGAGTGCAATGTTACACTTTATTTGGCAATTTTCTGGCATATTTTTGGTGATGGTTTGGCATAAAATGAAGTTTTTTATCTGGCAACCCTGACCAACTGTGTTATTTCTGTGTGTGTGTGTGTACTGTGTTCTGGTATTATTGTGTGCCCCAGCTGTGTTGCGTCTGTGCTAGAAAATAGAAGGATCAGTTTGTGTTTTCTTGTTTGTGTGTTGCAGATTAATGCTTTCACTGTTAACTGTGCTAATATGTTGGCCACATATTTTATTCAGTAATAAAAACAATAGTGAAAATAATAAATAATACTCAAATAGTTCAAATACTGTAAATGATAGTTAATTTAATAATAGGAAAGTTACTATTAATACTTATTGGTCTTCATATCTGTTGCTTTACATATCGATGTGGGGAAACAAGATTTAAGATCACCAATACATACGTCTTTTAATTATATTGATTATTATAGTAACATATTTAACTGCTTTTTTACAATAACTCTTTGAGTCCCAGGGAGTTAGCATCAGAGGCCCAAGGGGTAGTAATGCAATTTTTTAATTACACAAGTGTAACTCATTAAAACAGACCATAGTAATTCAGTTGCTACACAACATACACATGTAATACATCAAAGTGACCAGGGATTGTCGAGGAATAATTATAGAATATAGCTACAACAAAAAATTGCGTTAGTAATTAAATAATAGTAAATAAACATCCACTCACTCAAGGAAAACTGGTTAAAATATATCCAAAATGAATCACAAATGAATGTGAACTACTTAGTAATGTATTGGTAAAATGTAAACTCAGTTACCGATTACTTAGAGAGAATGCCTTGTGACACCATACCATACAAAGCATACATGGAAAGAGAAGAAGGACGTAGAGCACGGGGTAGACCAAGAACAAGATGGAAGGATAACATCAGAGAAACTCTACAACAGCACGATGAGCCTATGGTGGAGGCAGCCAGAATAGCTAGAAACAGAACCTTCTATCTCCATCGACACCCACAGCGGTAAAAGAGGAAGTGAAGAAGAAGTTACCGATTAGTCATCCTCATGAGGGATGACATTTTTAGTTAGTTGAAGCCCCACCCTGGCTTTACCCGGGGGCTCTGAATATATGGCCTCACGGCTGAAAGGGTTTCTGGGACCTCTCCACGGGTGATCTTCGTCCGCATGGTGGCACTTTGTATCACTGGGTGTTTATCGCTTTTGTGATGTCCTGTTGGGGTACAACTATCTACCTACCAACCTAAAAATTTTACGTCCAAAAAAAAAAAGTAGGCTCAATCGGCTATCCTCCGAATAACGGTCCAAAATTATCGAGGCCGAAAATATACCCTAACAGGGCCTCAGTCACATGTGAATTGCAGACCTCTTTCCGGTGACTATACCGCCACCGCCGAGAGTATCCGCCGCTATGCGCGGCGTGGAGTTAGACTAAATTAGATGGCTGGCACTCACGAGCAAATAAAATGGTGGAAACTGCAGGAGATGCGATAGCTGCTGCTCATGGCTCGTGGGTTCCAGCCAACTAGTTTAGCTCTGCGCCGCAGGTAGCGGCACGAGGGAAACTCTTGGCAGTGACTTCAGCTCGGCAGAAGCTTTTTCTGCCGTATGCTGTGTAGTCGCCGGAAAGAGGTCCGCAATTGACATGTTACTTAGGCCCTGTTAGGGTATATTTTCGGCCTCGATAATTTGGGACCGTTATTCGGAGGATAGCCACTTAATCTATTCATTAGATTTTGTTCTAAAGAATCTTTTAAAGCATCATAACAGAGCACCATTTTTGGGTAAAGAAAACCGACTCCCAAAACACTAAGTATCTTCACACAAAACAAAGTTTATATAACACTCAGTTTGCCTGTAACTTTGTAGCTATGTTCCTAAATAATAAGGGGAATAGTACTAGATTTAATTGACTTTGAAGAAAATGGTCTTTTCACTAATGCTTATTCTATTTGTGTCAGCTGACTTTGCTATCGTACCCTTCGTGTGAGGTACACATTAGACATATCCCTCATCAAAGTTTGACTCTATAAATGACTGAAACGTGTCTAATTCGCAACTTTATATATCTAACTTCGGATTTATTTGAATTTAAGGCTTCTAAAGCCTTATCATGTTGGCATGCATGTAGAATACTGCTTGGTGGCCATATTCTTTCCAAACAAACACTTATTAACTCTGCAAATCTCGCAAATATTCTATATTTTCATCTTTCAAACCACGTTTCTAAATGAGGACGCCTGATATCAAACACAAAGAACTCGAAAAGAAGTTGAAATTGAGCGGTCCGCGTTTTGCAACCGGTCAGTGATAGATTAAAAACCGTCACTTGTCACACGTCATTTAGGCCAAGCGGTTGAAACAAATTAGCGCGTGATGCGTTCCCTGAGACTCAGAGAGTTAAACTGTACAGTACTATTTATAACACTAGTACTAGTACTCTCAATGTATTGTATACTGAAGCAAAGACGTCTGCGCTGGCTGGGACATGTCTCCCGCATGGAGGATGGTCGTATTCCAAAAGATCTCCTATATGGTGAATTGGTAACTGGGAATAGACCTACAGGAAGGCCAAAGCTGCGCTATAAAGATGTATGCAAACGTGACCTAATAGATACCAACATAGGCACAGAGACATGGGAAAAATCAGCTGCAGATCGACTACTATGGAGACAGAAAGTGAAAGACGGACTGTCACATTTTGAAAGAAACCGAACACAACGAGCTGTGGAGAGGAGACACCGGAGAGTAAAACTGCCTCACAACGAGAGAGTTTCTGCTTTTGTGTGTATCCTGTGTGGCAAAGACTGCCATTCCCGCATCGGACTTTGCAGTCACAGCAGATGCTGTTCCCAAAGCCAGCGGCACATCTCCATAGTCCCCCGGGACTATGCCATTATAGTACTAGTACTTTTATAATGTCATGTTCAGTTCGACGGTGTTGTTATTAAAGCTATTGGCACTCCTTGCAACAGCGACCTTAGGAGATCCAACCCATTCTAAGTTAACATTACTGTAAGCGCCGACCCTAGGGGACGTAATCTATTGTTTGTATGAGTTCACTTAATAATGATAATATTCTTTCATATTTAATATTGTTTAAGAATAGGGTTAGCGTCAGGGCTAACACTAACCCAAATCCTAACCTTTACCTTAGCGTGAAGCAATATTAATATTACAGAAAATTATTATGTACTCAACTAATAGATTGTCTCCCTAATGGGTCACCGTAAATGACTATTAGTGCGCCCCCCCCCCCCCCCCCCCCCAATCCCCCCCCCCCCCCCCCCATCCCCCAGGATCATCATTGGAAGGAGTGCCAAATTATTATATAAAGTGTATTCTGTTATTTTAGAAAATCAGTAGATGCAAGGCGACACTTGCGTAGTCCTTCTCAAGACTTTTAAGGACAAATCCCTGGCAGGGGAAAGAAATGAAGCCCATTGTGGGTCTAACTGTCTAACTATGAACCAGTTCTTTTTAATATCACAACCCCTAAACATCAGTCAACAGAGTTGACAGGCAAAGCGATAACTGCAAACAATTTGGAATAAATTAATGTGTATGATAGCTATGAAAACAGATGTTATCATAGATTTATTATTTTATTCACTTGTGCAGTAACCAAAGTCAGCAGTAACACGTACCGGTAACAATCTTTCTCAGTTATTAGATGTTAAGTGGTGATGATAAAAAAGAAAGAATATAATTAGAAAGGAACAATTATAGTTCCTTCAACCTCTCATGAACACACTTGCAAGCCATTTTCTCAAAAACTGCCTATTAGATCACAACAATTTTTTGCATGCAGCCTTAGAATATCCATGACGCAAAAATAACGGTAATCTTTAATCCATAAATGCTCAGGATGCTGAATACTAGCCAATTCCTTTGATCTTTTTGAACCATTATAAATAAGTGGAGTGAACTTTTAGATTTTACAGTAAACATCTGAATTTCCGGTTCTATTTTTTTGTCAGAGGCATGTCTTCATAATTCATTGGTAGGTGATGTAAATTTATTTGTTGTCATTTGTATGCAACTGATTTGAGTTGAACTGAGTCAACAAAGACATCACAGCACTGAAGGTATTCCGATATGATTATATGTCCATCTTGCCATTCCTCTGTGTTGTGTGCCGGCCTGGCCTTTTGGTCATACCCAGGTGTATAATTCTCTCCAGGCCATGATAATCTATTTTCTCTGCTGACCTCATTATTTGTTCCAAAGGGCCTTGATCACATCTACCTTGTCATGTATCAGCTCACCACCCAGTGATGCAGATCCAGCCAATCTGTCTGCCTTGTTCAATTGTAAACATGTCTCTAGTATGCAACAGTTAGTATATTCTCCTTTGGTCACCATTAGACCCCAGGGTGTATCTTAACTGCACAGCAAATTGTATAATGGTTGACAGATTTAGATATGGTGATGTATTTGTTGCAATTATAGAAGCACCTAACAGGTTGATGATATTCAACCACTCATCGAAACAATGGTTTTAATCATTCCGAATCTGACGATCACAAAATTTTGAAAATTGTTACTGGCTGAACAAATTGTAATCCATCTCGGTGTCAGTACTCGTCTTCCTCTCGGAGCACATGCTCAACACACTTTTTCCAGAAATGAATGTCTATTTTAGGAAGGATTTTTTGAAATGTCAATACTGCATTGTGATTTCAATGTTAACTTCAGTTTTAGAGAGTAACAAGTTGATTGGTCTCTAACTCAAGTTTCCTTTTCCTTCCTTGCTTGACATCAGGGTACTCTGTATCCTGTCTAATCCACTGGTTAAATGATACTCTAACCAGACCAAGCGCCAATCGTGAATGTTCTGAATATCACAATGTAAATAACCCATCATAAAATCATTAGGGAAGGGCTGGTACAGTAAAATGGTAACCTTCTTCATAGTTATAAATTTGCATCTCAAATTCATTTTGAAACTGATGGCTATGTCAGCTTTTATAAGCTAGCTATATGACACCATAACTCAACACTAATTTCTGGATGTGCCTTTGACTAAACAACTTTGACCCATGTCTTATATTAGTGAGAGGTCACTAAGAGTGCGGCTTTGCACGTGAAAATCATGAAATTGCATAGATTTCCTTTGACCCCCTGTTAAATCAGTCATAGTGTGCATTACTTCTTGAAACTAATTAAAGTAAACCTTCCTAAAGTCTGCCAAGATGGTTTCATGATAAATATATATATATATATATTGTAAAGAAGAAAAAAACTACATATGTTATTCTTCATTAGTGAAAAAAATATTTCCTCGACATCCTGGATATTGTAAGGCTGTTTGCAAAAAATCATTGTGATATAACAGGCAGTTTTCAAGAAAATGGCTTACATGTGTATTTATCTATTGTCGAACGAACTATAGACAGTGTTAAGATATTAACTTTGAGTCCCAGGGGGTTTAGCATCGATGGCCCAAGGAGTGGTAATGCAATTTTAAAATGTCACAAGTGTAATACATTAAAACAGACTATGCTAATTCAGCTGCCATGCAACATCCATGTATTAAACATCAAACTGACCAGGAATTGTTAAAGAATAATATTAAAATGCTGTTAACACAAAAATTGTGTTAGTAGTTAATTATTAGTAAATAAACAGACGGTATGTTTAGAGAAGTTTGTAAAATGAAATAATAATTTTTCCACATACCACCAAAACAAATGGACATGAACCACTTAGTAATGTATAAATAAAATATAAACACAATCTGTCCTTTAGATCTTTTTCCAGAGAAACTTTTAGAACATCATAGCACCTTTTTTTTTTTGTAAAGAAAAATGACTGAAAAAACTTTATTACTATTTTCACAAAAAGTGAACTTTATATAACACTCAGTTTGCCCGTAATTTTATAGTCTATGTTCCAAAATAATAAGGGAATTGCACTAGACCTGAAGAATATTGCTTTTTTTATAAATATTTATTTTCTTTGTACCAGCCGACTTTGTTATCATTGTATGCTTTCTGTGAGGTATATATTAAAGCTATCTCTCATCAAAGCTTGACTGTTAAACATCACCACACTGAAAGCTTGAGCACAGAAGGAGATAAGAGATTATTTTAAAGTAACGTATTTTTATAGTACTGAAATACATTTCTGTACATTATTTCTCTTATGCTGACGTTTATATTGATAGGTTTGAAAAATTTAATACAATGTATATGTATGCATTATTCACTTTTAAAAGGTTTTATTTTAATTTTTATCCTAAGCCTGCAGTGAAATCATGTTACTGTGCGTATGTATTAAGAGATTTCTGTAATCCATCTATTTGAATATCCATCACAGCCAAGCCGGTGATGGTTTATAGAAGCTTAACTGTGCTTTGTTATTTCTTCTGTCCATTATTTATATGATCAAATGTTTTTCAGGACTGACTTAGCTGTTGAACTGTTTCAGTAGCTGAGAACGCACTGTACCTCCATAGGTTTCTCTTTATATCCCCACTTATTCTTTGTATCATGTACATTTCTGTAATTTTTCAGTTTCATTCTTCTTTTAAGTTAACCCATTCTATGTTAGTTATTACTATAACTCCTTCTTCACTCTTTTTGTCTCAAAGCTGTAATTTTTCAGCTCTTTAAAACTGATATAAAACATTGGGAATAGACAGTGTTGAAATAACAATAGCCTGGGACTCCATGAGTTAATACACTTTCCATTTTCGTTAAACAGAATTTGTTGTAAAAACCATAAGGTAGCTGGGAGTTAACTATTTGATGAAACAACATGGCGGATGCTGCATCTTCTCAAGCTGTCGGTGGCCAGAGGGATGGTCGGGGAGGAGACATTATGGCTGTGCTGATTGCCGTGGATGGAAGTGACCAGTCCTTCAGCGCCCTCGACTGTGAGTTATGTGGCATTATGTCAGTTATCACTTAACTTATTCGTAACCACATGTACACAAAATTTAAGATAGGTGTATCAGCCATGTGCATCTGTGGAAAGGTGCCCCAACAGCAGAGCATGTACTTCAGGACTGCACCGAATTTGACATATTAAGGCAAACCTTTTGGCCAGAAAGAACAACAGTGGAACGTAAACTCTATGGACCACTGAATGAACTAACAGCAACAGTGAAATTTATACAAGAGACAAAATTGCTGATATAGACAACTTATTTCAGGCGAACGAAAGAAGAGGAAGAAGACTTAACTTATCAATTATACAAACCTCATTGTTGATATATGTCTGTCTGCTGACCTCAGTTTAGTTGTCATCATTTTCATCAGTCAGCAGATCCTTTACAGAATGCTGTTGCTGTCTTTACAACATGTCTGAAAGTTTCTTTTTCTCTAGCCCTATATGCTTTCATAGCCAATGCATCTTCAACATTTTGTGTCGACATTCATGGAGGTTAGTCTCTGCTTCATTTTCTAGAAACAGCACCCTCCATCCCAGTGCTCTCTCTAGGCCGCCATGACCCTTAACATGACCACCATAGCTTCCTAATTTAGTAGTAGTAGTAGTTTACTCAGCGAGGAGCGGCTGGCCGAATGGTCAGAATGCTGGGCTCTCAAGCGGGAGACCTGGGTTCGAATCCTTAGTAAGGCTGGGGATTTTTTTCTGTTGGGGGCGAAATCAAATCCTCACCTAAACAGTCATGGCGACAGCACTAGCCATGCGGCCTTAAATCCTCAGGCTTAAAGACCCCACCCCCCCCCCCCCCCCCCGCCTACAATACAAAAATGGTATGATAAAGGCAGTTATTATCAGTTTTTTTTTTTTTTGGGGGGGGGGGGGGGGGGCAGTTTACTCAACAATATCCAATCCAGCCCTTCTGGTTTCGGAGCTGCTGTTGTGTAATTGCTTAAAACCTGTGGATCTGTAGGTTGTGGGTTTGAGTCCGAGTGGAACCATACTATTTTTCAGAAATGACCTTGGCTCTCAAGCTGACCCAGCCTTGAGTGGGTACCAGGTAAAAGTCCTGAGAAGTAAAAGTAGGAAGTGCGATGTTGACCACGTCAACTCACAGAGTGCTGATTGGTCTATAAAATATAGATCTAGCCCTAATGCCCTATACACCTGAATGTGTGGAAACGGAACCTTTACTTTTATTTTTACCTTCTAGGTTATATTTAGGATATATAATTATTGTCTTCTCTGATATTGGATATTTATGTTTGTCTGACACTTGTGGCTATTTAATATTGGGTACATTACGCGATAAGTGGCCCACAATGAGAGTGACTTCCCTTTCCATTGATGCCTTGATCTGGTGTAGCGCTTGCACTATGTCGCAGGGGTTTCAGGCATAGCGAGTCGTATTTTACTCCTTGTTGTCAGCGGCCAGCGATATCACGTCTTCTATGCTGTGAGCGCTTTTAACGGTCCCAAAACATGTACAACTGGGCCTAACCCCAACCCTCCTACTCCACAGCCTCAGTCCCATGACTTGATGCAGCCTCTATTATACGCTGCATACAGTCGTGCGACCTAGGATGCGACATAGTGCAAGTGCTACACCAGATTGAGGCATCAATGAGAAGGAAAGTCACTCTCACTGTGGGCCACTCAACGTGATTAGAACCTAATATTGTATAGATTTTGTGTGGATCATAACCAGTTTAAGATTAAAGATTATAAATGTTATGTATAATATATTATAATGATACTGATAATGAATGAACGAGTCAAGAATTGACATCACAGCACTTAGCCTCCATCTCTGTCTCCTTCCTCAGAAGCCAACGAAGAGTTTCTGTGCTAATATTGCCAGCTGCAATGTGATTAAAAGTTCTTCTTTGTTTTTCCCTCAGCTAATCTATCAGTCTGTTCATTACCCCACACACCAGAGTGTCCAGGACAACAAAGAGTCAGTGATATGTTCCTTATCCAAGTCTTGTACAGTGAAACAAGCCATTCTAGATGTAGGATGCTATTTTCTTAAGCATGCTCTGTGAGTCTTTTACAATTATAACATGTCAGCAGCTGTGTTGATCATGCTGCTCTCAAACCATCAGAAAGTTGCTGTTTCTGCCTCCACCTGCCATAATCATACTGGATGTTGTGACATTACACAAGGCTGTCTGTTTTCAGACAGTGACAGTGTCCATTCACCTTTGCAAAAAAACACCCATTTCTTTAGATTTTGTTATCTATCTTTAGGAATATTTAAAGTTATCTGGGTTGTTATTAATTTGATTTGCCAAATTAATGTCTTATGTACAAAATATTGTTCTTGGTAAATATACTAACAATTGTTTTATCATGCTAAGATCTTCTTTGGGTGCTTTATTATTATCCTACCCCCAGTTGATGTCACAGGACAGTCCAACATTTTAGAGGGTGGTAAGACTGGATTTCTCAGCTTTCTGATGTTTTTAATGACTCTAAAACATATAGAACTGGCCCTAACCCCAACCTACCTACAGCCTAGGTCCCACAACTGCATGCAGCCTAGGTCCCACAACTGCATGCAGCCTATCTACCACCCCCTGAAATATTGGACTGTCCTGTGACCTGTGGATTTCCCCTGTTTGGGGTAGAATATTAATAAAGCACCCTTCTTTGATATAGTGCTTGAATTATGACAGTTACAGTATGCAAGTACTTTTGAAATTGTGTATAAAAAAGGGATCCTGAGAACAAGTTAATTAAAACTGTATTCAATTTACAGGGTACTTGAATAATATTTGGAAGTCAGGCTCGAAAGTAATTGTAGCACACTGCTCTGACTATAGCAGTGTTGTGTGGGCACGTAAGTTGATTTGAAATATATCTTTACAAATTTTCTTTCATGCTAATTATGTTCATCATCTGGAAACTTTAGTGTTGTCTCACAGTTTATGGACCCAGATTTTCTAAGATGAGAAAGCAGCAAGAGGCCACAGAGACGTTTCTCTTTCACCAGACGTTTTCTTCTTGGGTGCTTTTGTGTCAATTGGCAGGAGTGTGTGCGACAGAATTACCAGACTGTCCTGTGACATACCCATACAGAGCCAGCCTTAACTTTCTGACTCATGTCACATGACCACAATACAGTCTCAAATATGGATGCGGTCATGGGGTAGGGAAGTCTAGCATATATTTCTTTTACTTCTGCATATTGCCTCACACTGAATGCTGTGAAGGCCAGTATCTGAATACTAAATCAATCAGGTGTCATCTCTACCATGGAAGTCAGCTGCAGTGGATCTACAACAATTTTCACCTCAGATGTACACTCTGACAATCTTTTCACCCATCTCTTGATGTTATCTTCTCACTTGTGTCACTGTATATCTCTTATTCATTTGCCTTCACTTTCTCCTCTCCAGTGGGGCTAGCTAGTTTCCTTCCTCACAATTCCCGAAAAACATATTAACATTGTCTTGTATCCGTTTTATGAGGCTGTGTTTACTTAACATTGTCATGTACCTGTTTTATGAGGCTGTGTTAACTTGATTTGATTTGATTCAAGGACCAACATCAAAACACTCAGGGCATTTCCATAAGCGGTCCGTTCCCATCTTCAGCAGCCAGTGAAGAGTTCCGATACTAATGGTGCCAGTAGCATTCTGATTAAACGTCGGTCTTGCCTTTCCTCTGAGTCTTGAGCATCTGCCAGAACCTCTCGTCACTCCCCCCACCTGCATCAATCTTACCAGACTTTGGTGATCCATCTGCTTCTCTGAAATGTAACATGCTCTCCCACTAACCACGTCTGCCTTATCATGCATCACTATTCCACCAAGCTGTTCAGAGCCAGCCAATCTGTCTGCCTGTTCATTTCTCAACACACTGATGTACCCTGGTGAAAAAATCCAGACAATACTCCCCACCCATGTTGTGTTAACTTAACATTATCTTGTATCCGTTTTATGAGGCTGTGTTCCCCAGTGTGGGTTCCAGAGCCCTATTATAAGGAAAACAAGAATAGACCCACTGCCTACCCAAAAGCATGTCATAAGAGTCGCCTCTCTTCTCACCGAAGAACACTGACTGCCTCTGTATTTTAGTTGTATATACAGTCGGTATCTGTGTTGTGAACACGCTTCGTAATGCCGGGTTCGATCCCAGCTGCAGACAATTTGTCTTGCGTTGGTTTCGACAGTGGTACCATAAGTTTCTATGTGTACGAAAACCCATAGTTTTGAAAACACATTTCAGTGTGCTTTCTCCCTGCTGAAAAGGACGTACATATGCATATAAGCACAGCCTGGATTATGCTTATAATGGCACTGGTGATATGTGTTCCCCCCCCCCCCCCCCCCCCCCCCCCTCCACAGCCATGTATGGGTACGTATGGAGTTCCCTGCAGGTTTTCTAGTTTCATTGGCTGTTTCCAGGCAGCCATTGTTAGTTACTGTAGCTGTACACAGTGTCACAATTCCCTAAACATCAGAGAATTATCCTGTCCCCATTTTATGAGGCTCTTTCAACCTCACAGCATACTGGTAAGATAAAATCATTCTGCCGCTGCTGGGAGCCGAACTTGGACCATTATTGACTCATTTATTACCAAGCTGGAAGATATTCAGCAATGAAGAGGAAATATAGACAGACTTTTAGTTAGGTTGCAGCTGCTAATATTAGCATGTTTACTGTTTGTTGGCTACTGAGGAAGAGGACAGAGCATGTGTGGGAATGCTGTGAGTTGATTGATTAATTTGTTCATTATCCGACACCTCACCTTGTGTTTGTTTTTGTCACATGACATAATATACATTGCATGAATGGCAAGGGAAGTTACTCTAATCCTGGGCCTAAAGACCTGAACAGCACCACAGCCCCAATTCCTTTGCCAGTGGAAATCACACAGAATGTCTTTTACTGTCCCATTTGAAAATTAATTCAAAACATATCAGTCCCTCCAAAATTTAGTTGAAGCTTGCACAAGCAAGGTAAATGCATAAGGCAGCTGTTATATGTGCCATCACTAACAGTCTCCCACCAGAATTGCAGCTAACTGTTAATGCAAGAGGTCAGTCACACAAGCCGACATTGTACACTCAATAGTGCATTATTTAAGTACATGCCATTTTTGGGGGGGTCTCCAAGGTGAAGTGGTTAAGCCGTTTACCTCACGCTCTGAAGGTCGTGGGTTAGTTTCACGATAGTGCCATTCAGTTCACGGGTGCAATTTTTATGGCGATCCCTGGAGCCAACGAGTTTGTGCTCTGTGCAATGATCTCAGCAGGCGGCTAGCTGTTCTTCAGAGAGAGACTGAGCCACATGGGGGGGGGTAACACCTGGTGCAATAAAGTCCATTACCTTAACCTTTACATGCCATCTTGAATGTAACCAGAATGTACATTTTTAATGTAGTCAATTAGTTAGTCAACAGATTATTCTTATTACACATCAAACCATTCAGTCCATAAGTGCTTGGATAATCAAAAAAGTAGCGCATCTCTTTTACGCCCAAATTTAATACACAGAGCCTCGTTCTGTATCCTTTCCATCCTCTCCATCTGCTTATGGCCAAAAGTCAGAATCGCCATTTAATTATCAAAAACAGCAAGGACTAGACCCTGATATAGAGGACATAATTGTCACTGCTTGCAGTTTGAGGCTGCCACCGTTCTCATCGCAAATGTTAGTGCAGTTCACCGTACAAAGCCATCGCAGGTGCAGTAGACAGATGATTCCATGTGAAATCCTCAATGTTAGAATTGTAAAGATTATGGAATTATGAAGGAATTCAGACACGCTGGACATAGGTCACTCGTTATTGCTACAAGGTTTAAATTCTGTTTTCATTGTGTGATCTATGGCAGGTCAGTAGAGCACTCATGTGTTGTGCATTGCAAACCTTAGAGTTAAATGTTGAATCAAGAATCGACATCATAGCACTCTGGACACACCCATAAGCGCTCCATTCCCATCTTCAGCAGCAAACAATGAGTTCCAATTCCGATGATACCAGTAACTGTCTGACTGTCTGTCTGTCTCGTCTTTCCCTTGTTTGTTGAGCATGGACCAGATCCCCTCGTTACTCCTTGCAGTGCCATTCTCCTCAGACCGTAGTCATCTGTTTGCGCTTCCACGCTGTTCACTTGCTCCCAGAGGGCCCTCACAACATCTAGCTTGTCATACATCAGTTCACCACCAAGTGGTGCAGAACCGGCCAGTCTACCTGTCTGCTCATTTCCCAACACACCGGCATAACCTGGAAAGAATATCCAAAGGATGTTAACTACCCAGGACCTCTGAAGCGATGCTTGCTACTCTGCATGGAGCAAACCTCTCCACCTTTCTGAACATGCTCTGTGAGTCAGTTACAATCACGGCATGTGTGTACAGCTAATTCTCAAGCCAGCAGAGTGCACCTCCATTCTCAAACTAGAGGTTGTGATATCGTATGCCAGGTTTTGTTGCACAAAGCGACGTCTATTCCCTTTTGCTATGAACCCCCATGCACTTCGTCTGCCCCTTAACACAGAGCCATCTATATAGATAATTACATCACTTGGGCAGAAATTGTCATGAATCATTTGCTCACGACCCAAAGTGATAAGAACCCTACACGAGTCTGAAACTTGCTCAGACACTTTGACCCACTCCTCACCTCGCACAAATTTATCAAGCCTGTACACAAGTCTGATTGTGTCTTCAGCTTGTGCCGTCCAAGACCTTCCTTTTTTTAAATCTGTGACCTTTAGCTCTACCCATGGCTTCATGCAGAAGATGCTTCTTGTCTGCAGCTACTCTGAGATATGACTTTGCTTGCAGAACACTGAGCCTATCTGCAATAGTAGGCAGTGCAAGTATATATCGTATACATACTACTGGGGTATCTCTTGTACATCACAGAATTACCAGCATGGCTTCATTCTGTACGCATTCAAGTTGCATCAGCTGACTGATATGGTAAGCTTTCAAGTCCATAATCTAACA
This sequence comes from Candidula unifasciata, assembly GCA_905116865.2. NCBI lineage: Eukaryota > Metazoa > Mollusca > Gastropoda > Stylommatophora > Geomitridae > Candidula > Candidula unifasciata. The sequence continues at coordinate 450,127 of CAJHNH020005534.1, forward strand.
TCGACAGGATCACATGCTGGAACATTCTTTGTTCCATGTCCATAATCTAACATCGACAGGATCACATGCTGGAACATTCTTTGTTCCATGTCCATAATCTAACATCGACAGAATCACACGCTGGAACATTCTTTGTTCCATGTTCATAATCTAACATCGACAGGATCACATGCTGGAACATTCTTTGTTCCATGTCCCTAATCTAACATCGACAGAATCACACGCTGGAACATTCTTTGTTCCATGTCCATAATCTAACATCGACAGGATCACATGCTGGAACATTCTTTGTTCCATGTCCATAATCTAACATCGACAGGATCACATGCTGGAACATTCTTTGTTCCATGTCCATAATCTAACATCGACAGGATCACACGCTGGAACATTCTTTGTTCCATGTCCATAATCTAACATCGACAGGATCACATGCTGGAACATTCTTTGTTCCATGTCCATAATCTAACATCGACAGGATCACATGCTGGAACATTTTTTGTTCCATGTCCATAATCTATCATCGACAGGATCACATGCTGGAACATTTTTTGTTCCATGTCCATAATCTATCATCGACAGGATCACATGCTGGAACATTCTTTGTTCCATGTCCATAATCTATCATCGACAGGATCACATGCTGGAACATTCTTTGTTCCATGTCCATAATCTATCATCGACAGGATCACATGCTGGAACATTCTTTGTTCCATGTCCATAATCTATCATCGACAGGATCACATGCTGGAACATTTTTTGTTCCATGTCCATAATCTAACATCGACAGGATCACATGCTGGAACATTTTTTGTTCCATGTCCATAATCTAACATCGACAGGATCACATGCTGGAACATTCTTTGTTCCATGTCCATAATCTAACATCGACAGGATCACATGCTGGAACATTTTTTGTTCCATGTCCATAATCTAACATCGACAGGATCACATGCTGGAACATTTTTTGTTCCATGTCCATAATCTAACATCGACAGGATCACATGCTGGAACATTCTTTGTTCCATGTCCATAATCTAACATCGACAGGATCACATGCTGGAACATTCTTTGTTCCATGTCCAATGCTGCCATAATCTTGAGAGCATTGAGTCCTTTTTGGCATTTCACCGCAACTGTCTCCACATGATCCCTGAAGGACAGGTTTTTATCGAAAATGATACCCAGGTACCTCAGTTTGCTTTCTCTTTTGATGTTATTGCTCTTAATTATGAGGCTTGGAACATTAGATCTTACAATTCTGTTTTCCAGAGGTCCTCAAAACAGCTGCCCTTTCTAAGTTTATGACAGCACCCATTTTTGCACACCAGTCAGTCACTTTGTCTACAGTTGCTTGTAGTTCTTGGGCTATCCATTGCCTATTACTCCCCTGCCTATATGCAAGAACATCATCAGCAAATGTCAGTATCCTTCCAACACCTGGTGCTTCAAGTTCTGCAGTCTTGCTTGTTTACACATTGAAGAGCACTAGTGAAATTGCAGAACCGTAGGGTAGTCCCAGGGCGATATTACATGGTTCTGTGGTCCATGTACCCAGGCGAAGGGCAACCATATGTGAATGCAAGACAGCTGCCATCCAGTTCACAAGCCAGGGACAAACTCCCTTCTCATGATTTCTCCTTAGAGTAGAGGAAGATATAAAAGAAGAAAACTGCAGGTAGAAATAGTATATATATTCTGTATTTGAACAGGGCGTACCATGTACAAATACTTGCCATCATTATAGTTTTTTTTAAATGAATGTTTGGTGTATTCCCCCCCCCCCCCCCCTTTTCCCCCGATGGGTTCTCATGCTCCATTTTTGAGGAACAAGAATAGACCCACTGCCTTACTGAGGGCATCCTTCAAAGTTGGAGTACATCTGCCTGAGAGGCAAAGAACCAAGAGTCTGCATACAAATAAGCCAGATCTGTGGAACGACTGTTTACGAAACATTCAGGTTCTGGACCAAGACTCACAGGATATGTACGACCAAAACTGGAGTATGGCATGGGAGCATACTCGACTGGAGCCAAATCAAATCTATACAAACTGGACACAATACAGAACACTGGTCTTAGAATCATCACTGGAGTTATGAAAAGCACACCAATCCATGTGCTGGAGGCAACTTATGGCCTTTAGAGCTTGAGCCTTTGAAATAACAATTTAAATGCATGAACAACAACCCCGTTTACAAAATAGCAAATAACCTAACTAAAAACCGACAAAAAAGACAAAGCTTTCACCATCTATCAAAGTTGTATTATAAAAAACAGTGACATCCTTTCTAAAGATCCTTCAACATGGGAAATGATCCAAGCATACAGCACAGACCTACAGCCTAACTATATAGTCACAACAACAATTCCAGGCATAGACAGAAAGGTTGACGAATGTGACCTATTACTATGCAAAATCACTTAAATATGCCTAAAACTGTTATCCAAAACCTGAAAAGACACATGTATACACCAATGGATCATTGGAGGAGCAAAAAAAACAGGGAGGAGCCGGATCGTCATCATGCTGCAAGATGGGACCACAGTAGAAACTTCATGTGCCTCCAAAAGACTCAACAAACTTTAGAGCAGCAAGCAATTATTCATTCAGCCAAAGTGCTTGAGTAAAAAGAATTTAAAAACAGCAAAATTATTTTCATTTATGACTGCAAGTCAGTCCACCAGGGGATTCATAGGGTTCCACGAGATAACATGGAAAGAGAACTGACCCGCAAGCTAAACAGACTCACAGAAAGCAATCAGATCATTCTCCAGTGGATCCCGGCTCACTGCGGCATACCAGGAAATGAGTTGGCAGACAGACTTGCTAAAAATGGAACAAAGGAGAAACAGCACATCCATCCATTGTCGTTACCAGAAATCACAACACTTATGAAGGGAAAATACAAGGAATTGTGGAGAGAACTAACAAACAGTAAACATCCACAAGACTCTATCAACAAGCAACATACAACAATTTTCCATCTACGAATAGGACACTGCATGCTCAACTACCACATGCATAAAAAATGTCCCCACAGTGTGCCTGTCAAACAGGACCACAAACACCTGAGCACATTCTGCAGACCTGCCCACTCTACACACTCCTTTGAAAAGACACCTGGCCTCAAGAGCAAAGTGTGCAGAGCAAGCTGTAGGGAACCATGCAAGACCTGCTACTGACATGCGAGTTCGTAGAGACAACCCACCTGATGGTCTGATCTGAGCATACAAAACCGAACGCCAAGAAGAAGAAGAAGAAGAAGGACCAAGACTAAACTCTAGAGGTGGAAGAACACCCAGAACTTTCAGTTGGAGTTTACAGCAGAGCAGAGTATTGTTTTTTATATGAACCCAAATTTCTTCTGAGTTTTTTCATCGACAGATTTTCACCATATTCATTGTATTGTAATAGATGTTTGAACTGGTTTTTTTTGGAATATGGTCCTCAGACACAAATATTTAATTAATCAAGTTTATCTGTTGCTAAACTGTGTCCACCATACTGTCTAAATATCTGTCAGTCTGCCCATGATGATACCAGTAGTATCTGTCTATTATTTTGAAAGATTATTATCAAAAACTATTTTCTTTTATCATAATTAATTCAGCTGAAAACCATGATACAGTTTAAGAAGTAAGCTGAGATAAGGACGCTGATTTTCTTTCTTCTGTTTATTTTCTCAATCAGCCATAATGTCTACAGATTCTGCTGCTGTGTCAAATATGATGCAGCACTGCGAAGACACCACCAACAATATTTTAGCACAGATCCAGCAGAAACTGGCACGTGCAAAGGTAATAGTTTATGCAGTGTGATTCTTGGTCTCATTATGTTGTTAATTTCTTCTTCTTCTTCTTCGCCTTCGTTGGCTGTAAACTCTGGCAGAAAGTTCTGGTTGTTTGCCCACTTCTAGACTTCAGTCATGTTCCATAACTTGAGTTTTGCCTGCACATCTGTTTTACAGATGTGGCTTATTTTGTTGTCAGTTATTTCCAATACAGATGGTTCTCGATGCTACAGTGTCAAGTTATCTTGTCTCTTTAACTTCTTTCCCTTCCTCCTTTTCCTTCTGACTTTCCTGTTGTCACAATATCTTACAGTTGATCTCTTCAGACTATGTCTTCCTAGTTGTACACTCTCTCAGGCTGGTTAGTCCCTCTCTTGATGTTGTCATCTCACAGCTTCTTGCTCTCTTGGGTCAAGCTCTTCCTCTTGAATGGGTTTTATAAGAGCTTTAAATTATTTAATGCAGCCTCTCAAAGCCAAATCACCTTCATGAGAGGTGGTAACAGGAAAAAAGTAAAAAATTGCTAGGATTGGGTAAAGTATGGTGTTGCCTTGTGCCATGCGAATGGTCACCCTAAAATGTCCTGGCCACCGGGGCTCTGGGGAATTTGCTACAAGCCTAGCAAGATGGCAGTGCGATTTAATTGCACTGCAACAAGTTCAGTGCGATATAAACGGAAGCTGGGTTTAAACATAGCATGAGAGCATACGTATATTAAACAGGCATCTGAGTTTAAATACTTGGAACAACATTTACTGAAGATAGTAAATTGGATGAAGAAATTGACATCCAGTGCAGTAAAGCAGGCCAAGTATTGGGACAGTTAGCTCCCCTCTTAGAGCATAAGGCAATCCCAGTCAGCACAGAGAGACATCTCATACAAAGCGTATTCATTCTCACCCTATGCTACAAGTGCCAGACATGGTCGCTCACAACAAAACATAAAAGACAATTAGTAACCATGGAAACGAAGTGTCTAAGAATGACTGCAGGAGTGACAAGAAGAGATAAAATCAGGAATGAGGTCATACAGGATAAGTCGGCACAGAACCAATTCTAAATTACATACACAGACAGCAAATCAAATGGTTTGCCCATTTGGAGAGAATGCCTTCTGATGCTGTATCATACAAGGCATATACCAAAATAGGAGAGGGATGTAGAGCAAGAGGTAGACCAAGAACAAGATGGGGAGATAACATCAGAAAAGCTCTATCGCACAACTATGTGTCTATGGTCGAAGCAGCCAGCAGAGCAGGAAGCAGGACCTTATATCTCCCTCGACACCCAGAGCGGTAAAAGAGAACATAAAAAAGAAGAGGAATGCAGCTGAAGTAATTGATTTATATGTTTAAGAGATATTTTATGTCATTCCCTTGGATGTGTTAGTTTTTTTTGTTCCCCTGAGAGGTGTTATTGTTTAAAACTGAAGGTGCCAGTCGAAGGCATTCTGGCAATTGTAACCAATATTTAATTGTTGTTGATGATGTTTATTTTATGCAACATATTGGACTGATAATAATATTGGATTAGGTTTATTACTGCACTTTTTTTGTAAAGTTCAGTAATGTAAGTATAATTAGAACACATTCCAGAGTTTGTAATTAAGACTTGGATGTTGTTTAAAAAAACCTCGATTATTATTAAGTATAAAATGATGCACAATGAATAACTATATGCAAGGAATAGACTGGAAGGGCAGAATGTTAGACAGGCCTGCGTGCCCAATTTTTAGCCCTTTGAAAATAAAGTTTTGTAGTTCTTTTGTTTGTTACCAGTCTCAGCAGAACTGTTATATTTGATTGTTTTTGTACAATCTAGTCTGCTGCCTATCCAATCTCCAGAGACACAGTTTGACTTTGTAGCTGTTTATTTATAATGTCCACATTTTTGGTAGGAAATATATTACCAAATCCCATATCATTAACAGAACCATCATTTGATCAACAGATAGATGCCCAACTGCTGAGGTTGGCGGGGGAACCTGGACCGGCCATTGTCAAAGCTGCAGATGAACACAGAGTCGACTACATTGTGACAGGAACAAGAGGTCTCGGCACACTTAGACGGACATTGCTTGGTTCTGTCTCTAGCCACATCGTACATCATGCACATTGTCCAGTGTTGGTGTGTCCTTTCAAGAAGCAGTAAATGATCATTAACATCAAAAGTATGCACATGCTTTGGTCAACAGTGGTAAAATATATACCATGGGATAGTAATTCAGCTTTAGATGCTGTGCTGTAATTGTTTAATGTTGTTTTCATGAGTATTATTGCATCAGACTTTCAGTACATTCCTTGAAGATTCTAAATGGTCTGTTTAAGAGTCCATGACGTTGGTCAGTGGTCAGCACTTTGTTCAAAGTTGTGTATCGCAGGATGTTAGTTATTTCTGATACAGACGGTCCTTGATGTCACAATGTCTTGTATCTTTAACTTCTTCCACTTTCCTTTTCCAACCTTTTTGTTGTCACAGCAACTTCCAATTGATCCCTTCAGATTATATGTCCAGAAAATGTCTCTGTTGACCATTTGTCTTCTTCATCTTTCATTCGCCTGAAGTAAGTTTATATTAGCAATTTTGTCTCTCATTGTCTCATTTTGTCTCTCATTTAGTGATCCATAGAGTTTACATTCCACTGTTGTTCTTTCTGGCCAAAAGGTTTGCCTGAATGTATTTGTAATCGGTAAAGTCTTGGAGTAAATGTTTTGCTGCCTAGGGCAACTTTCCAGAAGTGCACATGGCTGATACACCTATCTTGAATTTTGTGTATGTGTGGTTGCATAATCGGTTTGTTCCCTGTTCTGAGGCGGAAGATAATGACTTGTTCTAGTCTGTCCATAATAAAATAGTCTTGCTGGGGCTGGTGGTTTCCTAATCAATTTAATTATTCTTTTTTTTTGGTGGTATTTGACTGGTACATCCGGCTGCTCTTTTGTTGCACCTTCCCCTGCCAGTTGATCAGCTTTCTCATTTCCAGGCACTCCACAATGAGACGGTATTGCAATGCTTCTCTGAAGGCTGAGTTGTGTCAGCAGTTTTTGCAATTCTGGTAGTTTCCCAAACTGGAGTGCTTCAAGTACTGATTTTGTGTCTGTCAGCATTACCACATACTGTGAGGCAAGGTTGGTATTTAGCAATTTCTATGCTGCTATCTTAATTGCCTGGGTTTCTGCATCATATTTATGGCAGTACTTCCTGGGTTGACACACTGGACTTATCCCTAGTACCATCTGGGAATTCTATGTACACCCCTGCACCACCATTTCTAACTGCATTTTGTGTGGACCCACCTGTATAGACTCAGACCCATTGTTCTTGTGGGTATTCATCATCTGCATCGCTGAGGGTGGCCATTCTGCGTTGTATTCTGTCTTGCTCTTACTTGTCGGATATTCCTTTCACATTTGTCTGGATGTGTTCAGCTTTTGTGCATTTTTCTCTCCATAGGATTTGTTCTGGAATACTTTTAAGTGGATAACAATTTCGGGAAGGTCAGTAGTTTGTCTGCATATTCTTTTTGTATAAAGCTGCTTCTTTACATCCGTCCCAAAGCTAGGTCCTGAAATATATTCTTTATGGGGTGGTCTGGCATACAAAGGAACTTTTCTACCTGAACTTGCAACTTTCTATCTCAGCATTCTCTGAGTGCCTGTGTTTTCTCTGCCTTCTCCATTTCCAGTAGGGGTGCTGATTAAATCCTGCACTTGGTTTTGCACTTTGTCCAACTCCTTAAATGTGGCACTGGATGCTGAACACCATGTAATTGACTCATATTCCAAGTGTGGTTGTATACTTTATTATTTTCCCACTGGCTCCCCATGTGGTTCCACTTAGTTTTCTTAGTATAGCTGTCTTCCTCCTGGTTTTGGTTGCTGCCTTGTTGATATATTTTCTCCACGTCAACCTGTCATCAAATGTGACTCCGAGGTACGTGGGCTGTTTACCATCTCATAGGGATATTCTGTTTATTTGGTGCTTTTTGCTCTAGGGAGAAGATGAAGAGTGTGGTGCTACATTTGTTTGTAGTAATGCTGACACGCCATCTATTCCCCCATGCCCCAAGTGCATCTGTAGCATTCTTATGGCTCCCATTGCATGTTCATTGTGCTGATGTTTTTGTTTTTTTAGACTGCCTTTTCTTCTGCTGAAGATGACCTTTTTTTTTTTTTTTGTCTAGACCCTCCAATTTTTTTTTTAAAGGTGATCTTTTATCTAGATTCTCTGGCTTCTTTTACTGAAGATGACCTTTTACCAGACTCTGAGTTCTATTGAAGTTGACCTTTTACTATGCTTTTTTTTTTCTGTACTCTAAGATTTCTTCTCTTCAAGATGATCTTTTATTGATACTTCCTGTGACATTAATTTCATTTTTAGACATCTACTTATTTCAGTATAGTTTGTTCAGGAATATTATTTCAGAAAAGAAAGACATGTAAATAAATTGTATTTTTATTATAATTGTTTACTGTTGTTGGCATCCTGTTGGAAAATTATATTGTTTCTTTGTTGGCACTTTTCAGTCTTTCCAGAAAATAGTGTTCCACTGTGTCATAGGGAGATATAAGAACATGGACCATGGTGAAATTCCTCCTCCTCACCGCAGAAAGCGTGGGCAGTATTGCAGAGACCAATTTGTGATTATTAGCAACATTTGTTTGTTTTTAGCAGCTCTCTGTTTATACAGGTAACTGTTTAGTGGTTGCTCCAAAGATACCAAACTTATTTTACTTTGTTCTTACACGTCTCACATATAAGCTTATTCAAAAGTATTATTGTTTTATCCAAATATTATCTTATAAATATTAGTTAAACCTCTTTTATACCATCATACTATACAGTTATTATAAAGGACATTCATATCATGTACTTTTTCCCTGGCAACTTATGGATGTAATGGTTCTTACTCGGTTACTGAAGAAAAGGCCAGAGCTTTTAAACTGAAATGCTGTAGAAAAACTCTTATCTTAGATTACCATGGACTAATAAGAAACCAAAAAAACACTGAAATCTTACATGATCTGAGCATCAAGGAGAAGTGGCTCATAAAGAGCATCCCGTCCTGAAAGCCGAGATATTTTGACCATACTAAACGTCACGGTGGCCCTGAGAGAACAGTGATGGAGGGTACCGTTTCTGAAAAGTGAGGCAGAGGCAGACCTCTGAAAATGTGGATACATGACGTGAAGACGCATTGGCTATGAAAGCACAAAGGACTGGAGAAGGGAGCTGCGTGGTCTGCCTCGAGTGCTAGAGGTTCCAGGTTCATTCCTTGGTAGGGCTGGGATTTTTTCACATGGACTTAGACTTCTAGTAATTACCCCTGGTCTCTGAGTAGTGAGATCGGACACCCGTTTGCATTGTTGTGCATGTAAAAAAAATCTCTTGGCAGTTGGAAATCCAAAAGCTGCCCGGGCTAACATTTTGAGTTTAAAATCTACCCAAAGAATTTCAGGATCCTCGCTGCTGCTACAGAGCCTGTGCACTATGCTGAGCTTCTTCGGACTCAGACTTGAGTTAGAAGAAAGAACGAAGCACGTATGGGTTGCTACCCATGTGCCAATATGTTGATCCATTGTTCAAACCTCAAACCTAAAGAATTGGCTAGAGAAAGAGAGACTTTCAAGTGTGCTGTGAGTAGTGCAACCTTCTGTGAAAGACATGCAATCTGCTTTGCAAAAAAATTTACTGACAGTATACTCATTCTTTCCTGTACATTTGCCAACTTACTGTGCAATCTCCATTCATTTGTGTGACATTACGCCAAGCCAACATAAAACAAGGGCGTGCACATATTTTCCCTTGTCAGGTTTTATGCTGTTCAAACAGCCATTTGTTCGCAACAAGAATACCCTCCTTAGGTTTATCTCCAACTTCCTAAAGCTTCAACTCTTTAATTCAGCAGCTAACCCTATTTACAGTTTTAATACTCAGCACACAAACTCAGCACACAAACTCAGCACACAAACTCAGCACACAAACTCAGCACACAAACTCAGCACACAAACTCAGCACACAAACTCAGCACGCAAACTCAGCACACAAACAGTTATAAATGTTCACATTTTTTTCCGCAACCACAAATTCTCTAATTTCTATGTGTGGTACAGCCATTTTCCTCATATACCCTTTCAATGGTTTAGTGTAACTGTTTTTGTTTTGTTTTTTTAGAATGAGGTGCCATTTTATATATTACAGTTCAGATATTTCAAATTTGAAGTGTGCAAACTACATGTTTCTATCTTCATTATTTGCTGAGAAAATATTATGGGACATAACATTATTTTCCTTGTTATCTTCTCATGGTGTTTTGTTCAGAAAAGTCAGAATAATCTCATCTATCCAATTGTATGTTTAATCATATAAAACAGTTGTTTGAACTTTTTATTTGTCAAATATTTCATAAAAGTCAAGTAAAGCACTCTCTTTATGCCAGTGGTATATGTATGATGCTGGACATATTTTTATAGGCCAGGAGGCAATCAATCACCTTGCTGGCTGCCTTTACTTCCCACTACATTTTCTGGTATCTATTTTGGTTGACTTGAGAGCCGTGGTCAATTTTTTTTTTACCTCCTAATCCTGGCCTGACGTGGATTCAAACCCAAGAATTTCAGGCTGGCAGGCGAGTATCTAGCTACTGTGCGACCTTGGATCTATTTTTTTACGAATGCTAGGTAAACCTTAGCTGTGCTGTAGTGTTATTATTTTAGAAATGTTAATTTTACCCTTTCACCGCAGGAAGGCTAAAAATGATGGCTCACAAACTCATGGGAATTCCCCAAAAAATCTTTTAACATCAAGTTTTACACACTTCACTACAAAATTGGCCAAAAATTATTTACCCAACATTTTTTTAAAATAAAAAAAGTTAGTTATGTATTCTTTACAGGACGTTGCAGAACCAACCCCAGCATTTTTTTGGCTGTTGTGGTTTTTATAGGCAATTTTTACATTCAGCAGTTTGCCATTGTCTACTGAGCGGTCAGTTCTCGGTACCCTGTCCAAACTAATACAAGACAAATTAAACCCGGCACCCCAACATGAAGCGTGTTCGCAACGCCTAAGCTACAGATGCCGAAAATTTAAATATTTAAAAATATACACAAGGAGTAATCAATGAAGATGAATAGAATGAAGCATAAAATGGAACTTACTCACCGAGACATAAAAAAGAAATGTATCGGTGACTTATGCTGTGACATTGTGACTTCTATCATTAAAACTTACGGGAAAATTTGACATCAACTTGGCTTTTAAAATGCCATTTGTTTCACAGAAAATTTTGCATAAGTGCTATTTTTAGTAAATATATTCATATACGGACCTGCCTAAACGCTGTGCAGACGTGGAAGGAACTACAAGTCACCAAAAAAAAAGCCAGTTTCTGGACTTTTACGGGATGTGGCAGGGATGTAAATGTCTGGTTCAGGGCTTCACGGGGTGGGCAGGGGAGGAATATATGTGACAGGGTTAAAACCATGATGTTAATATTTAAAAATACTAGTGTCACCTATTACTGTTATGATTTACAAAAATTAACTCCTTCTGTCTCATAGTTGTGATGTGGTCAAACCGTGTACCTTTTGCTCTGAAAGTTGTGGGCTCATTTTACTCCTTCGCCATTCGGTTCACGGGTGCAATTTTATGGAGACCCTATGCTCCTGTTTTGTGCCATGCTTTCAGCAGGCGGCTTGCCATTCCGTGGAGGGAGGGCGGGCCATGTGGAGCTGGAGGGAGGGCGAGCCATGTGGAGCTGGAGGGAGGGCGAGCCATGTGGAGCTGGAGGGAGGGCGAGCCATGTGGAGCTGGAGGGAGGGCGAGCCATGTGGAGCTGGAGGGAGGGCGAGCCATGTGGAGCTGGAGGGAGGGCGAGCCATGTGGAGCCCGGTGCAATCTAGTTGACCCTCTCAACTTTAACTTTTTTGTCTCATCGCACTTGCTATTTTATAAATGTTGAACTACTTCTGCGTCATATATCTATCTCCTAAAAGTACGGTGAAGGATATTTTTATTGTTTATTTTTACACCAGTGTTACGTTGGCCATATCATGCTAGATATATTTTTATATAGACTAACCATCATATTGGTGGGTGATATGGTCAACATCCCAGTGGCCGCCATCATTTTCCATAACACTTCCTGGTACTTTTTTAGGCTGGGTTGTCCTGGCAACCAAGTTCACAATTTAATTTTCAAATCTGCTCAATGTTGATTTGTTTCCAAGACGTTCAAGCTGGCAGGCCAGCATCTAGAATCTACACCACCATGCCTCCTATATATCCCACATTGTTGTTATTTAAAAATGTGAGTTTAACCTTATTTATCCCATAGTTTTCTTTTTGAAATGTTTAACTTTATCTATCCAGTAGTGTTATTCAGAAATGTTTTTATAACCTTATCTATCCCCGTGCTATTTTAGAAATGTTGGTTTAACTATATCTAACCACTAGTGTTATTAATAAATGTCAGTTTAACCTTATCTGTCACACAGTGATGTTACTTAGAAATGTTTGTTTAACCTTATATATCTCATGGTGTTATTTACTAATTATTATTGTATATCTCATTAAATTATTATTTAGAAATATACGTTTAATTTATCATATGGTTATTATTTCAGAAATATTAAACTCTGTTTATCTCATCTATCTCTTGGTTTTTTTAATATTAAATATTAGTTTAACCTCACCTGTACAACAATATTATTACTTTGGAAGGGTTAGATTAGATCCATAAATTGGCAGCTTCCGAGTACACCTCCTTGAAATCAATAAAACCATGTGCTATCTCCACAGTGGTTGCAATGGATCCACCTGTCTCATTTTCTAGGTAGGTTAATTGCAGTAGATTGCTAACTGTCTCACTGATCAGATTGACTGCAACAGATCACCAGCTGTCTCGGTTGATTCCAATGGATCACCAGCTGTTTCGACTGACTGCAATGGATCGCCAGCTGTCTCGGTTGACTGTAGTGGAATTCCAACTGTTTCAGCTGACTGTGGTGGAGCTCCAGCTGTCTCTGCTGACTGTAGTGGATCTCCAACTGTCTCACTGTCTAGGTTGATTGCAATGGATCATCAACTGTCTCACTGTTTAGGTTGATTGCAATGGATCATAAACTGTCTCACTGTCTAGGTTGATTGCAATGGATCACCAACTGTCTCATTGTCTAGGTTGATTGCAATGGATCATTACTGTCTCACTGTCTAGGTTGATTGCAATGGATCACCAACTGTCTCACTGTCTAGGTTGATTGCAACGGATCTCCAGCTGTCTGGGTTGACTGCAGTGGACCACCAACTGTCTCATTGTCTACATCCACACTACTGGACTATTGTCTGCATCCACACTACTGGACTATTGTCTGCATCCACACTACTGGACTATTGTCTGCATCCACGCTACTGGACTATTGTCTACATCCACACTACTGGACTATTGTCTGCATCCACACTACTGGACTATTGTCTACATCCACACTACAGGACTATTGTCTACATCCACACTACTGGACTATTGTCTACATCCACACTACTGGACTATTGTCTACATCCACACTACTGGACTATTGTCTGCATCCACACTACTGGATTATTGTCTACATCCACGCTACTGGACAATTGTCTATATCCACTTCTGGACTTTTGTCTACATCCACACTACTGGACTATTGTCTACATCCACACTACTGGACTATTGTCTACATCCACACTACTGGACTATTGTCTACATCCACACTACTGGACTATTGTCTGCATCCACACTACTGGACTATTGTCTACATCCACGCTACTGGACAATTGTCTATATCCACTTCTGGACTTTTGTCTACATCCACACTACTAGACTATTGTCTACATCCACACTACTGGACTATTGTCTACATCCACACTACTGGACTATTGTCTACATCCACACTACCAAATGTATTGTCTACATCCACACTACTGGACTATTGTCTACATCCACACTACTGGACTATTGTCTACATCCACACTACTGGACTATTGTCTACATCCACACTACCAAATGTATTGTCTACATCCACACTACTGGACTATTGTCTACATCCACACTACTGGACTATTGTCTACATCCACACTACCAAATGTATTGTCTACATCCACACTACTGGACTATTGTCTACATCCACACTACCAAATGTATTGTCTACATCCACACTACTGGACTATTGTCTACATCCACACTACTGGACTATTGTCTACATCCACACTACTGGACTATTGTCTACATCCACACTACCAAATGAATTGTCTACATCCACACTACTGGACTATTGTCTACATCCACACTACTGGACTATTGTCTACATCCACACTACTGGACTACTGTCTACATCCACACTACTGGACTATTGTCTACATCCACACTACTGGACTATTGTCTACATCCACACTACTGGACTATTGTCTACATCCACACTACTGGATTATTGTCTACATCCACACTACTGGACTATTGTCTACATCCACACTACTGGACTATTGTCTACATCCACACTACTGGACTACTATTGTCTACATCCAACATCCACACTGGACTATTGTCTACATCCACACTACCGGACTATTGTCTACATCCACACTACCAGATGTATTGT